>CP139507.1:3929175-4529175 GCA_021014915.2 Artemisia tridentata subsp. tridentata | reverse complement strand
TAGTTCCTCTTTGTTTCTGAGTCATGTTATCATGTTGGTTTCTATAATTTCCATTGTACTCCTTTTGTTTTTGTTGATTATTATAAGATTCTTTGACCTCTACATTCTTTGCTTTTTCCATCTCCTCTTCACTTCTAGGTCTTACAGTACAATTGTCATGATTGTGCCCAAAAACTTTACAATGTGAACACCTAGGAGGTTTCCATGCATACTCAATCTTAACAAACTTGTTTCCATATTGTCCCTGCATATCATTCTTGTAACAAATCTCAACTCTGTCTTTAAACTCTTTCTCAGCGTTAATCTCAACCAATACCCTAGCATAGCCTAACCTTCCACTACCCTCATTACACATTCTTGCAGTAGTTTGGTCCATAATCAATGGCTTCCCTACACCACTAGCCACTGCACTTATCCCTTTTGTACTCCATGCTTCCAGAGGCAAATTTAAAAGTTTCACCCACACAGGCACAGTCACAGTCACAGGATCTTCTTTCTCAATACACATACTAGGGTTCCATTTTTGAACTAGCAAAGGCTTATCTCTCACCATCCATGTTCCACTTTCAAGTACCTGATTCATCCCATCTTCATTCTTAAACTTGAACAAATACATTCCATTAAGCATAATGATATCCTTAAGCCCCAATCTCCCCCACATTCTTCCTATGTTATACTTTATCTCAGCATATTGCATTTTATACCCAACAAAGTATCCACACAGTGTATGTTCCCATTTCTTACTTCCTTCAATCACCAAATCTTCTTCAAAAACCACCACATCTCTGCCATCTTTCTCAACAGTAGGAATTAAGCAAAGTTTATTATCAAATACACTATTAGCTTTCACAGTATTAGCAAAACTTTTGGCTTCATTTCCAGTCTTGTTCACATTATCATTATTCAGTTTAGGATCAACAGACAATTCATTATTCACTTTGTTCAGAATTTCATTATCATTAGTAATCTCATTCACTTTCTCAGTCAATTTAGGGTTTGTGGATTTGAGAGGACTTACACTGTTTGGATAAGCAGCACTCAAAGGAGGAAATTCATCACTCACTTTTTCCCCAATTGCTTCCTCATCCACCAAATTCTCATTTTGATTATCACTGATCACAGTTCCAGTCACCTCTTCACTCTTCTCAACCGCTTCACCATTTACCACCTCTGATTCCCCAATTTCATCATTACTATTACCAGTACCACAATTTCTTTTTTGACTCAATTGTTCAATCACATGATCGTTAAGCCTAGCCGGCAATTTAGGTTTTCTTTTGGATTTCCTATTCGTCATGATAGAATTTTAGATCTAATCACTACTTACAAAAAACATGAATTAGGCGTTTTCACGATTAATAAAAAAAAACACAATTCAACCGGATAGATCGATGCGAAATGTGATTATGAAGCTTTTGATCGGTTTGGAATTGAAAATTAGGTCAAAAATGATGCAGAATTGAAGGTTTTTCTTGTTTTAACAACAATTATAAAGTTATAAACAGGTAAAGTTATACCATATACAAAGTTATTTAACTGATAAGATCATAAAAACATAAGTCTGATGTATAGAAGAACAAAGAAAGACATTTGCCCATTGCTACACTACTTGCTAGCTGTCCTGTCTATAAATCACATCTCAAGAAAAAATTTAAAAAGAAAAATCAATTTTCCACAAAAATAATCCTACAGGTGTACTAAGCAAAATAGTATACTGCCATGTATTGACTCATTCAACTCGAGAATGACCGCCCATTGGCTGAAATCGACACTTTCATTGCAGTCTTCACGACAAATGAATAGTCGTCGCAGCCCTATTTGGCCGTCTTAGTGTACACAAACTAATACAAGGACCACTTAAAATGCACGTTTAAGAAAATATATCATTTCAAAAATTGTTCTGCACAAAAAGACTATCACAATCAAAGCAAATCTCCTAGTGCGAAAAAGAAACTTTAATAACCCGCTATAAATGCATATGTTACACGACATCAGTATGTTAAAGGCTAACTAGTTTTAGACGAAAAGATGCAATAATAACCATTCTAATAGCACCTAACAATATTTTTACACAGAAAAGATAGAGATGATAAATCATAATTCACCCGGATGATGACATAAGTAAAGAGCTGATGCAGACCAATGGTCATAAGCTGACCATAACTTTCCAAAGGGTCCTACCGAAAATGTTACATGCTTGCATGTTGCATGACTATCCTGTTCCGATTTTTTCTTCTTAAAATTAACCACTTTCCCTCTAATTTTCCTACTCGGCCCTACCATCTTCAATTCCTCTATAAATTGCATGCACCCCCCATGCTCATTTCACACATTGATCACACATATTCCATACACACACATAACTTACAAACTGTCAGAAAAAAACCAGAGAGCAATGGAAACCTTCCCAATTGTGAACATGGAGAAGCTCAACGGCGAGGAAAGAGCTGCAACATTGAACTTGATCAACGATGCTTGTGAAAACTGGGGATTCTTTGAGGTATGCAACTATGAACTGTAATCTATATTATCAAAAGTTTGGTTTTTTATTTATCGGAACACATATACTAATAAGTTTAAGTTTTGTAGATTGTGAACCATGGGATATCGACTGAGCTTTTGGACACTGTGGAGAAGATGACAAAAGGGCATTACAAGAAGTGTATGGAAGAGAGGTTCAAAGAAATGGTGGCCAGCAAAGGGTTAGAAGCGGTTCAAAGCGAAATCGAAGATTTGGACTGGGAGAGCACTTTCTATCTTCGCCATCTACCCGAATCCAACATCTCTGAGGTCCCAGATCTTGAAGATGAGTACAGGTATGAACAGAGTTCTACACATGTATTAAATAAAAATAATAACAGGTGTCCAAGAAAGTAGGAAAGAAAGACTAGAAAATATCTATTTCGCCATTGACCATTTTATTATGGGGAAATATTTTGTGGCTACTTGGCTATTGAATTTATTTACTATTTGGTAAACTACCATTACTTCATGAAGACTTCTCACCCATTATAAATTGACATTTCTGACACTTTTAAGCTTTCGCTGTTGTCTGGACATGAGTTTAAACTAAGTACCATAATTTGCAGCACGCCAACACTATCTACTAACTTTCCAAAGCTTTATAACAGGCCACATAAACATGTGACATAAACCTATGCATGATAACAAAAATGAACCTCTTCATTTTTTAATATCTCTTGGACCTAACCTATTAAATACTCGACCAACTATTCCTGAGGGTTTCGGTAAAAGTGAGACATTCTGAGTATTTACGCTTCCATTATTGCTTATAAGATTAAGGTAAGTAGAAGCTAATAAAAAAACTGAATTGTTAGTAGAAGCACCTACCGATACCTAGTTTTGATCAATTGATCATCTAGTTCTGGATTTCAACTCATGTTAATCACTTTACAAAGGACCACGAAACACCTTCTAGGATAAGATCTTAAAAGAGGCAAGTGGCAAATAATCAAATCACTTTCTTTTATTAGGAATGTGCATCCATAATATGCAGATATTACATTTAAAGTTTTTGGATGATGACAGGAAGGTGATGAAGTTGTTTGCTGAAGAGCTTGAGAAACTAGCTGAGAATCTTTTAGACATATTCTGTGAGAATCTAGGATTAGAGAAAGGTTACCTCAAGAAAGCTTTCTATGGCGCTGGCGCCAAGGGTCCTACCTTCGGGACCAAAGTGAGCAACTATCCCCCATGTCCTAAGCCTGATCTTATCAAGGGTCTCCGGGCCCACACCGATGCTGGCGGCGTTATCTTACTCTTCCAGGACGATAAGGTCAGCGGGCTCCAGCTCCTTAAGGACGACAAATGGGTTGATGTTCCACCCATGCACCATTCCATAGTGATTAACCTGGGTGATCAGCTTGAGGTACATTACAAAAACATAAAAGCATTCCCGAGTTAAACTGTTTAAACTGTGTCCTTAATCTCTGAAGTACAATTGCTGCATTAAGATGCTTTACTTCATTCTTTCTGAACCATATCCGGCTGTTGAAATGATAAGGGTGAACTAACAATATTACCTTGCAGGTAATCACCAACGGAAGGTACAAAAGTGTGATGCATAGAGTGATTGCTCAAACAGATGGAACCCGAATGTCGATAGCCTCATTTTACAACCCAGGAAGTGATGCTGTGATCTATCCTGCACCAGAACTAGTAAACAAGGAAGCAGAAAAAAGCAGTATGTACCCGAAGTTTGTGTTTGAGGACTACATGAAGCTCTATGCTGGACTGAAGTTTCAGGCAAAGGAGCCTCGATTTGAAGCTTTTAAGACCTTGGAAGACACAGTCAGCGTCAGCCCCATTGTGACGGCTTGAGTGAAGAAATCAACAGTGATGGTGTTTGTGAGTGTTCATTTAGTAAATGATGAGTAGAAGAGGATTTGGCAGAGGTTATGCTGCTGCACTCAAGCCAAGCCAACAACCCAAGAAATGGGTAAAATAAAATGGAAAGATCAGTATTACGTAAGAACGTGTATGTGTAAAATTTGAGCGAGCCATAGATATAGAACAATTTTTAGGTCTGATATTGAATTCGTATTTATCTAATGCACTAGTGTCTGTTATATTTTTAAAAATCAGGTCAAATATACACATGAAATAGCCCCCTTACTCGATCTCTAATAGTCTTTCTCTTGGTCGAATTTTCGTTTGTTTGTCTCGAAGGATTTGAGAATGAATCATCGAATGTTGAGCTCCGAAGCACCGTCAATGGGTTGAAGAACAGGGATTTAAAGATTAAAGAACCAGCTAGTCATTTAGTCGAACGTGACCAACAACTTTTTAGATTATACACACGAATGAGACGGATATGATGGGCCTATCTCTAACCAATTCAACAATTCTAGTAATGTGGTTAACTGTCCTAAGTCAAGCCCGTTCTAAAGTGGCCCAATACATGGTCCAACCCATGTTCTACTTGAAATTTAAGTATCAAAATCAAACTACTTGTTTAGTTGCAAATTTTGGTCCTGTGTCTTAATGTACCTTTTCACCCGTTAGTCCACAAAAGGTGTAGATTGGCGGGGACACCCTGACCCCGAGTGCCTTTTGGCACCAGTCATTGTCCATCCCACAAAGAATAGCTCCGGGCAACTCTCTTGGCCTAGTGAGGCACCAACTGGAGTGAGCCGAGACTCTCGGTCTCTTGAGCTCTTATCCACAAAGTCTCTCCAGTGAGCCCATAGGTTTCGCGGAGGTAGGTACCTATGTGGGAGCAAAGTGCAAGGGATGAGATTCGAACCCGAGTCTATTGAATCAAGAATGAAAGCCCCATCCGTTGACCCACTGGATCAATGCCCCAATGGTTTCACCCGTTAGTAAAAGTGACACAGTATATAAATTTGATCTCAAACTATCAGCTTCTAACACAAAATTGATTTTGAAACATACTATTCAAGCAACAAAACTCCGGTACATGTACAAGTCGTTAAAAAACAAAACAAATCCCCACCACGACAAGTGACAGTGTGTAATATGAATCGGGTGGTTCGTTTTCATTTAACTCTTTTCATATCCACAAGATGAGGTAGATATTTTTTAGATTTGCATATTTAAAAAAAAAAAAAAAAAAAAAAAAAAAAAAAAAAAAAAAAAAAACGATCTTCAAATTAGTGTGTTGTAAACAACTCATGTCCTCGTATTTGAGATGATTTGAGAAAGGGTCGGAAACGGTCACGGAGATACTCGGATTAGGATGCACATATGAGTAAAAAATCCGCCGATAACTTGAATAGGGAATACCTCATCCATGTACCTCGTATACAATATACAACGTTATGAAAAAATATTTATTTAGTTCCAGATAAAACCTTTATATAGACTTATGGCAAATTATCAACCATATTCAAGCTTATAAGTATCGATTTCTTCGTGTCATATAAATTTAGTCCTTAGTAGATGCTTAGTAGATGTTTAAGCCTTTAAGGTTTCTATATATTGATCGATATTGTGATGCTATAAGTATTAAAAAAGCTATAGCTAGCAAAATTTTATAAGGTTTCTATATATTCGATCAGCATATTAATAGTTCCGTGAACTATTTGAAATTTTCTTAATTTCTTTTAACTCTCGGTGACGTCTTTATACTCAGAGTAGTGTACGACATTTGTGACTTGTGGGGCAAGGTACAACTCAGAGTAGTGTAAAATGGTAAAATGAGACAGCTCATGGCAATGACTAGTCAATGGGTCAAACCAAACTCAAATTAATAGTAGTGCAAATAATCACAACAATACAAATATATCTATATCAAAATTTAAAGCCATGCTTTGCCCCTCTATTTATATTTCTTTCAACTTGTGTGTAGTAGGTCCTATTCGTTACGCGAAATAAAAAAAATTAAAAGAAAAAAAAATATATATATATATACAAAAAAAAAAGAAACTTATGACTTTTCTATACATATTTTTAGTCGGTTACTACATAATAATATCCTCACAAATAGTGGCGGAGCCAAAAAATTTAAGTATGAGAGGCAAAAATTTATTACCTTCACAAAGGAGCACCATATATATTTTTAACTAATCAAAATGCATAATAAACAGATAATACTGCAAAAAAATAACTAACCTCACGCATAAATTACAGCTTATAATGTGCAAGAGAAAATGCATAATAAACAGAGAAAAAATAACTAACGCTTTATCTTCCAAAAGAAACTACAGCATTCCAGCATCTTATATTGAAAAAGAAAACGAGTTATATTCAGAAAAATTGTAGGATTTACCCATTTTAATATAATCATGTTTTGCATTATTACACCAGACGAACACGAACGGAGCCTTGTTCATGTTCGTTCATTTAATTTTAATCGGACAAATAAACGAACACGAACGCTTAAACGAACAAATTTTCTTATTCATGTTCGTTTATTAAGAAAATGAGTTGTTCATGTTCGTTCATGTTCGTTAATTAAAATACTAAACGAACGCTAAACGGACATAAACGATCGGACATAAATGAACATAGACAAACAAACATAAATTGTATTAAATTATGCATCTAATATTGTTTATAAGTGTTGTTTTGTTTAAACAGACTAATTTTAAAATTATACAATTAAAATATATGATATACAAACATAAATAAATAAATGAACATAAACGAACGTTAACGAACGCATAATCGAACGTTCACGAACATAAATGAACAAACACGACTTTTGTTCATGTTCGTTCATTTAACTAAGCGAACGTAAAATATTGTTCATGTTCGTTCATTTAATAAATAAACGAACATAAACGAACTTTTTACCGAACGATTCATAAAATTTTCAATGAACGTTTAGTTCGTTTACAGCCCTAACCATAACAAAACACTCACAAATTCTCGTAATCAAATTAAATAAACAAAAGACAAAACATGAAAAATCACCTAATTCACTTGAATAGCTATTACTTTTACAAGGCGATGGCAAGCCCGTGCGTTGCACCAATTGTGTCTAAGTGTTCATAGCTTAATGGTTGGTACTCATTAGGTTTACACTATTTAAAATAATTACTTTACTTTAAAATAGTACATGTGAAGAGGTTTTTTTGCAAGAAGTTATATTTAAATGAGGTTTTTCACATGTAATCTTTTAATATGAAAAAGTCGTAGTTGTTAACGTGATGGTGAGGATAAAATATACAACAATGTATAACTTGGCCTGCTTCGGCAGGATTTTGTTAATTTTTAGGTAATGTTGGTGTCTTTATTTCGTCACTTTTAATTCAGGTTGAGTCAAAAACTTAAATTGATATTTAGTCCCGTGCGATGCACACGGGCTGTATCTAAGTGTTCCTAGCGTAATGTTTGGCACTAATTTTCGTCATATATAACTTGGGCTGACTCAGGACCCGTGCGATGCACACAGGTTTTTATGACCATAATTTATATAACTTTTCTCACGCGTAAATGCGACTTTTTTTTATTTTTATTTTTTATTATTATTATTATTATTTTTTGATAATGGAATGGTCTCCTCCCTACACTTATGCACCATGCTACTATTTTAAAAGTAATTATCTAGTTGGTGTTGGTGAAATATACATCTTTTTGATTTTATCTCATTTCCAAAATAATTTAATAAATGTACATCATTAAGAATGCCATCACTATAATTCTTGGTTAATTTAACACGTTGATCTTCTGTCGACAATTGTCAATTATTCTTCAACATTTTATATAAAACATGGAATGCCAATAAGCTAAGTTAGTATTACTGCTAAAACTTTATATATGTCCGTATTTATCAAATCTATTATTGTTATTATAATCATTATTATGGGTTATTTTTCTTTAGGTTTGGCTTTGATACGTTTTATAAATGGTATATTATGAACTTTTGATAATGTGCTTCACTTAATTTTTCGCTGAGTTGTTACCGTGATGGTGAGGCTAAAATATAAAACAATGTATAACTTGGGCTGTCTCGGCAGGATTTTGTTAATTTTTATGTCTAAAATTCAAATTTTTTAGACAATCAATATTTCCTTGCAAAAGCACATATTAATATTGTAGTTTAGCCTTGATTTTTATTGTTAAAAAGTTAGACAAAAAAAAATTAGCAAATTTAAGACTTGGCATTTGGTAGTATAGGTATGTGGACTCATGCTACGCACTTCACTGGAAAATAAGTTGTCGCTGTTAATAGATTTGGTTGCTCGATAGTTTACTAAAAATGTCGATTAAGTATATTAAAGTTAATCAAATAATAATAACAAAAGTAGTGACTTTTGTGTTTATTAAACGGGAACGCAAAAGATATAGTTGGTACGTGTTAATACTGGATGAAAGTATAGAGGGACCAAAGGCATGAGAAAATAGAAAATGAAATAAACTTGGATTCTCGAAACTTTATTCACCGACCACAATGTCATTGCTTACGTAGTCCAATCTAAGCTCGACTATTACTTTAGTTTATTGCTTATTCATTGTTTAATACATTTTTCCTTGATGTAATTTCGGTAATGATAAGGGATTAGTTATCCATAAACTTCTTATTTTCTTAAGCATATAAATGGTTTCATTCATAAGATTACTTATGGAATGTATTTAATAATTAATTAAAGTGTAACACCCCGACCCGACAAGGGTAAAGATGTCACAACAATATGGTTTCACATCAGAACAAGCATTAATAAAACAGCGGAAGTCTTAACATTAAACCAAAGATAATAAGCCAACAAGACTTATATCAAGTTCAACAAGACAAATGAAAAGAAAAAAATGAAGTACTTAACAATCCAGGAGCCAATCAAGGCATAACAAGTCTAAAAATTTAAATAGTAGAACTAAGGTACTAAGGTCCATGCTTCACTCAAAGTTGCTCTCATCCCAAAGCAAAACCCAGCTTCATAGCTTAAATACGTGCCGCAGGAAAAAGAAAATGCGGCTGAGCTACGAGAGCTCAGTGAACAGATATAACGGAAACAAAGCAGTAGTAACGGAATAGTAAAGTAAATGAAATAATACCAGGTGTAACAAGAGTCAGGAAAAGGAATATAAAAGGGTTATGTAGATATACTAAGAGTTAAGAATGCTTACAATGGTAAATGTAAATGAAACCATAACCCACCACCAGCCCAAGTCAAATCAAGTCAGGTCAAATGTCAGGTCAAGTGTCAGGTCATAAGGTTACAAGGATTCAGGAAAACAGAAATCCTCTACGAGCCCAGAAACAGTACATATCAAATCAAATCACATATCAGGGTGTATGGAGGGGTGACCTCAGCATACCAGGTACAGGGTGAGGGGATACCTCCAAGGGTTGGAGACGCGTTCTCCCAGGATTGTGAAAGACGTGTATCGCACACACTCGTCAGTCACCAGATAATACAAGTAATACAAGCAAATCAGGTCAGGTCTAGGATGCATCCATACGCCCCCAGTAGGCCACAGGGTCTTCCTCTACGTAACAAGTAAATCAGTAACAGGTCAGGGACGGGACAGGTCATCACTCTCCTGCCCTAGAGTCATGCCACCGGTGCATCAATGACATGGACATGAAAACCTCATGCCTAGTGGGTGGCTCGTAGTCGCAAACTGTGGGTCAAGGTCAGGTATCAAGTCTCAGGTGCCAAGTATCAAGTTTCATATCAGATTTCATATCAGGGTTCACATCAGGATTCAAGACAGGAAATCAATGCAGGGGTTCACTATCAGGATGTCAATATCAGAAAAGTCAAATACCAGAAGGTTCATGTCAATTTATTAAAAAGTAATCCTTTTAAAATGGTTTTAAAATAAAGTGGTCTTTAAATCAGTTTTCATAATGAAAGTCTTTAAAAGCAATTCTCAAAACCTCTTCATATGTAATTTAGAAAAGTAGTTATAAAATCCTATGAACCTTTAAGTATCCCAGGGTCCTAAATATTCGGTTACCAGGTTATGAACAGGTCATGTCAAGTATCAAGGAAACATAACAGGGTCCAAGGCAGGGTTCGAAACAAATGATCAAGACAAGAGTTCAAGGCAAAAGTTCAAGTCAAGGTTCACAATACAAGGGAACATAGCAATGGCTTAGGGAATCCTAAACGAATCAAAATCAAAAGTCAAAAGAAACGAAGGCTCCTTACAAGAAGGGCAGAATATCTGTACCTTATTACGAATGCAAGAACACAAAAGTAGCAAAACAGACGGGGATCAAATCACTCCCTCTTCAAACCTAAAGGAATAGAGGACAGAATTACAAGGGATTTCAGTTATCTTTCCATTTTAAGTAACTTTTCATTTTTAGCAGGTTTCCAAATTTAATAAGTTTCCATTTTTAGAAAATTTCCTTATTTAGAAGGTTTAAGTATTTTAACTTAAGTTAAGTCATAATTAAGCATATTATGGACATAGGGTACATTTTAACAAGTCTTGATAGTTCAGGGTCAAATATGACAAGTTTCCATAAATTAGGGTTTTATTTGTAAATATTCCAAAGTTAAGGTCTAAAATGCAATTATTACAAATTATCCATTATCATCCATAACTTAACAAGGTATACGATTTAAGTACTTCAAGTTTGACCATTTTACATTTTATACCCTTTAGTTCATAATCTTCCAAAACAAACCCCATAGTTCCTTTAATCTCATTTTAACCCTTTACATAATAATATTGACACAACAAGCCCTCAATTAAACCAAGTTACAGAATACATCCTTCATTTTAATAATGGTACGAACAAACCCTCATCTTTGTGCCATTTACAAAACTAGTCCTTTACTTAATAAAAGTACAATTCGATTTATATATTAACCATATTTACACATTAAACCCTCAAGTGTGCAATTTTACATATTATGCCCTCATTATCTTTATTTATACGACACTCCCCCAAGTTTCCAGAATTTACAATTTAGTCCCTCTAATTTATTTAATTACAAACCGAACTACCCATTTTACACAATTTACAAATTAAATCCCTAAGTTGCATAATTTACGAAAAGGACCCCCCA
Source organism: Artemisia tridentata subsp. tridentata (assembly GCA_021014915.2). NCBI lineage: Eukaryota > Viridiplantae > Streptophyta > Magnoliopsida > Asterales > Asteraceae > Artemisia > Artemisia tridentata. The sequence continues at coordinate 4,517,722 of CP139507.1, read as the reverse complement.
TTTTATATTTTATACGAACAGCCCCAGGTCTAATGTATATTATAAAAATAGCCCACAAGTTTTATAAATTACAAAACACCCCCTTAACTTAAAAACACCAAATCGGTAATACTTTCTTTTTTTCAAAACCCTAACCCTAAAATCCCCAATTATGATACAATCATTATAACATCATTAATTCATCATTAATCACCAGATTCAGTAAAAAAACCCTAAACCCTAATCGAATGCTAGGGTTTCTTTTTTTTTTTTTTTTTTTTTTTTTTTTTTTTGTTTCTTGTTTTCTTTTTAAAACCCGATTACACAAACAAACCGACACAGGTTATTAGGGCCTCCATAATTCGAACTATCATTTTTCATGAGTTATATAGACCATATAGTGTCCAAATAAAATAGGCCTCACACCCAGAAAATTCATATGAAGTGTATTCGATTTTATACTTGTTTTAAGCTTTTAAAATTATAGCGATTGTTCTAGCTTGCATGGTTCGATTCAGATAATTTTTATAGACTATATATGATGTAAACAAGGTGGGAAAAATACCAGATGAAGGCTAGAACGAGTAGATGAGGCGTACCAAATAAATACCTATCGAACCAACTATCGACACCAAAATAATCACCACAAACGAACGAGCAACCACACGACCTCCAAACTATTTTTCCAAGCTTCTTTAGATCAAGAACAACACCAGAAAAATGCCCAAGGAATTTTCAAAAGGCTGTACGAATTAGGGAGAATTTGTGTGTGATATTAGGGTTTTTCGGCAAAGGATAATGGAAAGAATTAATAATACCGAGTGAAATAGGGGAGGGTTACAATATTTTCGGCCCAAGTTAGTTGACAAGAGGATCAAGATTTATTTGGGAAGATTTTCTAAATTGATTTGATATTATCTTAGAGTTATTTGATTATTTAAAGAATTTACAAATATTAATAACAATAAAATTATACAAATCGGCATATACATGTAATTGTGTGTCCATATAATTTTTGTACACTCCAAAATGTTAAAATGTTGTAGTATAAATTACTTGGTTTCATAACTTGTTCATTTCCAAAGGTTCGGGAATTTATTTGGTAATTTATAAGCTTTTAAATCAAATTTTAAAATTGTAGGGGCATTTTGGTCATTTTGTATGTTTTCAGATTTCAGGTATTACATTAAAGGGTCACTTGTTATTATCCCATGAGTTTTAGAAACAAAGTTAGTAACACAACCAATATAATTTTTTATTCTCTTTTCAATTTCTTTATCAACTCAGTAGTTTTAAGTAATCTAAATAAAATAGTATTAGATATGCTCCACTTCATTTCATTACATATTAAATCGTATTACCAAATATTTGTGTAAAAACCATAAATATGCAAATAAACATATCATAAAGTATAGGAAAACAAAGTACATTCTTGCACAGTAGGCAGGCCATCCTACTCTCCTTTCACAGTTTAAAGTCAAAGACCTTTATGTTTTTCTCTCCACATTCAACCACTTTCTTAGTTGACAGTTTGACAAACTCATCTAAAAAGAAAATATTTGCTAGCATCATTAGATCAAGCATTTATGTTAACGTTTGTTTAAAAAAAAACATTTATGTTAACGAACAAATATATGTAAATGTTAAAAATCAAACATTGGACAAAATTCTAGTCTGGCGTTAGATTGTATTGTATTATATGATCATATGATTTATGCACTCAATATTAGTACTTTGTTTGATATATCAATTTATATTAGTGTATATATACTATAGGCAGTAGTAGTACAAATGTATTATGAATATATCACACAAAAAAAAAAAAAAAAAAAAAAAAAAAAAAAGTTTCTGCACCAAATAATTATCTGTTCTCACCATTTCATCTCATTCTAGCCAAGTGAAGACAAATTATCTTTTCCTTTCTAAAAATGTCAAAAAATACAATATTGGCTCGAGAGTTTTATAAAAACAAATATAAATATTCTTGTGAGGATGGAAGCTATAATAACAGCAGGCTACACAATGCACGGGCCTATAACAGTCCTATTATTTGAGCTATCTTTAATTTGGGCTCTCTAGCCTCAACTTTTTCTTTAACATGAGCTATGTCCTAACTCCATCTATCCCTCTCTTTAGTTTTTCAGTTACAGATCTAAATACCATCACAAACAAAAAACCATCCTCATTCTTGTTTCTTGATTTCCTATGAAACACAAACAAAGAACTTTACTGTTATTCTTTTCCTGAAATTCGAAATATGAGAAAGAGATCAAGACCTTTGGATCTTTGTTATTTCTTCAATAAACCCAATAAATAACCACAATCATTTTCTTTTTAATACCCTCAAACACGAATCACAGACACAAACACTTATTTGTTTGTTTTTGTTCGAACGAAGACACAACTTACACTCGGCTCCAAGATCGTGTTAACGGTCTCGGGTAAGGTTTCTTTTTGTGTTTTCTTTAAACGAAAAAAAGAAGGAATGAAACAATCTTGTTTTACTTCTTTCTTTAAAATTTCGAATAACACACGGATCTATGATAGTTTCTTTATGTTTCGAAAATGTTATGGATCGGAGTTGTTTCGAAAATGGTTTGGCTGTTATTCGAAAATGTTTATTTTTCAAGATCTAAATTATGTAAGTGATGTTATGGATCGGAGTTGTTTCAAGATCGAAAATGTTATGGATCGTATTTTGGCTGTTATTCAAAAATGTTTATTTTTTAAGATCTAAATTATGTAAGTGATGTTATGGATCGGAGTTGTTTCAAGATCGAAAATGTTATGGATCGTATTCATAATGTAAGTGCTGTTATTCGATCGTGTAGGATTCTTGAGGCATGGTTTATTTGGTGGTTGTGATATTAGGTTTTCTGTGTTCATGAGATGGTAAGATATATTGTTCATGAGATATATTTGGTGGTTGTCCATCGGAACTGCTAAAACAACGAAACCACCCAAGCTCGAAACACCACCTCTTAAATTAAGATTCGGTGGTGTCGGCGGCGGAAACCGTTGATGTTGGCAGTGGTTCCGGTGGCAGTGGTGGTGTAAGAATCTGTTGTGAGCCTTCTCGATTGTGCTATTTATAAGGGAGTACATAACCTTCAATGGAGTTGAAAAGGTTAAACAATAAATACGATAGCAAACAATTCGTATTCCTCTTCACTTCATCTTCCGGGCAATAATTGACGATTATGGCTTGAATACATTCTGCTTAAACTATCTTGTACCGTACATGCCTTTGTGCACAATCACTCTTCCACATTAAATTAAGTTATTGAATCTTTATATATAACGAGGCATTGCCAAGCCCGTGAGTTGCACCAATTGTGTCTAAGTGTTCGTAGCTTAATGGTTGGTATTCATTAGGTTTACACTATAAACTAATTTGTATGCGTTTATGGTATGTGCAACAGGCAGGTGAAGATTATGCATTTTCCAAATTACTTTTTTCTTATTGTCAACATTTGAGGCGGGTAATGGCAAAGAACCATACAATGATGGCGAACATGGAAGCTTTAGGTCCTCGTGGTGTTGCTTTGGAATCGTTAGATGCTTTGACAAATGCTCAAGATAGGCATCGGGTATTGCTTGAAAAAGATAAATAATTTGTTTAATCAAGCGAAAGTTGGTGCATGTGAGGAAGAAGCTAATGCTATTAAGATGAATGAGTTTAGATATAAATGTAAGTTTAAGTTATTAGGATTTTTATGAAGGTTGGGATGTTAATGACAAGCATTGTGCATGTGAGGGGTTTTTTATGTAAAAAGTCAAGTGTGAGGGTTTTTTAGTTATATTTCTAAATACAATCTTTAACACTGAAATGATATTTCTGCATGGGAAGCCGAAATGGCTGCTTGAATTAATTTCCGTTATGATGACTTCTCATTACTTGAGCGTTGTATTTTTTTACTTATTTATAATTGATGATTATCACTGTTTATGTTATAACCCTAATACCTATTATCTCACACATAACTCTCTGATCAATGGCCGTCTCGCGCAACATTGAAGAACTTAAGCAGGTTTTTGGTTCCGACAATCTGGCCACTTGCTTCAAGTTTTTGTTTAACAATCGGGTAACTGAAGAGGAGGGGTTCTTAATGCGGATGGGGGAGGAAGCCAATCAACTCCGTAGCCAGATTGATACGATTGAGATCAGCATAAGGGAGACTCGTTTGCTTGGCCCCTTCAATGAAAAAGCTGTGGATGCGCTGGAGTGTTTGATTGCGACACAACAAAGGGATCGTGACAGGCTGGTAGCAATTACCAATCTCCTAGTAGAAGTTCGTGATGGTATTCATGAGAAAGAAGGGCATTTCAGGCTTATGGAATTTCATGAAGCGCTATCAGATGATGATGATTAGAGCATTATGGTGGATGTCTTTTGGGCAGTATTTTGAATGATCTTTTGGATGTATGTATTAATGATAAGATGGTTAACTGCTATGACTCTGAAAGTTGATGTTAATGACTTTGATTATCAAGTACTCTGATGTTTAATATTAATAGTATTTAGTTTTATGTTTATGTTTTAGTTTACTTATTTACTTTATTTGTTTTTTCTTTTTTTATACTTTATGAGAAAGTGGGTTTTCTCTCACACACACATGAGTCAAACACACACTATTTTTAGATCTGGCGAAAAATATTTAGGGTTTTATATCAAATTAGGCCGATCCATTATACAACATGTTAATCAAATCAAATCATAGGTTTATTTGATTTAAGGCTTGTGTATTGAATTTCTTGTTTCAATTTTCATGAAATGATCATCTAGGGCTGATAATCGTATGGCTGTCTAAGGGTTCATTGTGAAACCATATGTTAGATGTTTATGAGTATGATTTTTTTTTTTTTTTTTTTTTTTTTTTTTTTTTTTTGGAATATGAGGAATTTGGTTATTGATTTGTTTATCTGTTTTCAAATTTGCTTGGTTATTGATTTGTTTGTCTGTTTTCAAATTTGCTTAAGTAAGTTTGATTGAATTTGGATATTCATTGTTTAGGATGAATTAAGAAGTACGAGATGATTGAATTTTGGTTTAACTGTTAGTAAAGTTTTTGTGTTTGCATACTTGATGATATGACTATTATTGTTATATAAGATGTTAGACGGAATATCAACGATGGATGTGCGGCAACCAAGGCAGCTATTGATAAGTTTTCTTGGTCGCGGCACATCCATCATTGATACTTTGTCAAAATTTGTCGGCTTCACACGTTCTGACATTCACCTAGACGGAATATCAACGATGGATGTGCGGCAACCAAGGCAGCTATTGATAAATTTTCTTGGTCGTGGCACATCCATCATTGATACTTTGTCAAAATTTGTCGGCTTCACACGTTCTGACAGTCACCTATCTGAGCCGCAAGAGTTGTCAAGTTCAATGTGCTAGTACTTATTTGTAGGTTATATGCTTTTAAAAAGCATATTTTTAGTCAATTGGTAGTAGCCTTTTGTTTATATGAAAGTTTCTGATTATAATATTTTATTGCTGTCTTGCGGATATCTAGTGGAGTATTTTTGTTCTGATGTGGTTCTATATTATGGTCTTTGCTCTTCTTGACCTATGATGTGCTTAATACATAGAACTTCAATGATGTTTGGTTATATGTTTTGTCTTTGTCTTCATGTTTCGTTGGTGTGTTTAAGATATTTGATAGGAATTTAAATAATCATAAACAAAACATTTTGAGATCTTCCATTTTATAACAACCTTGTTTTTTAGTACGCTGGCAAACATGACTAAGATAAATATTGAATGCATATATTTATTAGATATCATCTAGGAACATTAGATAGCTGTGCTAAGATAGGTTGCTGAAAGTTTCCTTGAAAACAATGTTACGCGTGCAGTGCGCAAGTTCCGGATCTTTATCTTCGATCATTAGTATTTTAAGGCCATCAGGACTGGTGAGTCTAGATAATGCCACATAAAGTTGTCCATGACTCAACACGGGAGCAGCCAAATAGAGGCCAACATAATTAAGTGATTGACCCTGACTTTTGTTAATGGTCATTGCATAACATGGTTTTAGAGGGAATTGTCTACGTTTCAAGACGAATGGCCACTTAGACTGTGTTGATGTGAGTATAATCCTGTGTATAATGACATTGTCCCCTACATTTGAACCTGTTAGCACCTTAGCATGAATAACAAACTGGCCTAGATCTGTAATGAGTAACCTTGTTCCATTACATAGTCCTTTGCTTGGATTGACATTTCACAATAACATAACGGGCAGTTCCTTTTTTAAGTGAAGAGCATGTGGGGGCATACCTGGGAAATTTAAGGAATTTAGAAATTCAATCAGATACAGGTCATGTTGTTCAAGATTGTCTGTAGATCCCTTGCAAATCTTGTCACAACTCGTAATTTCAGGTCATTTTCCAAACCTCGACAATTTAGTATTCATGAGTTACTATTCATCAATCAATATTCACCGATCACTATTCATCAATTTTGAAGTCAGTTTGAGACTTTGAGAAGTCGTCAAAAATTTTACTATTCACACGACACTATTCATTCCCGGAGGGAAATCACTATTCATGAGTATCATTCATGACTTCGTAAACTAGGTTTACGGGTATTTAAATGTGCGTAACCAGTTAGGTTTAGCTGCGTATTCATGCATCATCAGTAAGGACACGTCATACGGACTAGAGTAGTCTGCATATCATCAGTAACATCATTATCATTTCAGTTCATGCACGGGTTTGTGTGATTTTCATTAACGTATGCTTAATTGTTTAATTAACGTTACCACTCAGTCATTTCTACTAACATTATACCCAATACTCCCGACTATGATCCTAATACATTTTCAAACTAATATTAATGATATAGAGATTATATTATTACTTTACCCGGTGTTTTTAAACCAATTGCTACATTTTTCGTTAGGAGCTTATAACTCCGGCAGTTTACGATATTTCAATCCAATAATCATTCTAACACCCGATTCATGCCAGGATATGATTTTACAATTTTTTCAACTTCGTCGTATTTTATTTCACCTCATCACGAGTTATTTCTAGTTAACTCGATACCCGATAACACTCAGTGTATACACTAAACTAGCCAAATTCTAATTAAATGGGAGACAATTCTTTAATTAGCCATCAAATCCTTCCCATTTAGCCCACATGTGCCGCCCCTCCCTAACCCCCCATTTAGCTAATACATCCAAAATTCCTTAAATGAATTAGTACACATTTTATTTCACTTCCACTAACACAAACACATATACATAAACCATTTTAGCTAACAAAAGATCAAACCTCTCATCCCATCATTTCCTAGGTTCGGCCATAACCAAGAACACACTTAAATCCATAGATTTTTCAAGAACAAAGCATAATCATACTCCATTTACCTTCCTAGTTATGGATTTGTGATCAAACCTCAAGTTTATTGCTCATTTCTCATCAAAACTCATCCAATCATCAAGTAAGTTTCAAGAACATGTTTTGATCATTTATTACTTTCATTTGATATATATATTCATGTATTTTCAAGTTGTATTAATCATCCATGCAAGATACTTATGTTTTACATACCACATTTGAACATAAACTCTTTAAATCACTAGATCTATAAGTTTCACTAATGATCTCATGAAACCCACCAAGGTTGGTGATGTTTAGGACCCCATGACACCCTAAGAAGGTGTATGGTAGGATTTGCGAACTTGTGGAGTTGATTTGAGGTTGTATGATCAAGTTTAGAACCAAGAAAGTGAGTTTTTAACAATCTAAAATAGCTACTGTCCAAAAACGTGCAAACTGGAAAACTCAGTAATTTTTGGCATATTTTGGCCTTCATATTCAGAAAGTTATTTCAAAAACGAAACCATGGCCGTGAGAATCACTAAAAACCGACTTATAACGAAGGAGATATGATCGTTCGAAGTTAGACGACGAAAACTAATTTTCTAAAAATTTAGTTGCTGATCACCGAGATTCAAAGGACAAAACGAGGCGTTAGACGTGATCTAGACGACCCGACCCATTGAGATTATGTTAGTTCATGTTTATACGAAGCCGTGGGTGTAAGGAACATAGAAAACGAGCTTGTAACGGCCGAGTTATTCACGTTTAAAGCCGAAGAACTCTAATTTATTTTGACAGCCACTATTAGAAAGTGTTCTAAATATTAAAACTAGTGTTTTTGCGAAACATAACGTTGTTAGCCGATTTTCTAATTGATCGAGGCATGTACAACCGGAAGTTAAAGGAAACGACATTTATACATGGTTACAAGGTTTTCTAAAATGTCGAGTTTGATCAACGAACACTTAACGTGCAATATTTCGCGACTAGTTTCACGAAGCCATTTTTGACATATTTTCACAAGCTAAGTAAAATATTAAATTGCGACGAAAACCTTATATTTTCTAATAGAACACCAAACAAGGATCGTGGAGTACCGTTTCATCGTGTTTACGCGAAAAGTAGTTTATAACTTAACGAGACGTCAAAAGTGTATTTTTCGTCGATAAAAGTTATTTTCAAAACTAATAAGTGGTATCGTTAACATACGTATTTGCATGTGTTGCATTGTATCATTGCTTACATTGGATCACATCATTCATAATAGGTCGTGGTTAGAGACCGAGCTTTGTTTCATCATATCCATTGTGATCATTGTTGCTTTATCATATCAGGTGAGTTTTCATAGCCCCGTTTTAAATTGTTTATTGATTTCTAAACTCTCGGGGGAGAATACATTGCACCATTTTTTATATGCGGACCAAAGTATACAAACCCATTTACATTGCTTAAGTTACATCATTGCCAATTTAAAGTCCCCTTTTATTTATCATTGATCGTTAATTGTGAGCAAGCGAAGGTGAGTGGATAGATCTATTGAGGGTGACGCCTCCGTTCGGGTTGGTAGCACCAACTGGTCAAACGAACGCATTTCATTTCATACATTCAGAGTGTTTGGCAAAGCACTCCCTTTTAGGGCATTTATATCTGTCTAGCTTCGGGGTCATGAGCTTAAGAGCTAATGTAATATTTTTATGTGACATTTTGTCATACAATTTATACTTGTGGTTTCCGTAGAAGCATCTCATTTACATAAACCTATGAACTCACCAACATTTTGTTGACCATTTTTAGCAATGTATTTTCAGGTAATTAAGGTATCGCATGTTGGCTTGCATATGGACCTTATGGAGTCGCGGAGTCGACGCGTCTCACTTTATATTTTATGCACTTATCCATCGTTTGAATTGTATGAATTTGTTTTTCTGAAAACTTGTTTCACCTTTTGGGACCTAGCTTCATAACTCTGAATGTTTTTAAATAATCAAACGATGTATTTTCTAAATGACACTTTAGGTCGTTCAATATAACTGCAACTTTGGTGCTATGACCAGTCGTGCCCCTGAATGACTTATTCCGCTGCAAGTCACGAAATTTGGGGGTGTGACAGATTGGTACCAGAGCAAAGGTTATAGCGAACTAGGTTGTATCATTGACCCTAGTCTATAACTACATCATCATAGCATCTCACCATTTCATCATAAGTGCATATTCACTACACATGCGGTTTCATACATACATCATTTCATCATAACTCGCATAATGTGAGGAGTTATTTACTTTTATTTTACATCGGTTGTCACACAGATGTCTTCACCCAACCACCCTAATATCATCCTAGCAAACTCGGATACCGAGGATGCTTTTTCATCCACTCGTACACCTACTTCACCACACTCACCATTGTTGGATGATAATTTCCACCTATTTGAGGTAGTAGCACTACCTGAGCCGGATTTAGTAGAGACTACCAGGCATGACACCGAGACTTTCGAGATTCAGGAGACTGCCCTTGCCTTCCCATCACCACCGATGTCATTTCCCTTTCCCATTCCCACATATCAGGAATTAGATGACACCTTGTGGATAATACCAGGATCACCGACTCAACAGGAACATCAGCAGATTCCTCAGGAATGGTTTGGAATCTACACTATCTCGGATATGATCGATGCACTACTCCAGACCCCACATCAGGACACATCCCGACTCCAAGATGCCACAACCCTGGATTCACTCAGAGGAGCACTAGGGAATCCCTAAACTAGACTTATATCTTTACTAGCTTCTACTATTATCCTAGCGACGGGATGTGTGATATGGTTCAAAGAAACTTGCAGTATTTTGATTGTTGTACAATGAAATCACCAAGTATTGACTTACTATATGGATATGGTTGTGCTATCTATGATATCGGTCCATGTAAGACCAAAATTTTCATTTTAGACATCCACATGTGTTATGGTTACAAATATGACATTTCACGATTTCATCTTGTCATGATTTTCACCTCACTTATACATGTCATGGTTGCGTATATGTGAGTATGATGATCCTTATCACCTATAAATTCTCATGGTCTCTTATGATGTTGAAGCAGTTAGGTTAAAGCAAGCCACTCCAGACATGACACAAGCCACATCCTTCGCCAAAAACCTTACCCATGAGGAATTTATGGATTGCAACCCCCACACCTTTAGCGGAACTGAAGGAGCAAAGGAAGTTTACAAATGGTTCGAAGAAGTAGAAACGATATTTCGGTGCGGCGACTGCCGCAAGGAAGACAAGGTCAAGTTCGCCACTTGCACTTTTCGGGATCATGCCCAGGAATGGTGGACTAAACATGTTCAGATAGTAGGAGTCGACGCTGCTTACTCAATCTCTTGGGAGAAATTAAGAAGGATGATGACTTTAGAATATTGTTCAAGAAGCGAACTACAAGCACTAAAACAGGAAATCCTCAACCTTACCATGGTAGGAGATGATGTTGTCGAGTACAATACTCAGTTTTACGAATTAGCACAATTAGGCCCAACAAGGGATGAACCGGAAAGCAAGAAACTTGAGAGGTATATCGGGGGACTCTCCCCTGATATTCTTATGTTGGTTGCCTCATTAGAACCCGATACCATGCTTAAAGCTATCCATATGGCGCGCGAGGCAAAGGAACACATAGCTCACACCCAGGCCATAGGTAACAATATGGACAATAGACAAAAATGGAACAACAACAACAAGAGAAAGTCGGACAACAATCAGGCCGGTAATGCTACCCAACAACCACCAAAGCGACAAGAAGTTGCTGAGGCCTATGCAGCAGGCCCGACTGACAAGAAAGGTTACAAAGGTACCCTACCCAAATGCAACAAGTGTCAAAGTCATCATAAATCTGGGCCTTGTCTTAATCCTTATGGTAACTGTAAGAGAATTGGACATTCGACTAGAGAATGCAAGTTCCCAATCATTTCCGGAAATCAAAAACCTCCAGTGACATGTTTTGGCTGTGGAGAGATAGGACACTACAGGAAGGGATGTCCAAGACAAGGGAATCAAAGGAATGGGAACCAAGGTGGAACAGCTCGTGGAGGAGCCTAGGTCATCGGAGGAGGAGATGGCCAGCACACCAACAACATTGAGGACGACAACCATGTTTAAGCACAAAGAACTTCTGCCTTAGTAATAAACCATGGATGGAGCCCGCTAGGGTTGTATTTCTTTAAGTAGTCTATCTTAAGTACTTTCTTGTAACCTTGTTGTATCATGTACTCTTCTATCTAATGTAATCCCTATCTTTTAGCATCGCCACCGTGATCCCAATCTTCGTTTATTTCATTTCCTACTTCGATTATGCGATTTTCAACCATTTCACAACAACACACCACTATCCTAGAAGGGGGTTAAGTAAGGATTCATCTCCAACAATAGGCCATTACCATTCCGTAAGGTGTTCCACACGTCCCATAACCCGTTCAACAGATTTTGTTGCATGATATTTTAACACCGCTTATTAAAAGCTGTCTCACCTAACCCTACTTTAAGCTATTTTACTATTATCTCAGGGAGTGATTTTACAAAATTTTTAAAGCAAGTTATGTTACTACCGCCTTATAAATTGGCTTTCTGCCATCCTACCAACTATTTACTACCATTTTACCAAACATCACGTTGAGCACCATCTAAAACTTTTGAGAAACACAAGGCTATTTTGACCAAACCAAGCATCGCGTTATTTGCCCTCAATTATACATAGCTTGATCAACTATGTCTAATTCAGGGAAGATTATGCCATGAAGGAAACAATTATCTTTTCAAGATTTCTAACAACAATTTTCATTCAAAACATCTCAAGAAAGAAAAGCTTTGTAAACAAGTAAACTCTACATAAACATCCTTATCGGCCAACTCTCTCTGAGTACCTACACCACATGTCACTCACTTAACCGTTAAGTTGGATTTTCACCATTGACTTTTCTAGGAAAGGTTTTCTACCTACAAGGAGAATTTCACGACATAAGAAAACAACGAAAGGGGTTTTGGAACCACAAACAAGGACTAGAAATATACAGCAAGTTGATTCATATCGCAACGGAAAACATAAGATCTCACGAGGCAATCCAAATCACTATCTCTGGCATAGTCACCAAACCTTATCATTACAGAAGTACTAGTTAGACCAAGTAGGAAAACGAATCTAAATAAGGATCCAGTTTAGAAAGGATCAAGCAAAGTTGGATATACATACCCACAAGTCTTACCCAGGATTAACCTTTAGGCATTATTCAAACCCCAGAAACGAAATGCTAGACATTCAAACATTCAGGCAGACATACCTACCAGACTACTTTATCCTGTTTGATGCTTCCAATTCAAAGGAATTTTCTTTAAAGAGCGTTTATACAACTCATATACCTTGTAGGAAGTAATTATTATCTGATATGTCTGTCTTGACAAATAAATCCTTTATGGTCAGCCTTTAACAAAACTACTGAGCACTAAGAAAAGTATAACACCAAACTGTGCTAAAACATTCCTATCTACATCATGTCAAAACCTATCCATAAAAATCTTGGGTCGTATTTGAAAACCAACCACCATACTACGACACTTCATACAATTAGGATCTTGTGATTGAAAAACAATAGCATGGGAAATTTTTGACAAGGAGATCTAGGGAAAAACTATTAAACAGCACAAATTTTGGCAATAAAGACCAAGCATCTTAGGTGAAGAGAGGCTCATATCTTGACATCAGTTATAGCAAGACACAAGGAATCAGAAACCGTTACCGTAGCTTTGTTCTTCGATAACCCATTTCGGACAAACCTACCGTTGTAGGAGTAGTCACGAGACACGTTGTACAAATTTCAAAGGCTCCTGATAAAGAATAGACTATGCACCTCAAACTTCTGACAATCCCCTTAAGATATTTTCTTTCCAATCAGATATACTCACGCTCTACCATCTTTAGACCAATGGGCAATTAAGAAAGCTAATGTTGTGGCAGATGCCCTCAGCCGAAAGGAAAGACTCAAGCCTTTGAGAGTCATACCATTGAGAATGACAATCATATCACCTTTACCATCACGAATCCTCGAGGCTCAAGTTGAGGCATTCAAGGAGGAAAACCGACAAAATGAAAAACCCCATAGTATGCCAAAGGATGCAAATAATTTATTAAAGAGGTCAGACGGAGTATTATGCTCGGATTGCACAAGTCGAAGTAATCCATTCAACTAGGTTCAGATAAGATATGTCAGGATCTCAAGAGACTTTATTGGTGACCGAATAGGAAAGCAGAAATAGCTACGTATGTTAGCAAGTGTCTTACTGGTGCTAAAGTAAAACCCGGATACCAGAAACCATCAGGATTGTTTCAACAACCAGAAATCCCCTAGTGAAAGTGGGAGCGCATTACAATGGACTTTGTCACCAAACTAACCAAAACATAAGGAGGTTTCAGTGCTACTTGGGTAATCGTTGATTGACACCCTAAACCAGCCTATTTCATCCCAATCAGAGAAACTTATGCTATGGACCAACTAATCAGACTTTATGTCAAGAAAATAGCCTCAAAGCATGGTGCACCAATTTCTATCATTCCGACCGAGATAGTCGCTTTACTTCAAACTTTTGGCAGTCATTACAAGATTCATTTGGAAGCAAATTAGACGTGAGCACTGCCTACCATCCTCGGACCGATGGTTAGAGCGAGAGAACGATTCAGACATTGGAAGATATGCTCAGGGCATGTGCGATTGACTTTGGAAATGGTTGGGCTAACCATTTGCCATTGATTGAGTTCTTTTACAACAATAGTTATCACGCGAACACTTAGACTGCACCTTTTAAGGCACCCTATGGTCGAAGTACCAATTACATAGTGACAGACCGAAATCGGAAGGTCAAGTTCAATGGTCTAGAACGCAATTGTGAAACAACAAAGGAAATAGTACAAGTCAAGAATCAGTTACAAGTAGCAAGAGAACAATAGAAAAGTTAGGTCAGTTCAGGATGCAAAAATCATGGGGACTAGGTATTCGTAAGTAGTAAACCCTTGGGATTCGAGTCGTTGAACAAGCTATGTTGAAAGCCTTGCCTTGGAAAGGCATGATACGATTTTGGGAACCCGGGGAAACCGAACCCTAGGTATATTGGACCATTTAGGATTCTAGCTAGAATCGGACAACTGACATACAAATTTGAGCTTCCGTAAGAGCTCAGCAACATACACCACCCATTTCAAATTTCAAACCTCAGGAAGTGCCTTCCAAGCGAATCACTCGTAGCATATTTCATTTCATTCCATTAGAAGAAATTCAGATCGACGATAAGCTTAACTTTGTGGACCAGCAGAAATTATGGACCGAAAGGTCAACCAGTTGAAGCAAAGTCAAATTCCTATCGTCAAAGTTCGCTGGAATTCTTGCAGAGGTCCTGAGTTTACCTGGAACGGGAAGACCAGATGCAACTCAAATACCCACATCTTTTCACCAAGACCACTCCAGAGACCAACATCAACTGAATTCAGGGACTGAATTCCTTTTAGGGTGGAAGACTGTCGCAACTTGTAATTTCAGGTCATTTTCCAAACCTCGACAATTTACTATTCATGAGTTACTATTCATCAACCACTATTCACCGATCACTATTCATCATTTTTGAAGTCAGTTTGAGACTTTGAGAAGTCGTCAAAAATTTTACTATTCACATGACACTATTCATTCCCGGAGGGAAATCACTATTCATGGGCATCATTCATCACTTCGTAAACTAGGTTTACGGGTATTTAAATGCGCGTAACCAGTTAGGTTTAGCTGCGTATTCATGCATCATCAGTAAGGACACGATATACGGACTAGAGTAGTCAGCATATCATCAGTAACATCATTATCATTTCAGTTCATGCACGGGTTTGTGTGATTTTCATTAACGTATGCTTAATTGTTTAATTAACGTTACCACTCAGTCATTTCTACTAACATTATACCCAATACTCCCGACTATGATCCTAATACATTTTCAAACTAATATTAATGATATAGAGATTATATTATTACTTTACCCGGTGTTTTTAAACCAATTGCTACATTTTTCGTTAGGAGCTTATAACTCCGTCACTTTACGATATTTCAATCCAATAATCATTCTAACACCCGATTCATGCCAGGATATGATTTTACAATTTTTTCAACTTCGTCGTATTTTATTTCACCTCGTCACGAGTTATTTCTAGTTAACTCGGTACCCGATAACACTCAGTGTATACACTAAACTAGCCAAATTCTAATTAAATGGGAGACAATTCTTTAATTAGCCATCAAATCCTTCCCATTTAGCCCACATGTGCCGCCCCTCCCTAACCCCCCATTTAGCTAATACATCCAAAATTCCTTAAATGAATTAGTACACATTTTATTTCACTTCCACTAACACAAACACATATACATAAACCATTTTAGCTAACAAAAGATCAAACCTCTCATCCCATCATCTCCTAGGTTCGGCCATAACCAAGAACACACCTAAAATCCATAGATTTTTCAAGAACAAAGCATAATCATACTCCATTTACCTTCCTAGTTATGGATTTGTGATCAAACCTCAAGTTTATTGCTCATTTCTCTTCAAAACTCATCCAATCATCAAGTAAGTTTCAAGAACATGTTTTTATAATTTATTACTTTCATTTGATATATATATTCATGTATTTTCAAGTTGTATTAATCATCCATGCAAGATACTTATGTTTTACATACCACATTTGAACATAAACTCTTTAAATCACTAGATCTATAAGTTTCACTAATGATCTCATGAAACCCACCAAGGTTGGTGATGTTTAGGACCCCATGACACCCTAAGAAGGTGTATGGTAGGATTTGCGAACTTGTGGAGTTGATTTGAGGTTGTATGATCAAGTTTAGAACCAAGAAAGTGAGTTTTTAACAATCTAAAATAGCTACAGTCCAAAAACGTGTAAACTGGAAAACTCAGTAATTTTTGGCATATTTTGGCCTTCATATTCAGAAAGTTCTTTCAAAAACGAAACCGTGGCCGCGAGAATCACTAAAAACCGACTTATAACGAAGGAGATATGATCGTTCGAAGTTAGACGACGAAAACTAATTTTCTAAAAATTTAGTTGCTGATCGCCGAGATTCAAAGGACAAAACGAGGTGTTAGACGTGATCTAGACGACCCGACCCATTGAGATTATGTTAGTTCATGTTTATACGAAGCCGTGGGTGTAAGGAACATAGAAAACGAGCTTGTAGCGGCCGAGTTATTCACGTTTAAAGCCGATGAACTCTAATTTATTTTGACAGCCACTATTAGAAAGTGTTCTAAATATTAAAACTAGTGTTTTTGCGAAACATAATGTTGTTAGCCGATTTTCTAATTGATCGAGGCATGTACAACCGGAAGTTAAAGGAAACGACATTTATACATGGTTACAAGGTTTTCTAAAACGTCGAGTTTGATCAACGAACACTTAACGTGCAATATTTCGCGACTAGTTTCACGAAGCCATTTTTGACATATTTTCACAAGCTAAGTAAAATATTAAATTGCGACGAAAACCTTATATTTGCTAATAGAACACCAAACAAGGATCGTGGAGTACCGTTTCATCGTGTTTACGCGAAAAGTAGTTTATAACTTAAGGAGACGTCAAAAGTGTATTTTTCGTCGATAAAAGTTATTTTCAAAACTAACAAGTGGTATCGTTAACATACGTATTTGCATGTGTTGCATTGTATCATTGCTTACATTGGATCACATCATTCATAATAGGTCGTGGTTAGAGACCGAGCTTTGTTTCATCATATCCATTGTGATCATTGTTGCTTTATCATATCAGGTGAGTTTTCATAGCCCCATTTTAAATTGTTTATTGTTTTCTAAACTCTCGGGGAGAATACATTGCACCATTTTTTATATGCGGACCAAAGTATACAAACCCATTTACATTGCTTTATATATTAGAAAACAAGTTCATATTGGTTTGATCAAAAGACATTGATCAATGGATTCCGATATATAAAACAAGTTCATATTGGTTTGATCTTTCCAACTCTACTCTTTACTTTTATTATTTTAAAACTTAAATCGATCAATGGATTCCGATAAATATCTAGAAGGGCAATCTATGCAAAGACCACCACTTTTCGAAACTGATTGTTTTATATATTAGAAAACAAGATTCGAAACGTATGTGAAATCAAGTGACATTGATCTTTGGCATGTTATTACCGAGGGTGACTTTCAACCGATTCAATTGAATCCGATAACTAAAAAGGATGAAATTGTTTCATATGATAAACAAAGTGATGAACTAAAAAGAAAACTAGCCAAAAATAATGAGGCTAAAATGATGATTTATAATATTTTGCCTAAAAAGGAATTTGAAAGAATTTTCATGTGTAATACGGAAAAAGAAATTTGGAAAACTTTGTTAGTCACTCACCAAGGTAATAACCAAGTCAAAGAGAACAAGATAGATCTTCTTGTTCAACAATATGAACAATTCTCCATTTCGGAGGATGAGTCAATAGACAATGCTTTTGCTAGATTTAATACTATTATTACTAGTCTTAAAGCTCTTGATGAAGGTTACTCTAGCAAGAATTATGTTAGGAAGTTTCTTAGGGCTCTACATCCTAAATGAAGAGCAAAGGTCACCGCCATAGAAGAGTCAAAGGACTTGGCGACCTTATCACTTGATGAACTTATAGGAAACTTGAAAGTTCACGAGATGATAATCAAGAAGGACTCCGACATTGTCAAAAGCAAAAGCGAGAGAGTTAGATCTCTAGCATTGAAAGACAAGAAGGAGACTAGTGATGAGGAATGTTCGAGTTCTGATAGTGAAGATGAAGAATATTCACTAGCCGTTAGAAACTTTAGAAAGTTCTTTAGGAGGAAAGGTAGATTTCCTAGACAACCTCGAGATGAAAGGAGGTCATCTCAAAAGAATCGTGATGAAAGGAAAGGGACAAGTGATAGGAAATGCTATAGATGCGGAGATCCCAATCACCTCATAGGAGAATGTCCTAAACCACCGAACTCCAACAACCAAAGAGCTTTTGTAGGAGGCTCTTGGAGTGATAGCGGTGAAGAAGAAGAGAAGAAGCTTAACGATAAAACATGCCTAATGGCTCAAGCTTCTAACGAGGTACATTCTGACTCTTCTTATTATAGTGATAATAATTCGTCAATAGATGATAGTGAATTGCATGACGAATACAACAAACTATGCGTAGTTAGTACTAAGATCTTAGGTAGAAACACAAAGCTTAAATTAAAATTAAAAGAACTTGAACTACAAGTCTTAGAACTAAAAGATCAAGTCAAAAGACTTGAGAAAAATAAGGAAGTAGACTTAGGATGTGGGTCATGCATAAGTCTTCAAGTTGAAAACGAAAAGCTTAAAGAAAATGCTTTAAGAATCATTAAGTTTGATGAAGGAACCAAAACACTTAATGATATACTTGAAAACATTAGATATAGTGAACATGACCGCACGGGTTTAGGATTTGACCCAAATCAGGCTTCTACAAGTGGTACTAAACAAGTAAAATTTGTAATGCCTGAAATGTCCAAGTCTGAAGGTGACGGCACCACTAATGATACCGACAGCACCACTAAATTTAGTGGTACCGTGGTACCATCTGGTGCTGAGGACAATACTGGGTCAATTCTGAAAAAGAACTTGAGTCCTAAACCGAGTCACGTAGTTGTAGATAGTACTAGAGTGTCTGCACCAAGTAAAGAGAAAGCCAAAGGCTTTTACAAACCATTGTCATCTCCCGAACATGGATTTGTAAAGCGTGGCACTAGGTCTACTACTTCTCCACCTAGAAGAATTAATTCTCCCAAACCTCGGTCTAGAACTCCTCTACCGAGAGGTAACTTTAGAAGACAAAATCATCCAAGTAACTTTCCCGTAACTTGGAATGATCGTCCATCAAAAGGTTACTTACCATGGGAAATGTGTCCTCCATTTTCACATCCTAAACTAACGCAACAAATGCGTAGGATGTTTAACTCTAACAACTTTGGACCCATGAGATATTGGGGACCAGATGTTTAAACATTTGTTTTGCTAGGAAAACATGAGTGTAAATAAACTTTGGAGTCTAACAAAAGGAGTATGATGCGTTATCAAGCAAATCTGGTGACACAAAAGTCAAGTCGTGTCTTATATGCTCAACATTCAACAAAGGTAGTCTAATCCTCTAGTTTTAAGAGCAACACCTCAGGCACAGGTACGCTTTTTTAAAACACCCTTTGTTAGTAGTAATGTTTGGCATGAAATAGTGTAGTTAGAATCTAACATGGTAGGCACTATAACACAGAAACTTTATTCACATCTCATCATGTCAAACTCAACTTTTCCAGAAATGTTCGATGATCGCTAGAAGATCATGCGTGACAAGTTTGAATTAAGCATTGATGAGTGAATCAAGTTTCCTTCCTTGCACATAAGTAATCTTGCCTAAATTAAGTATCCCTTTAAACTTATGTATACTATATGTATGAGATACATAGTTTAAGTAATAGTCTTAACTGACATTGATTCCCATATCCGCAAAAATGAAACTCACAAGAGACGAAAAAGGTGAGTGCGCGGATATAACTAGGTTAGGGGCAAAATAGGTAAAGTAGTTTACCTAACGGCAAGTAGGTCCATTATCATGAATAGCGTTTGGCTTTGTGCCCACTTGTAAGAAGTGCCCCAAGACTTCTTACATCAAAGTGTTTGATGTATCATCCGATACATCAAAGGTACTACACACTTGAGATTGCGATATCTCAAGGAGATTGATGTAGAAAATGCTTCTATACCATCTCTGATAATGAGAGCGTAAATGTGGATTGAAACATAGAGAGTAATGTTTGTACCTTCATAGGTTGATTAACAAACATCTTGGTTCCCCAAGAAACAAACTACTCTTATTGTCTCCATGACCGAAGCCGAGTACGTAAGCGCCGGAAAGGCATGACAACAAACACTATAGATGAGACAACCCCCTATGAAGAGTAGCAGTCAAGATGCCATTAGACTTGACCGGGAACCCTGTAGCTTGCTCATGAACGAAGCTCGTCGAAGTACGTCATCTCCTCCGTCTCTTGAATGACAACATTTTCAATACTCCAACCAATACGTTCTCGTCACCCCACTCATGACTATTTAGATAATTCTTTCGAATTATTAAAGTCATCGTCCACCTCTCTCCTCATGACCTCTTAATAATTCACTTGAAATATTAACGTCATTTCTCACGTCTTGTTCTATGACTCATTTGTCATTTCACTCACATCGCCTCATGACTCTTAATTCATTCCTCTCATCCCGCTTATGACTATTTCAATATTTCAATGGAAATATTAAAGTCATCCCTTGCGTCATATCTTATATACGCTTTATCCCTTCTATGACTCCTCAAATATTTCACGGGAAATATTGAAGTCATCCTCTACGAATCACCCATGACTTCTTAAGTCATCTATCTAACTCGTCTCATGACTTTTAGAAATTCCTCTAGAAGTTCTAAGTCATTCCCTCACAACTCGTCACATGACTTTTTGAATATTTCACGGGAAATATTAAGTCATTCCTTACGTCTCGTACTCCGACTAATTAAATATTTCATGGGAAATATTATAGTCATCCACCAAAACACGACTCATGACTTCTAATTATTTCACGGGAAATATTACTAGTCAATCCTCATCCAATGACAACTTAGTCAATTTCCTTGGAAAAACTAAGGTCATTCCTTGTCATCCCGTCTTATCGTTTTCGTCAAAAAGTTTATTAGGTATAAACTTTTTCCTCGTGTCAAAAAGTCTTACTAAATAAGTAAGATTAATCTGCCAAAAGTCAAAACAGAAGAAAAATGGCACAATCAGATACACGGCTCCATTAAATAGACACGGCTCCACTAATGTTTAGTGGAACCGTGGTGCCGTGCATCTGAAAAACGCGCCACTCTTTCTTTTCTTCTGCACATCCTTTCAATCAAACCCAAAACCACTTCCTCTTGCTGTCAAAACCGAACCCATACACTAAAATTCAATTAAGCTCTTGCAAATCAAGATTGAGGCATTGGAATCAACAAATCCTAATCACAACAACACTAATTGTAAGTAAATTATACTTAATATCTTTCAATTTGAGTCTAGGGTTTGTTCTTGAGTTCAAAATTGAATTGGGGATTTTCGAATTTTGTTAATCCTTTGTGAAATTAAGACTAGGATTAGACAATGTAGCATTCACATGATTCCCTAAACCTAGGATTTTCATAAACCCACTTATGTTGCAAAACCTAGTCCGAATTTAATAACTAAAATCGGATTATGATTGATTGTTTGTAGTGGAATCATGTTTAGGATGATTAAAATTGGATTAGGAACGTTTTGCATTAAAGTTTTTTTTAAACTTAAAGCTTGTTGGCGCCACGATGATTCGTTTGCCAAACACCCCAATTCGATCATTTTTCAAAAAACATCACAAGTCTAGGATCATGAAACCTTTTTCATGCATTGTTGATGCAAATTAAAAACGTTTTTGCATGCATACATGAACTCTCAAATATAGATCGAATTACATAAGTAATGTGTAATGTTCTACATACTTTGATTGAGCAAAAGTGAAGATAGGAGTTTTTGGGTAATCTCATTAGGATAGTTTCAGAGTCGAGATTACTACACCTCCACATTGTTTACATATAAGCACACACTAGGCACGTATGATTTAATGAAATCTTAACCATTAATAATTTCATAGGTGATATGGGACTTCACATGTTTGATTACGACCATGAACTCACAGAAGAGTACATTCCCAAACCATCACTTGAACCTGAAACCCCACTTTCTCACATTCAAACTTTCCGTCACCTTGAGTCTCGTCTCTTCCACGAAGGACGTATTGTTGAACCCTCCTTCCTAAACCATGATCACATTCAAACCATGTTTCAAGGAATCGGATTTGATTGCTTGTTTAGAGTCAATGATCACATCTGTCCTCGTATCGTCCTAGAGTTCTATAGAAAAGTTAAACTCGTACATAAAAAGGATCAAACTTTGTCTATCCAGTTTGTCATTCAAAACCAACACATCTCACTCACTCTTGATCAATTCGCCAACATTCTTCAAGTGCCTAACTATGGACAATGTTCCTACACTGAAAGTTGGTCACTCAAATCTCTCAAGTCACCAAATTGAGTCGGGTCCTTATAGTACTCTTATTCCCACTCCTCGTGCCATTAAAGAGCACATCCGTCTTCCTCAAAAATTTCACGGTTTTCTTAAAGAAAATGGTGAAGTTGAGTTTCGTGAGTCTCATGTGTATGACTTGAATCTACTTAAAATTTGTGTTGATGAAGTTCATCCACACTTACGGAGATGGATAAAAGTCATACGTGAAAATGTCTTTTGTCTTCCTCACAACCGTGAGCAACTTCCGGCGTGTTGTGCTCACATGTTGTATTGTCTAGTCACCGAACAACCCTACAATCTTGCATACTTTATGGCAAGAAGAATTTTCGGCGTCAGGGGACGAGTCGATAAGGCAATACCCTATGGCATGTTGCTGACTCGTCTCTATCGTTTTGTCATGAACACTTTTCCCCATCTCCAAAAAAATAAATATCTTTTTGTCGAACCCGTCATGTCACCTCTAACCCAAAACACCTACACTTCTCTATATTGGGAATGTACATCATCTCGAAGTGATCATAATGATGATCCAATCCTGTACTATGATGTGTCATCAAGCGACGATAAATGAAGGTATGATGAAGTGAAGACATTAGAGGGCTTGAACTTAAGTAGTATAATTGACTTAAGTATTATTAGTTACTATTAATATGGTCTTGTACATGACCATCTAACTCTAACTAGTATGAATTACTTTAATATATCTTGCTTAATATTGGTTACTTTGACAAATTAATCAATAGTGATATATTATGAGCTTTGCCTAGTTCATGCATGTTCTATTATTTTATTACATGCACTAGATGTTAAACTTGCTTGAATTCATGCATGCTTAATAGTTGCCTAAATACATAGATGATCACATGATCATGTTAGTTGCTAGTTGAAACTAGCTTTAGGAATTCTATGTGTTTAGTGGTTTGAGGCTTTGAGATTTGCAGCCAATGGATTCCCCAGAAATTTCCCCATTTAGGCTGCCTAAAACCAGCAGACCTGGAAAGAAGGTCAAATGGAGGCCACGGCTCCACTAAATTTAGTGGTGCCGTGGTACATTTAGTGGTACCGTGCCTCTGGAAGACGATTTTCACTATTTCCTTCCACTTTTTGACTTCTTTTTCCAGGAAATCTGCCAACATTACCTGATTCCCATACACCCAAATCCCCAAATCCAACATCCTTTTCAACCTTGCATGCTTTTGATTTGGCTATTTAAGCTAACATCATGCATTGCCATCCTTACACCCATCCTTACACCTTCACACTCACCATACAACCATCATGGGATCAAGAGTATTTAAGAAACCTAGATTCAACATCAAACCAACCAATCAAACCACTCTAGTTGATCAATGGATCAAGAGTACTCACACACCTCAATCATCAACTAAACCTATCACCAATGACATTGCCTTCATTGATCTCACCTTGGATGATGAAGATGAAACCCACACACCCATAACCTTTACCAAATCATCATCTTCCTTCACTACACCCCAAGCTCCATCCAAGGCAACCTCTATCAAACCCACATCCTCATCCTCCACAACTAGAACCAACACACATTCACCTCAACCTAGTCCCATTCACCCTTTAGCCTTAACATTTAACTCATCACCATCAACTTCCCTTGAAATGGGAACTAACACATCACCCTCATCATTTTCACCATCACCACAACCTCTAACTCTCACCCTCACCCTATCACCAAACACTCCCTTTGAGTTTGGGAGAAACACATCATCACTTTCCCTATTACCATCACCTCAACCCTTAATGGGTTATCCTATCCTTTATCCCCTTCACTCACACACCTTGAGTTGTGCTTGTTGCCATCACAACCTTGAACTCATCATGAACCTTAGAGATGAGCTTAACTTTAGGTTCTCATACCTAGAACACCTCCTCACACCACCCATAGGACCCATCATCCTTCCACCACCTCCACCACACAATAGCCCAAACTAAACATGGTTATGTTTAGTTCCTCCAATAAATGCTTAGGAACCCTTTTGAAGTTGGAAGCAAATCCTGAAGCCTCATACTACTATTGATGTTTATGTGTCTTCATGTTATTTTAATTTTTTTTTCTTGACGTAGTCATACTTATGTATGACATTTATTTTATGTTTATGAAATGGGCTTTTCATTTTGGCTACTTAGCTATTTTTTTGTGTGGTTGGATATTTGTCAAATGTGCTACTTGTTAGATATTGTATACTTGTCGTCTAACCTTGTTTTGTAGCACAAACCATTGCTCGATTCCTTTGTGTTCTCCAAATGAGGGGGAGTACACATTAAGGGGGAGCCGTCGTCACCTTTTTGATTCGACAAAAAGGGAGAGAAATGGGAGTAAACTCATTAAAAACTTGTTAAAACTAATCTTAACATAAAATGAGTTTATATTTTGTCATCATCAAAAAGGGGGAGATTGTTGATGCAAATAATGTTTCTAAAAACGTTATTTATATCTTTCGATTACTTCACGTTTTGAGGATGACAAAATGTGAAATCACGTTACGTTAAAATTAACGTAAACAAGTTTTTAATCGGAAGATCCCGTTTCTACGCAAATCACTCTTAGACAAATTTACAAACTTGACAAATGATCAAAGAAGTAAATTTTGGTTTTGAGAGCTCACATTTTTTTTTTCAAAAATACACATGACAAAATATGTTTGAAAATCACAACAGCTATTTTTCCCCTCAAAATCAGCTCCAACCCTCCCCAAATAAGTTTTCACCAGAAAAGAAAAAATTTGGAGCGTCCTAGTCTAGGACGGCTCCACGGTTCCACTAAATTTAGTGGAGCCGTGGCATGTTTAGTGGAGCCGTCCGTACTATTTTTTCTGTAACGTTCAGATTTTCTTTGCCTATAAATACCAACCCCTTTCACAGATTTTAGGCACCCTTTCACACAGAAAACTTTCTGGTTTTAAACCTCTCACACCTTTCTTTCTTTTTGATCATTTAGATTAGTTTCTTTTGTTTTAAGAGTGATCCAATCATCCACCAAGAGATCCTCTTCATTCCTCTTGATTAGCAAGAGAAGAACACAAGTATCCAAGAAGATACAAGGTGTTATCATTCCTCTTCCAAGTGCAAGAGAAGAACTCAAAATCTTCAAGAAGATACAAGATTGGGCTTGTGTGATTGATCAAGAAGATCAAGGGTCATTAGGATAGAGTTAGTAGAGTGAGTTGATCATTGTGATCGTGTTGAGATCTTGGTGATCTCTTGAAGCCATTGGGCTTGTGTGTTTGGTCACGTGGACCTTGGTAGATTGGTGCTAGCTAAGATTAGCACTCGACATCTAGCTTAGTGTCGGAAATAGGATAAGCGACGTGTACGGTTTTCTCCGCCTGAAGGGAGGTTGTTGATATAGTGTTTGAAACTCTCGAGTGTGGTACTCGGGGAGTGGAGTAGGGCGAAGAAGAGCTTCGTAGCCGAACCACTATAAATCCTTTGTCTCGGTTTGATCTTTCCAACTCTACTCTTTACTTTTATTATTTATCATTTGTTAGATTAGTGTGTAGTTCATATTGGTGTTGATTGATTACACATAGAGTTCGAATCAAAGTTTCCAATAGCAAACTTTTAAAACAAGATTTTTAAAAGGAATTAAAAACCGGTAAACTATTCAACCCCCCTTCTAGTTTCCCACATTTATCTAACCTAAAATAAGCAAGATTAAAGTTCAGTAATAGGCACATGAACAGTCACCAAGGTTTTTTTACCCATTTTCACCCATGTTCCAAACACTACTTAAAAGGCTGTTTTGGTATTTTTATGCTAGAACAAACCAAGCCAAGCTAGGATTCTGAAAACAGATAACTTACTAACTATATTAAAAACTAAAAATCACTATATAATCACCAATAAGCACTAAATTCAGCTGATTAAGCAGTTGGCTTATTTTTGACTTTCATGGGATTTTAAAACTAAAAAGTGAATAAGCTAAAACTAACTAGTGAACTATCATTATAAGAACATAATAAGATAAAATAAGCTTTGAAAAAAGGAGAACAGTACCAGAAATAAGCCAATAAGCAGATGAACAGTGATTTTGACCAAAGTTTGACTTTCATTTAAACACTAAAATTTGAGTACAAATGATTAAGAACTGAAGAGAAAATACAAATAAGCAGAACAATAAGCATTAAAATCTACCTAAACTATCCTACTCCTAAAGCCTAACAACTAACAGCTCCAAATCGTGGGTGAGCAGGGCTATTTATAGCCAGCTGGGGAGGTCTTCTAGGGTTTCATTGAGTTAATCCCAGCCTTCCAATTCTTGATGTTGTCATATCAATCATTATAAGCCCTTGATTTGTGTGCCACATCAATCCCTCCAATCAGAAGCCTCAAAACTGCCACGTATCATTCTTTATGACAACATTCCTCTGACTTGTCATATCCTTCTAGATGTACGGGTTAATTTAGCTTAAGTGAGGTAAAAAGTGAAGGAGGAAGGAGCACAGTAACAAGGGGTGAAATGACGGGTATTTGGGGATGGGGGTTTGACTGGGTCTTTCTTATTTGCTGACCGGGTTGGGGATAGGGTTTAATAATGGATCCGGGTTGGTTTAGTTAAAGGGAGTATGGGCTGGGATGGTTGGGCTGTGTTTGTGTTTGGTTTGTAGTAGATTTGGATTGGGTTGGATTAAATAATAACAAGAAAGGTCCGGTTGGTTTAAGTGTAGGTGTTATTTAAAATGACAAGGACCAAATGTGTTAATTCTGAAACTTCAGGGACTAATTTTGCCATTCTTTAATAATGTGATCCAAGGGCTTGTCTTGAGAATTTCATGGTTCTTCAAGGATAAAAAATGATCCAAACTTGAAAATACTTCCCCGGCTTCGGCTTTTATTCAGTCTTCCAAATCCCGTGCTCGGTTTGTCTTTTTAACTCGATATTTGTCCATTTTTACAATATCCATCCCTGCACAATCATAAACACAAAAACACGAGATATTTGGCATAATTGGTTAGTTTTTGGTCTATTTGGGTCCGGTTTTGGTCAAATAAAGGTATGTGATTTAACACATACCAAAATCCCTCAGACTAAGATATTGCAGTGTCCTCACGCAATGTTATAAAAACACGTTTTCAAAACCAAAAATTTCCAATCTCTTTTTACTAACTTTGAGAAGTAGCAAATTTTTCAAAAGAGATTAAGAAATTTTTAAGTTCTAAAAACTCCCTGATTTTACTTTTATTCATACTTTATTCTATTTTTGTATTTTTCTCATTATCATGTGACGGCTTTGTTGACAATCATTATCTATCAATAACTTTTAGGGTCAATGAGTAGGAAACACGACTCATAAGGAAGTGACTATACGGATAAAATTCGTCATCCTTGATTTTTCACGAGTCCCCAAACTAAGCTTAAAAACGAAATCATTATCTATTTACAAGTCAGATGCCAACACTACCCATGGAAGTTACTTGTGTAA
Source organism: Artemisia tridentata subsp. tridentata (assembly GCA_021014915.2). Lineage (NCBI taxonomy): Eukaryota > Viridiplantae > Streptophyta > Magnoliopsida > Asterales > Asteraceae > Artemisia > Artemisia tridentata. The sequence continues at coordinate 4,489,715 of CP139507.1, read as the reverse complement.
TTACCTCTCGCTCCCATTTTCCTAATTTGCCTCTATTTATTTTATTTTTGGTGAGAAATGAATTGCTTCATATTTTCTCGTTTCGATAAGTTTTTATTCCGATAAAGATACCAAATTAAGAAGCTAAGTAGTTTTTAATCTTCTCTCGAGAACCGTTATTTTAAAAATGAGGTCCACATCAAGGTTTTTTATTTAGATTTTGCTTTTTTCTATTTTTCTTTTATCGCCATTTTTTTTATATCACTAACTTTTCACTTGCGTAGGGGTAGGGGTAGGGTCTGTCTACATTCTACCTCCCCCATACCCTGCCTTGGCGGGATTGGGTTTGTTGTTGTTGTTGTTGTTGTTGTTAACTTTTCACTTGCGTACCCTAAACGACGGAACTTCACGATTTAGTTGCAAGACCTTACACCTTCCGGAATAAAGGATCCAAGGGCCGTTACAACGGAGTATTCCAAGACTCTAGACATTCCTGAAATGAGGATCCAAGGTGGTTAGACCAAGACTTTACACATTCCTGAACTAGAGGTCCAAGGGCCGATGCAAGAGGGTAGCCAAGACCTAAACGCCTTTCGGAAATAAGGATCCAAGGTCCGATCTCGAATCCGTAGCTTAGAGCACTTAACTTATTATTATTAAACGTATTTATTAAGTAACCTTGATGTGTACCCAATTTTTAAAGCAAGGATTCTTTTAAGAAGACCAAGAACTAATCATCGGCAAAACCTAACATCTTTAATTATTCTTACAATTATATATTGTGAAACAATTTTGTGGGAGCAAAAGGCCACAAGTAACTTCGATGAGCTCTAAAGAGAACCAACTACTCCACGCTTAGCATCTAACTTCTAAATAAACTCTATCATTTCTCGTTCTTCGTAAATTTAAAATCTTAAATAATAAGATCCGCGAATGCTTAGCCAAGAAAGGTTAAGGGGACAAGCTAGGGCTCAACACGCCCGATCAAGTCAGAATTTTATTCCTACTCTCACCAGCGGAAAGTCAACAAAATGTCAAAACTTATTATATTTTTGCACAAAATTTTTTTAAATTTTCTCATTTTTTTTGGGGTTTTTTTTTTTCAATTTTGGAGGAAAAACGGGGTTGCGAGAGTAAACGGCAAAAAATGCAAGGCATAAATCAAATCGAAAGATTACCCCCCCCCAGACTAAAACGAGACATTGTCCTCAATGTCTTAAAGGTAAGGGTTCTCCTACATAAATCTAAGGCCGTTTATTAATTATGCCAAAGATAAACGTAAAACGATAAGATTAAGGATATCGGATAAGCAACGAATGATGAAACTCGAGTGGAGAGAAGCAAACCACGAGCACGAGAGTCTTCATAATTCGGCAAATCCTGGACATACACAAACAACCACGAAACACAACAAATGGAAGAGGTGCCCCTCCTCACTTTTATTAAGAAAATAGAAAGAAGATAGATGGATAAGCATGGGGTGCCTCCCACGAAGCGCTTGTTTTTTAACGTGTCGTATAGCTTAGACTCGCCCCGAATTTAATTATCCATGGGGGAGCATGTGGAAGAGATAATCTCAATCGGACTTTCATTCAAGATGTTTGGATAAACATTGAAGCATATGAAAGTTCCACTCCGATGAGATACCCACGGCTTAAAAGAATGAGAGATGCCGGGGTCAAAGATGGTGTCTTCACTCCCGAAGGAGTGAATTAGAGGAGAAGTCACCGGATAGGTGAAGAAAGGGAGAAGGATCTTAATCACAATGAAGATCCATTCTTCATCCTCAAAATTACCATTTTTCTGATCTTGTATATCATCATTGAAGCTCTTATGGTTACCATCAATAAAAACCTCGGGAGGGAGGGTTGGGACGATGTCATCAATAAGCAAACTCTCATGATAGAGTACATCTCCCCCCGGGTCAGGATCATCCTCAAAATTAAAGTATTCATATTCTGGAGGAGATATGATACGAGTGAGTTCACCGGAGAACTCCTCGTGAAGAGAATCAATCATATGATGAGAATCTGTGAGCTCATGTTCCGTCACGGACTCATCACTCTCCTCCATCTGAATATCAAAGATTGGATTATCTGAAATCAAAGTAAACTCAGATTCGAACTCAAACAGAGGGTTGGTGATAGTCGTTTTGAAAGTTTCAGGAACAAGGTCATCAAATTTCTTTGGTGGATTGATTTCAACTTCCTTCGGAGGGAGAGAAAGAGATGGCTCTTGGTTCAATAATTTCTCAATATAAAGAATATCTCCCTCCGGATCAAGATAAGAATCATCAATTTCTATTGAGATTGAATCATCTTTGAGACAAGCATCGATCTCTTCCAAGGCAGGATCACTTCCCTCAAACGGAGTGAGGGAAGAGGAAGAGTCGGAAATGATAGGATCTGAAGACGGAGTGGGATTGCCACTCGGAGGTTTATCTGAAATTTCAAGAACTTCGGGGGCATACTCCTTGTCATAATCGTCTTCGACCCTATGTTTATCATATAAAGCTCTGATAAGTTGCATCCGCTCCTCTGCTAATAATTCTTCCATGCTTCGTTTGTCTTCCTGCTTTTCGACGGGAGTGATAGCAACTGACGGACTCTCATAAACTCCCCACATAGAATCCTCATCATCGTCGTCATCGTAAACGAAAGTTTGACGATATTGGGAACTTACTCTAGCTGCTTGTTCTTCAGCTAGAAGTTCTCCATAAGTTTTCATTTCTTCGATTAAATTTAAAAGATGAAGAACGTCTTGAGAAAGTGGATGAGGTGGTGGTTGAATCATTTGGTACTGTGTAGGTTGGTCATGATAAGAATAGTCATAATTGTTACAAGGACCATGCTCATAGACAAGCGGGTTCCTCGTTTGACAATCAGAGCTATAGTGTGGACCTCCACAGTACTCACAACAATATGATTGTTGTGACTGATTCGGTGAATTATATGGATAATGGTCATACCCGAAGTTTTGATTACATGGAACTTGTTCATAGACAAACGTATTCCTTGCTTGACAATCAAAACTTGGGTGTGGACCTCCACAATATTCACAAGAATATGTTTCCATCTCATAGTGTGGGGGCTGGTTGAAAAAGTCAGGTGTTTCATGGTAAGAATAAGGATTTTGGTCATAGACAAACCCGCTTCCCGATTCTACCATGCTACAACCGGGACAATTCCCACCATTATGAGGACCTCCACACCATTGACAACCGTAATGGTAAGATGAAGACATAGAGAAGAAGAATTAAACGGATAGAGGGTAAGAGATAAATAATCAAACGGATAAGAGGATTAAGAAGAATATTTTTGGATTTTTAAATTTTAGAAACATGAAAAATCACAAAGGAAAAAGGAAAATAAATTTTGAAGAGAAAATCTTTTTGGGTTTTTATAAAAAAAAATTTGCAAAAGAAAACGGTAACTACACGAGGAAGGGTCATCAAAACACGAATCGATACACGGAAATCACGAACTCGCTTCAACCTTCCCAGGCAGCGGTGCCAAAAATTTGGTTTAAACAAATTAATTCAAGGAGAATTGCAAAGGAAATATGCAAAACCCGAAGTTCGTTGTCCCGACAAAGATTGAATGAAATTGTGATTTCGGGATCGTGAATCGTGTAGTGAATGTGTAAAAAGAGAGATTTTTAGGTTTTAAACTAAAAATAGTGAAATTTAACTAAAAACTATTAATAATGCAAGGGAAACCCTAATCTAAGGAAAACTAATCATAAAACGCAAAATAAATCCTAAAAGTACATTTAAAAATGTGACGTAACAAACCTAAACGTCAAAATATTAAAATACTAATCCTACGGGTGCAAATTAATTTTTCCTAAGTTCTAATTATCAAAAGAAAATTTTAGAAAAAGAGTTATATTTTTTTAATTTTTATTTAATTTTTTATGAATTAAAAACTATTTTAAACTAATTAAATAATTAAAAATACTAAAACAATCTGGAAAAATCTGAAAATTTTATAAAAACTACTTAATAGGCTAAGGAATAAGAGAAAAATAAAATTAGGGCAACAACTTATTCTGATAAGCAGTTATAAGCAGAAAAGGCTAAATAAGCAAAAAGAAAAAGGAAAGGGTTAAGTATAAAATTTAGGAAGGATATACTGATAAAAGACCCTCGGGCAGTTGGTGTTTGTGTGTTTGAGTGAGACGTGGGAAGGCTGAGGTCCAGGGTTCGAGCCTGGTCCTCACCATTTTGCAAAACATTTTTTTTTTTATATATTTTTCTTTTTAAAACTTGATAAGCATTAACAAATAAGCAATATTTATAAAAAGATTATTTTTCAAAACTTCAAATAAGCACAAAATTAAGCTGTGACAGAAGGAGCAGACTAATATAAAATCAAAAGAAATAAACACTAACAAAAAGAATAAGCTATCTATTCTAAGCTAATAAGCTAACAAGCCATCTATTCTAACTGGAAAAGCTATGAAATCTGAAAATGACTAACATCTAACAAGGCTTAATCACACTAGAAATAAGCAAATAACACCAGTATAAACCAAAATTAAGCACTAATTGAAACTGAGTTGCAGGCCTAAATCAGGCTGTTGTGGTGCTTTATGCAACTGATATAAGCTTCAATAGGGCAAAATGAGTTCTGAAAAAGGGTGGTTAAGCTAAGAATAAGTGTCAAACTATCTATAAATAGCAAATTTAACAACTATTGATCACTACAGAGCAATAAATTTTCCTTCAAATTCAGCATAGAACTGATATGGGCTGCTGATGAAGTAGATTGACCAAAATGGTTGAAAACAGCCTCAATTCAATTTGAAACTAAATCAATTCTTGTTTCACCACTTAACTACCAATTAAGAACACAAAATGAGAAAAATCCAACACTAGATCTAATTTCTCCTACATATAAGCTATCATGATCAGTAGCCTATTATAGAACTTGCAACATCAACTCAAATCTATTAAATCATTCAAAACAGGTCAACTACTCCTACAAACAACTTAATTTAACCTAAAATAAGCAAGATTAAAGTTCAGTAACAGGCACATGAATAGTCACCAAGGTTTTTACCCATTTTCACACATGTTCCAAACACTACTTAAAAGGCTGTTTTGGTATTTTTATGCTAGAACAGACCAAACCAAGCTAGGATTCTGAAAATAGATCACTTACTAACTATATTAAAAACTAAAATGCACTAGATAATCACCAATAAGCAATAAATTCAGCTGATTAAGCAGTTGGCTTATTTTTTACTTTCATGGGATTTTAAAACTAAAAAGTGAATAAGCTAAAACTAACTAGTGAACTATCATTATAAGATCATTATAAGATAAAATAAGCTTAGAAAAAGGAGAACAGTACCAGAAATAAGCCAATAAGCAGATGAACAGTGATTTTGACCAAAGTTTGACTTTTATTTAAACACTAAAATTTGAGTACAAATGATTAAGAACTGAAGAGAAAATACAAATAAGCAGAACAATAAGCATTAAAATCTACCTAAACTATCCTACTCCTAAAGCCTAACAACTAACAGCTCCAAATCGTGGGTGAGCAGGGCTATTTATAGCCAGCTGGGGAGGTCTTCTAGGGTTTCATTGAGTTAATCCCAGCCTTCCAATTCTTGATGTTGTCATATCAATCATTATAAGCCCTTGATTTGTGTGCCACATCAATCCCTCCAATCAGAAGCCTCAAAACTGCCACGTATCATTCTTTATGACAACATTCCTCTGACTTGTCATATCCTTCTAGATGTACGGGTTAATTTAGCTTAAGTGAGGTAAAAAGTGAAAGAGGAAGGAGCACAGTAACAAGGGGTGAAATGGCGGGTATTTGGGGATGGGGGTTTGACTGGGTCTTTCTTATTTGCTGACCGGGTTGGGGATAGGGTTTAATAATGGATCCGGGTTGGTTTAGTTAAAGGGAGTATGGGCTGGGATGGTTGGGCTGTGTTTGTGTTTGGTTTGTAGTAGATTTGGATTGGGTTGGATTAAACAATAACAAGAAAGGTCCGGTTGGTTTAAGTGTAGGTGTTATTTAAAATGACAAGGACCAAATGTGTTAATTCTGAAACTTCAGGGACTAATTTTGCCATTCTTTAATAATGTGATCCAAGGGCTTGTCTTGACAATTTCATGGTTCTTCAAGGATAAAAAATGATCCAAACTTGAAAATACTTCCACGGCTTCGGCTTTTATTCACTCTTCCAAATCCCGTGCTAGGTTTGTCTTTTTATCTCGATATTTGTCCATTTTTACAATATCCATCCCTGCACAATCATAAACACAAAAGCACGAGATATTTGGCATAATTGGTTAGTTTTTGGTCTATTTGGGTCCGGTTTTGGTCAAATAAAGGTATGTGATTTAACACATACCATACTCTGCCATCTTGGCTGACTATTGTTTTTGAATGAATGACGAAAGATTTGTTCAACATGCCTGACAGGGAAGGAACTTCAGCATTTTTGGCCCGTGATCCTGTAAGACAGACACAAATATGGTTTTAATCAGATAAATAATTGTAGCTTATGAAAACTTGTAAGTTTGAATTATACTTTTATTCATTTTTTATTTCAAGGATCTGCTTCACTTTTGTAACACAGAACATAGGAAATTTGGTTACATATAGAATGAAGATGTCTAACAAACCAACTTTTGGGATTCTGTTGCTGAACTGATGTAATAAATGTCATAACCAATGAAAAGTCTTCCATTTGTAGAGGAGAATAAGGGTGGCCAGATTTTAAATATTTTTAATATTTTTTTTTAGTAATGATACTGAGTTTCTCAATAATTCCACATTTTTGCGTTTTATTTAACAATTCAATATATGCATTCTGGTTCAGGTATATATACATCAATGATTGGTTTCAAATGGATGGCAACATAAAAACTTTTGGGGAAACAGCAACGATATAGCATTGGATGTAAGTCAATTATTCTGTATTGTTGTACATGTTTATAAAACATCAACTTGGTCTAAATGTCTTTTTAAAATGCACTTATAAGAATTGAGTATAAGACATTTGGTATGGTAGAAACATTAATTTCCAATTTATAACTTAAATGAAGGTATAATAGGATGTAAAAACAATGTCTTTCAACCCAAATACTCACACAATTTTATCCATTACATTCAGCACAATAACCATCAAACTTAAAAATTCATAATTTAATTTTTAACATTTAGCTAAATTGGGATCTTTCAAATGCAATTTTCGGCTAATCTTCCTGACTAAAGTCAGTACCATAACCATCTCCAATATTTCCATGATCTGAGCTACTTCCATTCAACTGTGTTAGCACATTTGTTGTTGCCTGGTTTGCTAATGACCATAACAAACGTAGGGTTTTCATTCTTTTGTGTTTGGACTTGAAATAAAACTGTCTCAACCTTTTCGTACTTTCAGCCAATTCTGTATCAGGGTTTTCTTCTACCCGCCTCTTTTCTTCTTCTAGCCTTGTAATGATTTCTCGAGTGTTCCCATTAACTTTTGCACCTCCATTCTCAACCTATAATGCAATATAAGTTTGTGGCCAACATAAAAACAAAGCGTTAAATTAAATTTAATTCTGACCTGGAGAGTGCTAATTAATAGTTGTATACTCCTCAGCTTACGATAGGGCCAACGCTGAATACCCACTTCTCGACAGTGCCTTTTGAACATACTTAAACCAATATTGAACTCTTTTGCAGCTTTTGCTATTGGCATGTAGTAGTATTGTGCTATCATTTCTCTAGTGAATGCCATGACTCTGAAATATGAATAACAACTGGATGAGTTGTGAAAGATAGTATAACATGACTTTTAAATGTATTGGGAATCTCCTGATATTCCATGTAGGTTAACAGGTTTTGTAACTTATATTTTTCCATAAACACTATTTATTATATATTAAAAACAAATTTTGTAACTGAATTTATTCAGTTGAATGACCCTTCATGTAGGACACTTGTGTAGCAGTTATATTTTTTGTTGTTCAATCTGTCTATGTAAGTATAATATCTATCCAAGAAGGTATTGCCTGGATGATTGATATAAAATGATGTCAGTATTTATTTTATTGTAACAGATACATCTTCACATCAACGTCTCATGAACAACAAATATTAAACACATCAGAGCGGAAGTGTTGGGTACGCAACATGGTAAGGTTTTAAATAGGTTGGTTTGTATTTGTAAGGGTTGTGTTAGAGCATGAAATTATTGATTAAAAAACCGCATTTACAAAATCATAGAAGATTGGAGTTCATTCCTTAGAAATTATAAAAAATAGTATACATAACTCATACATTGGGTTATTGAATATGAAAAACAGGACAATCTTATATATTATACGGAACATATTATTTAAACCATATGCAGACAATATCTAATATAGAACATTTGCCCTTTAAACTTTTTTTTTTTAAAAAATAAAGTAAAATCCCTTATCGCATGCATTTGATCAGGTGCAGCAACTGTCTGAGACATAGTAGACCCACTTAAATGTACCTGTAATCAATGTTGACACAAAAGAAACACCCATTCCATATTGGGTAGGGGCAATAAATCATCAACCATAAACAAAAATAAGATATAGTGATAGGAATCAGTTTGTGGGGTTGTATCTTTGAAACAACAATAACAAAAAATCCCCAATGCAGTTATAATGAAACATATTATTCATGTTCTAAGTGTCTATTTTAAAATGACATCTTGGTATGCACCCTGTTGAAACTCATTCTGAATCTGTCACCACAAACCTGACAATTAAATATAAAAAGGAAACCATGTTAATACATGGACAAATGTAAGATAATTGGTGAAGAAAGGGTGTGCGAAACATGTGCTCACCGTTTTGGCTTCTTATTGGCAGGTAGGGCGTTAGTTTCTCCTTGGACATCATCAGCAGGAATCATCTCAGTTTCAGTATCCGAATCTTCAATCTCTAGCCTATAAACAATTGAAACATGGTTGTCATGTTCATTTAGCCGTTGTTTTTTTTTTTTTGGGTAAGTAAATATTATTTTACTTGCTTACTTCTTTTTTTTCTTATCCTCCGTAGACTTGGCTGGTGTAGCAACTGATGGAGCTTTGGGATGTGGATTGGATGATGACTCTCCAGCGACAGCTCCATCATCAACAGTGCTTGAGCTTCCGGTTTCCACTGTTGGTTGACGCGGGTCTACCGTCCAGCAGGTAAAACTCTCAAAGCTTCCATACTCATAGTAGCTATGAGATTTGATTTCAAAAACGCGTGTTGTGCCGACGAGGTTCGCTATAGCAGATGGTAAGTTTTCGTTCTCTTCCAAACTCTGTAGGATAACGTGTGAGTAACGGAGATTGGTAATGGACATGAAATTTATAAATATACCTCATTATCCTCATCCACTATTGCTGCAGCTGGGAACTTCACCAATTCAGTTGCAGGATCATCAAAAAGAACTACCACAGTCTGTTCAGTATCATCTGATATACCAAGCTCTAGGCGATACCTGAGATGGATTGTTGCAAACAGCATGTATAGGTGATGTATGAAATAAATAATCATATTAAACATATAAACGCAGCGGATAAACATCACCACACAACGGATCCATAGTGCCATATGATCAATCAAATATAATAAACACATAAACAAGTGAGATATACCTTTGAAGCGTGATCCGGGAGTCACCTACAATATGTATGTGTCGACTTGTATATGAAACCCCAAGAGACCAATGAAGTTGATCTCCTCTATGTGTGAAACACACTACACGTCCTTGATCACCACCCGATGCTAGTCTAAACCCCGTAACAATGATTCTTGCTATGATCTACAATAGATGATATCAAGAAAAGATCAAAATCACAAAACCCTAGAGGTGTTTGTGTTGTTCCGTGGATTTGGAGAGGGAGAGAGAAGGAGAGTTTGTTTTGTTTAGGTTTAATTGTCATCACTAATTGATTTGATCAAATCACTTTTGATCTTATCAATTACTATCTTACATTAAGACCCCTAGACAAGCTCCATAATCCCCTTTAGACCTCCCCTATGGCCGGCCACATTAAGGGCCCACAATGGGCTTGCCCGTTGTTGGCCCGGTCCAAAAACACTAAGTCTAACTTAGTATTTAATGACCCGTTGTCGATCTCGAGTTACGTAGTCGTTTATATATTGTAAATACGATATATACAATCTATAAAATGGTGTCTCTGTGTATAAGTGTGTGACCCCATAGGCTCACATATGTCTAGCCATATAATTAGTGATTATGACACGAGCATACTCCAACAGCTCCCACTTGCGACGTCATAATAATCAAGTAATTATACAAGCAATGGTTAGCGTCTAGCAACACGCCAAAGCCCCTAGAAATATGTGAGGTTAGTTTCTTAAACGTCTCATTTCGGATGGTTTATATGTCATCTATCCTTTTGTTTCAGATACCGTGTTGAACATTAGACATGGATCAAATGTCATTCTAATTGTTCAACTATTATGTTTCTCGATACGGATATTGAACAAGATTACCAAGTGAATTAAGATTCATCTTAATCTCATTTGGGTACGGCCATACAAACATCTGTTCAATTCATCGAGGGGCCCAATAGTATCTAACTCCATAACATGTGGAGGAACAAATCCTGTTTTGACTACACGTGTCATTCACATGCTTCATATCACTCCTGATAATGGCCTTTATAACTACCTTATTCAGGACAGCGTTTAACCATATCAAGGAATGAAATTCCACACATGCAAGACCTGCTTGCATCTCAAGTCTAAGGATAAGAGACAAAACCTCTTGCGAGATTCACTATTGACGACGATCCATGTAGTGAATTCTCGTAGGTTGGGTCAATCCAATGTTCATCACAATGAACAACATGTGAGTTTGGCAAATGAATCACCAACACGCTCACATTTGCCTTAATTTGATGATACTCCCGTATCGTCAACCGACAATGGATAATTTTAGAATAAATAAATTATTCATGGATTAAACATGCAAATATAGAACACAGTTGATATAAAATGAAAACGATCATAACCATTACATCAATTCATTGCAAATACAAACCGTTTAACGTTCTAATTATTCAAAATACTAAAAATACAGATCTACATGAGACTACTAGCTGGTCTAAGTCCAATGCTCCTAGCATGTTCGACATGTTTGGTACAAGGCATTGGTTTAGTAAAAGGATCAGCTATGTTGTCATCTGTGTGAACTTTGAGAAGACAAATATCACCACTTTCGATCACCTCTCGAATGTAGTGAACTTTTCGACGAAAATGTTTGGCACCCTTTTGAACACCTGGTTCATTGGCTATGATAATGGCACCTGTATTGTCACAGTACATATCCATAGGTCGTTCATTGCTGGGGACAACGCCAAGCCCAGAAATGAATTTACGTATCCAAATCGCCTCCATAGCAGCTTCAGAAGCAGCAATGTATTCAGCTTCTGTAGAGGACATCACGATAGTGCTTTGTTTGGCACTCTTCCAGTCAACAGCACCTCCGTTCATGATGAAAACATATCCCGTTTGGGATTTGGTGTCATCACGATCCGTCTCCCAGCCTGCGTCAGTGTAACAAGTGACACTGAGCTCACGCTTGACATCACCACCATAAACAAGAAACATATCCTTAGTATTTCGTAGATACTTTAATATGTTCTTAACAGCAGTCCAGTGACATTCTCCTGGATCCTGTTGAAATCTACTCGTTAGGTTCTGAGAGAACGCTACATCAGGTCTAGTGCATCTAACCGCATACATTATGGATCCCACAGCCGAAGCATACGGGATTCCCTTCATCCTCTTCACCTCATCAGGTGTGGAGGGTCCTTGAGCTTTACTCAATACTGTATTTGGTTGCATTGGAAGATTTCCACGTTTGGAATCTTGCATCCTAAATCGCTTCAGGATTTTGTCAATGTATGCACTTTGACATAAGCCGATTAATCGTTTTGATCTATCACGATAGATTTTGACTCCAAGTATGTACGCGGCTTCTCCTAAATCTTTCATGGCAAAGCAATTTCCAAGCCAGGATTTTACATCTTGTAGCATTGGAATGTTGTTTCCCATGAGCAATATGTCATCGACATATAAGATTAGGAACACGACTATACTTCCACTAGTTTTCATGTATACACATGGCTCATCGAGATTTTGAGTGAAACCAATCTTCTTGATTTCATCGTCAAATCTCTTATTCCAACTTCTAGATGCTTGCTTTAATCCATAAATGGATCTTTGAAGCTTGCATACTTTAGTTGGATGTTTAGGATTCACGAAGCCCTCGGGTTGCACCATATAAACGTCTTCGTTCAGGTGGCCGTTCAAGAAAGCTGTCTTGACATCCATTTGCCAAATCTCATAGTCATAGTACGCTGCTATGGCTATAAGAATCCTAATAGCTTTTACGTCTGCAACAGGCGAGAAGGTTTCTTCATAGTCAACCCCGTAGGTTTGAGTGAAACCTTTTGCTACCAGACGAGCTTTGTAGGTGTGTACTTTTCCATCCATGTCGGTCTTCTTTTTGAAGAGCCACTTGCTCCCAACGGTTTTAGCGTTAGGAGGTAGGTCAACTTCGACCCAGACATCGTTGTCTTTCATGGATTTCATCTCCGCATTCATAGCTTCGATCCATTTATCGTGTTCAGGACTCGATAATGCATCTCGATAGTTAGCGGGTTCACCATGATCCCCTAACTCATGTTCCTCAGCATCGACATAGAAACCATATCGCTCAGGTGCTTGAGGTATCCTTGCGGATCTACGAATGGGAGCAACATCTTGATGAGGTTCAACATTTTCATGTTCAATCTCATTTTGATGCTCACTAGTGTTACCAGAAGGTTGTGCATCTTCCTCTTGAATTTCATCAAGGTCTACATAGCTCCCACTTGCCTCTTGTGAAATGAGACGGTTCTCAAGAAACTCAGCATACCGAGCAACAAATATTTTGTTCTCGGGTGGGTAGTAGAAGTAGTAACCCATCGTTTCCTTTGGGTATCCTACAAAGATACATTTGATAGCTCTGGGCTCAAGTTTGTTAGGTGTGTCTCGTTTCACGAGAGCCTCACAACCCCAGACTTTCAAGTAAGACAAATTAGGGACCTTCCCATGCCATATTTCGTATGGTGTCTTGTCTACCTTCTTGGTTGGAACCATATTGAGAATGCGTGCAGCAGACTCTAGAGCATAACCCCAAAAGGACGTTGGCAATGTTGTTAGACTCATCATTGATCGAACCATGTCTAACAAGGTCCGATTTCTCCTTTCAGATACACCATTGTGTTGTGGTGTATATGGAGGAGTGAATTGTGAGACAATCCCACACCTTTTTAGATGATCTAAAAACTCTTGACTCATGTATTCACCTCCTCGATCGGATCGGAGTGACTTTATGGTCTTGCCGAGTTGATTTTCTACCTCATTCTGAAAGACTTTGAACATTTCGAAGGCTTCATGTTTATGTTTAATCAAGTAAACATAACCATATCTACTGAAATCGTCAGTAAAAGTAATGAAGTAGTTAGCTCCTTCCCTAGACGTTGTTCTAAATGGGCCACATACATCAGTATGTATGAGTCCAAGTAGATCTTTAGCTCTTTCTCCTACATGGGAGAAAGGCTTTCGTGCCATTTTACCAGATATACAAGAAATGCATTTATCAAACGACTCATGGTCGGTTGACTCTAAAAGCCCATTGCGTTGCAGCTTCGTAATGCGTTTCTTGTTTATGTGACAAAGACGGCAATGCCATAGAAAAGTGGAATCTAAGTTACGTTTAGATTTCTTATTGCTAACATTATATATAGAACTAACGTTTGAAACAGAATCATGCATATCAATTTCAAAAATGCCATCACGAGGAATAGCATTAAAATAAAATACATTATCCTTAGAAACTGCAATACCATAATCCGTAAAAGTATGAATAAAACCATCATCTTTCAAACGTGAAAGTGAAACAACACCTCTAGTAATAGTAGGTGCAAAATGGCAATTATTTAAAACAATAACTAAACCATTAGGGAAGATGAGATCAAAGCTCCCTATCGCTTCGACAGCTGCACGGTTGCCATTACCAACGTACAGGTTCAAAGCTCCTTGCTTCAACTTTCTGCTTCCCCTAAGCCCCTGCACATTATTACAAATGTGAGTACCACAACCAGTATCATATACCCAGGATTTGTTAGGAAAAGTGTAGAGCTCTATAGTGAAGATACCTGATGTGCTAGCTGCGCTAGCTTTGTTCTTCTTCAACCCTTCTAGGTAGGACGGACAGTTCCGCCTCCAGTGCCCCATCACTCCACAATGGTGACAGGGAGAGTCCTTTGCCGGATGCTCCTTTTTGGCAGGTGGGGGGATCTTAGGTTTGGGGGCGTAAGCAAGCTTACCCTTGCCCTTACCATTTCCCTTGCCATTTGCCTTCGGCTTCTTTTTCTGGATATTCCTGTGCCTGATAGCTAGTACCATTTTGACAGTGTCAACTAGCTGTTGCTCAGTTGGCTGTCCAAACATGGTTTTTAGTTCTGCCAGCATGTCAAATGCTGCAAGGTCCTCTAAGTCCATTTGGAGCTCAGGGATCATGCTTGCAAGCATGAGACAAGCCACTTCTTGTTGCTCTTGTACCCTACGTGAGTAGGCGGTACGCACAGCAAGAGTAGCAGTAGCAGCAGGTGCTTCAGGTAAAGGTTGTTCCAGATGGTAAAACTTTTGTATAGCCTCGAGGACGATCCTCAGGTCTTTATACCAGTCCAAAAAGTTGTTACCATTCAATTTCTCTCTTTCAAGAAATAATTTGATGTACGAGTTGTTCATGGTTTGATTAGGAGTTGTCATCTACAAAACAAACAAAGTTCAAATTTTTAGTAAGTTTCAATAATTAATCCTTTTTAAAATTAACTACCCAAGTTTAAGCATATTAAAACAATTAATTTTACGAAAAGGCTAAGATCCTCATTGAGGTTCCACCATCACATCAGTTGATCTGCTAGCAATGGTGAATTCAATAGGTAGGTAACGTCGACCAATTGCATTACATGTGCAACTCTTAGATCTTTATGGGACTCATGGCACTAGTGAACAAGCAACTAGTGTCATGCTGGCATGTTTAGTCCCATCTTTGCCTCGGGTCAAGGTCTAACCGCTTAACTCGATTAAGTCATCCAATTTGAAAACGTGTGAGAATATATCTAGGTCTCACGCATAGAGAATAGTCACCTTGGGTTACAATTCAACCTAGGTCCAACGCATAGGCAAAAAGTAATTGCAAGGGTCCTCAAAATTGGACGGCATGACTTAAATTTTGACGGGTAAATATTTTGATGTGGATCAAAAGCGTGTACGAAAGAAGCATGCATTCATTCTTCGTAGCACAAGTTAAAAACTTTTCTTAACTTAAGTCTAATCATTATTTCAATTTATGTGTGTCAAGTTGTCCATTTCAAGACTAATATATATCCTATGTGGATTATTATTTAGTTTGGACAATACAAATAAATAAATAAACAAACAATCTCAACCGGTTTAAGTGTTGTTTATATAGAAAACAATGATTTTAAGTTTCAAATCATATTTAAACTTAGTTAAACTAAATCATAAGACTTAGTTCAAAATGGTTTATGTTTTGTTTTAAGTTTTATGAAAACAATTGTCGTTTTTCATGTAGTCACAACCATACAAAAAACAAACAAACAAACATACAACCACAATATGCAAAGCCTCAACCGATGAAAATCCTATGCTTGGTCTTGTGAGCCATCACAAGAACCAAGAGTCAACTAGGGACTTATATCACAACCACATGGAGGGCTCCCACTTGCTCCAAGACAATCATGAGCAAGTAAAAGGCCCATTATGCACTTGAACTTCAGTTTCTGTCAGCCCAGTTTTCCTGTTTTGCAAGGCCCAAAAGCCCAGGAAGATCACCTCCTCATGATTCGGCCCAGTTGACAAAGTTGTAGCCCTATGTCTTGTGGACCTGCACCAAAAATTTTAGAAAAAAATACCTTACCAATCAGCAGGTAATCACGTTTTCCCAACAGGTGTCCAGCAGCAACTTTCAGTCTACAACTCTTCAATCTTTCGCCTTTTGCTTCCAAGCTCTTGTTTACAATACATATAAAGTAAAATACAACTAATCTACTTTGTATCTACTGTAAAATGCCCAAACATTGGCACAACCAAAATTGAAATACATTACAAAAGTGCCGAAACAATGGCAAACCCCAAAACAAGAAAAACCAACTAACAATCACAATCACAACGCACAAGTGGTCTAGGTTTTCATCGGCTTTGCATATGAACACATAATAATACATTCAAATAAAGATTATTACATGGTGTTGGCTAACTCCATGGACAAACATGCATGTATTTGCCATGGATAACAAATTAAATAACAAGAATTAAATTGTTAGCCAACGAATCGAAGAAATAATTAACAAGAATTAAAACCCCGAATGGTACGCGTGACAAATGGCCATAGACTCATAACCCACTGATATTAGGACCTTCTTAACACCATTTTACCACAGAAAAATAAGCCTCATGGGCTGATTTGAAATCGGGTTAAAAATCTTCCAAAAAACGCGTTTTTAGGCCATTTTACGGGTACCGATCAAGTAGACAATTGATGTATGCATAACAAATGGCTATAGGATCAAAAAGTCCAGATCTTAAGACCTCATTTAGGTCGACATATACTGAATATATAAGCCCTAGGGGCTGTTTTAAAATCACACTTTTAAATCCCTTAAAAAACAACGTTTTTAGCCATTTTTACGCATACTAGATGATCATATGACAACATATGATGGCTCGTGATACCACTATAGGTGATGTATGAAATAAATAATCATATTAAACATATAAATGCAGCGGATAAACATCACCACACAACGGATCCATAGTGCCATATGATCAATCAAATATAATAAACACATAAACAAGTGAGATATACCTTTGAAGCGTGATCCGGGAGTCACCTACAATATGTATGTGTCGACTTGTATATGAAACCCCAAGAGACCAATGAAGTTGATCTCCTCTATGTGTGAAACACACTACACGTCCTTGATCACCACCCGATGCTAGTCTAAACCCCGTAACAATGATTCTTGCTATGATCTACAATAGATGATATCAAGAAAAGATCAAAATCACAAAACCCTAGAGGTGTTTGTGTTGTGCCGTGGATTTGGAGAGGGAGAGAGAAGGAGAGTTTGTTTTGTTTAGGTTTAATTGTCATCACTAATTGATTTGATCAAATCACTTTTGATCTTATCAATTACTATCTTACATTAAGACCCCTAGACAAGCTCCATAATCCCCTTTAGACCTCCCCTATGGCCGGCCACATTAAGGGCCCACAATGGGCTTGCCCGTTGTTGGCCCGGTCCAAAAACACTAAGTCTAACTTAGTATTTAATGACCCGTTGTCGATCTCGAGTTACGTAGTCGTTTATATATTGTAAATACGATATATACAATCTATAAAATGGTGTCTCTGTGTATAAGTGTGTGACCCCATAGGCTCACATATGTCTAGCCATATAATTAGTGATTATGACACGAGCATACTCCAACAGCATGTATCAAGGTGAGTCATCTTATTTATTGGATACAAATGTACTTACTATTAGTAATAAACACAACATTACCTTAATACCGGGTATTCAACTGGCTTGTCACACCCATCACACCAGAACCGCCCCTCCTTTCTAGTAATACCTTTTTTGCATTTTTCACCTCCACATGACGGATAATTCCATCCCTTCCTAGTACGCACATTTTCGATCCGGGCCTTACAAATGAAAGTTGCTGACTGTGTAGAAATAAGGTATATCAATATTAGGCAGAGGAATGAGTCTAGAGGCACGGCGGCCACAAAAGAATACATACATCATTTTTTCGATTGCGGGACCACAACAAGAATAACCTAGTTAATTCATCCCAACTCACTGTTATAGTGTTTTGCAGATGTGCAGGTCACCACAACAGGAAGCAGACCTGCATATTTTGCTTTCTTCTCAATCAATATATCACCAAGGCCTCCCCATAGAGTCACCCGTATTGATTGGCCCCTTGATGCACAACACAAAAGATTACAATAAACGGTAAGTTCCTTGATAGCTATTGTAAAAAAAGGAATCAATTTTACAACATCATTTGAAAAACATAAATATAACAACCTATGATTGGCCAGGTAAAAATCAAGGTTTTTTGAGCCTGTTTTCGTGTAGTTCATCCTCTCAACATTTGTTACATAGCCTACAACATCTAATAAGCAACATATTTTATGACAGGTTAGCAACACTATTTTCGGACAAAAAAAATTAATTAACGTACATAACTAAACAGAATATTACCAATGAGATACTTATTGTTTGTAGGTACAATGTGATCTAAATCCACCAGTTGGAAAGGATACCTAACAAATCCTTCTCGCTTCACAACAGCTTTCCATACAGTCGTCGCTCCATCAAACTGAAGCATCAAGGTATCGTCCTTCCTAATACGAAAGTCTTCCCTGTTTTGCATGATGATAAATTTTTTAATGGAGTACACACTCCCCTCTTTTAACCTCAAAAAATTGTGAGCCACCGTCCCCTTGGCAGTACAATGGATTACACCACCCTGCCAAACAAACGTGTTAAAAATCTATATATATTCTTAATTACTTTTCCCTGTATTGGTATTACACAGATTATTGTAAAAAGAAAGATGAATATACCTTAGCATCAGACACCAAGAAATCAGTGCTCAAGTAGCGCCCAGTAACAGCATTTACATCCCACATCCTACACAGCATAACCACAATCGTTCCGGTCACTTCCAACTGGAGATCCTTCAGGAACAATTAAGAGTTCATGATTCCAACTTCTGCAGCCATGAAGATTACAATTTATGGACAGACAATGGGGTTGATGATTACAATTTCTGGACAGGCAATGGGCTTGATGCCTCATTTATGCAGCCTGCATTTAACATAGTTATAATTGTAGGTTGATTTATATTCTTTGAAGTTACAAAATTGGAGTCCTTTTCCATTCCATAACACCATATTTGATGTGGTTGCATTCAATATTGTTTTGGTTATACGTATGAATATTCATATAGTCTACATGTGCATAAACTACCTTGTACCGTACATGATTCTATGCACAATCACTCTTCCACATTTAATTAAGCTATTGAATCTTTATATATAATAGATAGATAACCAAATTTAGAGAGGTGAATAACATAACGTCAAAATAAAACATCTACATTTATTACTTAACAAACTAAGTACTATGGGTAAATATACTGGTACATAAGTTTGGTTTAGACCAAGGCTGTCAAGATCGCGATCTCACCTGAGATCGTTTTTGTCTTTGCAAGATTGCGATCGTAAGATTGGATCGAGATCCTACGATCCTACCAATTTGTCATATTTTGTAATCAAATGATAAACGAGTCAAACTGTTTTACATTTCTACTCAATGACAAAGATAAACTCATATAATATTCTCTTGAAAATGATGTGAATGAGCATTAGACATCTCGTATGAAATGTCATGCACCCCATATTACACATATCAGAATCAATAAAAAAGATTGTAAGCAATCTTTTTTATTGATTCAAGTGTAAACTCTAACTAATAAAAAAGGTACACATAAAAATTAAGAACCCAAATAATTACGATCCCTTGTGTAACACGCTGACTTTCACGATAACTAGTTTATTATATTTAAAGTTTCTAGTTTCAAAATAGTGCAGTTTTGGCAGCAAAACTGCCAATTTTGTGTGGCGATCAGAAGCAAGGACTAATCTTGTTTAGTCTTGAAAGTGGAATAATAACAAATATAATTCCTTAAGCATCAGGAAAGCTCATAAAACTCTATTTCATCACTTTAACTCACGTTTCACACACAAGGAAAAGCACCAAGCTAGGGTTTGATCATTAATAAGGTTTTAGACAAGAGGAAGCTAAGAAATTATCATTACAAGGGCTAGGGACTCCAGTTTTATCATTTTTACAAGTAAATTTTGAGGTGTTAAGTTTAAGCCGGGAACCTTTTCGAGAGCTCGAGAAAGTATGTAAAGTGTATAATGTGAGTAACGAACTAGAATGAAAGTGTAAGTGGCGGGTATGAGTACCTGTAGTTTCATGTTCATATTAAAGTAATGAAATTATGTTAACTTCGTGTCATATATGTTAGAATGCTTAGTGTTTATACGTTAGAAGTCAATCGAACTAGCTTTGTGTTTTTTGTGCCAAAAAGGCGTATGTGAACATGTTAATGTGAATGATATTGTTGTAGCCCCTAAAACGACCCATTGGCAAATCATATTGTTTATAGGCCTTGTGGCAATAATAGCCTAGTGGCAATAATAGCCTAGTGTCAATGATAGCCTTTGTGGCGTATTCGCACTCGAGTATCACTTTTAAGCCTTTGTGGCAATGATAGCTTTTGTGGCGTATTTGTGCTTTATGCACTCACGTCTAGTATAGAATTAGAACCGGATTGCATCCGTGCAAGAGGGCGATGTGCTTTGTGCTTATAGTTAGACCCGAATGGGATTGGTGCCTTATGTACATAATCAGACGCACTATATGCTCTGTGCATATAATTTAGACCCAGAAAGGGAAATTATATTTGAAGTACTTATGATGTTCTAAGTGAAGCATTAAGTTCATAACATGACTTGTAGTCGCATGAAGTAACGCTACAATATGTTTATTACTTTGTGTTATTAGCTTATATTTCGTTTACTCACTAAGCCCTTGTGCTTACGTTACTTCATGTTATGTTTTGTAGGTAATGTAAGAGCATCTATAATGCATCAAGTCTTAATGACTTGATGCATTTAATGCAAATTCATTTAATGACTAAGACTTCTATTAAAGAGTTGATGTTTATCAAGCTTTTGCAAAAAACTTTTTAAAAAACTAGTCATGTAATGCAAAAAACTCAATCAAAAAGCTTTTTGTAATAGTAAAAAGTCTTTATTTACTTTTCCCATTGTAGATGCTCTAAGTAAGGACCTTAAGGTTAGCGCTAAAAGCTTAAGAATATCTAGCGATGAAGCTCGGGATAGTAACGAGCTCTCTTTATGCCTCCTCTTGATACAACTAGTCTAGCCCAAGTGTCTTTTGTGTCATTGCAAGTGATTTTCAGAAATGAGTCAAGTCATGTGTTGTATAGGTATAATAAACATAGAAAAATGGTGTTTGGCATTATGCCCTTTTTACCCATTTTTGAATCATATGGGTCTATATGCGTTGGTAACCCTTTTATTGCAATTATGTATATGTATATGAATGGTTATGTTCAAAAATATTCAGTGTATGTTCTCAGAAAAGAGATATAGCAGATTTTTGGGTTAAAAATATTTATGTGTTTATTTTCTTCAGAAGTGCACCGGTTTTCTAGAAATTTTAGAAGCGTGCCGGTTTTACTTTGTGGTACCACGGCGTTTCACCTTGCTTCATGCACGGGAACGGAAATTTTGCCTAGTTTGATGGTGACCATTGAACCAATTATTTTGTGTGTGTGTTTTGAGTATTTTGTGTTTTTTTAACAAGGTTATTTTGTGTTTAAGTAAGTTATGTTTGTACATAATTATAGTATAGATAAATGGTAAAAGACGTGATAACCACTACGAGTATTTGATGATGAAATTGAATGTTGGCGACAAGCGTGACGCGCAAAAGCACACCACACCATTACACTTAGTCTAGGAGTTAAAATGTTGGCATCAAATAATATTAAAACATAAAATATAGGAAGCACATGGTTGTGTTTTATGATATCACATATAAATAAGGTTGAAGCATAATGACCAATATAAACAATATAAACAGGTTATCTAAGGCTAAACACAGTAATGAGGGTCAATTATTTTCATTTATCTGTCACATTATCTTTCTTTCTCTGACAACCTTCAGGCGATTGGTTGTCACAGTAAGGCGACCAACACTACAAAAAACATACCCCACAAAAATACATTTTATATTTAATTTAACTACACACAAACACACACAAGAACATGGACGATCTAGATCTCATAGACGACCCACATCTCCCAAAAGTGGAGATCGATCGAGTGGTGATTTTTCTCCACAATAGAGACGATCATTTGAGATCGACGAATTGATCGATCATCGATCACTTACTGTGTTTAGCCTCATGGGCTTGAGTTATCTATACACCTTAACCTTCAACTAACCTTTAACGTTTTTTATTATCTCCATAAGTTTAAATTAGCAGAGAAAACCATGATAATATAGTAGGATCTTAAATTCCGATCCGATCTTACGATCACGATCTTGCAATGACAAAAACAATCCTACGTAGGATCCTGATCTTAAAAACCTTACTGGTGAGTCTTAGGCTCATGCGTGGTCATTCCAGGGGTATGAAGGGGTTCTGTGGTGCAGACGACCGAATGAAATTAAATTTTGTGTCTTGTGTGGTATTTGTGTGTTTCAGTAGAATATAAGTAAATAGTAAAAATGTGGTAATTTGTTATGTGTGTATTTAAGTAGAATATAAAAGCATCTTCAATGTTGACGCTAAAAGTGCTTTTTTGCACTAGTTTAGTGCCAAAAAGTACATAAAAATTTCTTCAATATTAGTATTATCGTTTGCAGTAAATTAGTGTAATGAGTATTAAAATGCTAATATTTGTTAAAACACGAGGTATTGTTCCCGCGCTTCGCTGCGGGTTATTTGGCTAGATAGTTTTGCAGACGATAGGTCACATAGAATGCTGTTATTTAACGACCGTTAAGTAATGGACGTTAGTAGGACTAACGGTGTAACAGACATCTAACATGAAGGACTGATTATGTAAATTCTGTTAGATCGTTAGTCCCTAAGGGACCTACTTTGCAACGAAAGTTACACCTTAGGGACTGTCGTCGAAGTATTAAAAAAAGTAATGGCCGTTAATTAACGACCGTTAGTACTGTACATTTCACTGTTCATTAGGCCCTAATCAAAAACAAGATTGCCCCTAGCAATCTCACCAGCATAGTTTCTGCGTAGAGTACTGTAGCTAGTGCTTGTTGGATGTGACGCTAGCAGAAAAAGGATTGCCCCGTAGCAACTTTCATAAATGTACTATAGAAGTAATTTGATATCTAAACAAAAACATAAAAACTAATTTATAAAACCTATATTTTTACAAGTCTATGATCAATAGGATTACCTTAAAGAAATGATAGACTCACAAAAATCTTACAAAATTATATTCACACAATGACTTGGCAACTAAATGTGGAGAGTAAGAAAGAAGAAAGAAAAATTATGATGCAAATTGGACCAATACAATTAACAAGTCATTGTGTGTGTATTATTTTGTAAACTTTTTTGTGGTTGTAGCATTACTCTTACTTTAATACTGATATATTTTATTTTAGCTAATTTTTCTAGTTATCCATGTTAACATATTGAAATAACTTTTATTTAGTGCAAGTATATTATATAAAAATGTCATTTTAACACTATTCTAGACTTGTAGTGCAAATGTTTGGTATTAACATTGAAGATGCTTTAAATAAACGGTAAAGAATGTGATAATTTGGCGGTAAAAAGATTGTTCTAGTGAATGTTGTACTGATCACTACACAGGACACCTTGGTCTAAAAACTTGTCCTTTTCTTAAATTTTCAGATTTAAACAAATAGTTGAAATCTAGCTTCAATAAAAACTAAAATATCCACGCCTCATTGTGGGACCTGTAATGTAATTCGCCAATTCGTTAGGCTGGACAAGCAGGGATGATAATTTTACCCGTCATATCAGCTTTCTAACTTCGACGACTTACAGGCGAATTTTTGCCACAGTAAAGGGCGACTTTCATTTTTTTTTTTTCAAAAAAAGCCTTTATTTTTATTTTTTGGAAACAAACCATATCTTTTTTTCCCTATATATATCCACTACATTTTCAACAAAAAACGCATCTCACATACACAACTTCTTTCAACTTCACCATTTTATTACAAAAATGTCTAAAAAAAACACTCCCGAAACAAAGAATTATGCATCTCATAATCGAAATCAGATGCTTGATTCAAATAAGCGTTGATCAAAGCACGTTTCTCTTGTGAAATGTCACTGAATTCCTCGTACGCTTTCCTCAAATCATCTTTAGCTACAGATGCATTTTCAAATTCTACGACTAAATTCATAAGGACTAGCTGACGAGCTTTATGCTCGTCGATTTGTTTCTGAACCAAAGCTTTGATTTCATCGACGGTGTGTGAAAGCGAACAAGCCATTTAAAAAGTTGATGAAAGTGTATATAAATTGTGTATAAAATGATAAGATTAATGGGTTTGAATTGTGGTTTGAGTGAGGTATTTATAATGTAAAATGAAAGTGTTTAATTTTTTTTTTATTAATATTATTTTTTAATAAATGCATCAAACAGTAATAAAATGGAAGGGGCACTTTTGATTTATTCATTTGTTTGAATCGGTCGACCAGACGACTAACACAAAAAAAAAAAACCCACGAACGACCGATTGACGATCGAAAGCCACAGTAGGGCGATTGAATCGGTCGACTACTCCCTCTGCGCCCAGCCTTAGACATCTCATGTGTTAAGAATATTACTACTCCTTTTGTGAAGGGTTTGATGTGAAGAATTAATGTAAGTAAAGTTATCAAAATTCTAAACTTACCAATAAAAGATTTAACGTAACACAGTAGAAAGAATACTATGTACTTACTTTGTAAAGGGCTAGATGTAAAGAACTGCAGTAATTTTTTTATTAAATTTTGAAAATTAACGTAATAAAATATCAATTACAAACATCACCATTCACCAACATGACATAGTGGTAAGACACAAAAAAACTCTAGGGTTTAAACCTTGGTTCAAACCTCACTAAGTACACATATGAGGGTGATCACGGAAAGAGTCAGAAATACACGAGGATACTCTCGTTTGGAGCTGGCCTCAGACGTGGTATAATCATTTTCCTGCTTTGAGCCAAATTAACGTCCCCAATTTAAGACCAGATCAACGTGATTCTCTCGTTTGGTAGTATAATGGAGGGTTATATGAATTCTCTGTAAAGCATGCTTGGCATGCTATGCGTAAGCGTGGTGTGGTAGTAGATTGGTCGTATCTTGTATGGTCGACGTATTCTATTCCAAGACACACGACTCATCTTTGGCTTGTGATGAGGAA
Source organism: Artemisia tridentata subsp. tridentata (assembly GCA_021014915.2). NCBI lineage: Eukaryota > Viridiplantae > Streptophyta > Magnoliopsida > Asterales > Asteraceae > Artemisia > Artemisia tridentata. The sequence goes on along the minus strand of CP139507.1, from coordinate 4,464,552 downwards.
AAGGCTGCTTACCCAAGATAGGATGAGGCAATGGCATGTTAGGAATGAGACTGATTTAGCTTCACTTCGTTGCCCGCTATGTAAAACTCAACCAGATTCACATGAGCACCTCTTCTTTGAATGCCCGTTTTCAATTAAAGTGTGAAAGTCCGTGGTGGAAGTGGCTGGTATGAGGGGTGTATCCTCGAAATGGAGTGACATTGTTGCATGGTTACTTCCAATCTCCAAAGAAAATAAGGTAACTACAATTGTTGGTCGATTACTCGTGGCTGCCTCTACTTATTTCGTGTGGCAGGAGCGCAACAACCGGATCCATGAGAAGGGTGGAAGACAACCTAATGGAGTTGCACAAGTTATTCTTGATATGGTTAGGTTAAAGTTGGCTTCTATTCCGTTCAAGAAGAGTATTCGAGTGGATCAAATGAAGAGAACGTGGAAGATTGCAGATGTTCAAGTCGACATAGGCTAGTCTTGGTTCGGTGTAGAGGTTGTGTGGTCACTGTTTATTTTCTATTATAGCCTCTATTCCGTTTCCTAGGCGTTGGTTGTTATGTTTTGAGTATGTGCAAATCATATTGTTTTGAGTTTAGGGTGGCTCATCACCATCCTTTTTTGTATCGAACCTTTTTTCTTTCTTAATAAATTCACCGGGTATAAACCCTTTACCAAAAAAAAAAAACACGAGGATACCTCTGGTTATGCCGCATATATTTAAGTCAAAGACTCACCTTTCCCGTAACATGAACATAAAACGTCATCCATTTACCGGTTTTAATCATAGAAAACAAATTTAAAGTCGTGTTTAGGTCTTGATAAAATAAAGAGTTAATGGCTAAGGATTAACCCGTTTGAACGGCTAATAATATTTTTTTCTTATGTGTTTTGGTGTTGTGATATTAAGGTACTTGGATGAATTGATGTTAGTAAATTATGTAAAAGATCAAAGTCATATGTCATTGAATGTCGAAGGACCAATATACATTGACGTCTTTTTCCTAAAAATGAATTGATCAAGTAGTTGAAAATGAATCAAGACTATTAGTACAAATAAGCGTCTTTTTTCTAAAAATGAATTGATCAAGTAGTTGAAAATGAATCAAGACTATTAGTGATAAGATCCCGATCCTGATCTTAGGATCTTACGATTTTACGATACTACAAAGCAAAAACGATCCAGATCCGACGTAGGATCTTAGCAAGCTTAAGATCTTATAAGATCCCGATCTTGACCATAGGATCTTAAGATCTAATCCGATCCGATATTACTTTTCTCGAACCGCAAACTAAAAAACTACAAAGTTATGGATTATGTTTTAATAGAATTTAAAAAACAATATGTGAATCTTCTTAAACATTTCATATTCATAATTTAGGGCAACATTTCCATGAAACACTCATATAATTTTGTGTTTATGATATATAAAAATTTGTAGATTTGAATAATATTACAAATACTATTATAAAATGATATTATCGTAGGATCTTAGGATCCCGATCCGATCTTACGATTTTGATCTTGCAACAACGAAAACGATCCTGAGTAGGATCCCGATCTTGAAAACCTTGCAAATAAGGCATCTGGTGCTTGAAAATCAAGTAAAGTGTCATTTATTCGAGGATCAATTCTTAAGGCTAAATGACAAGGACTTAACAATTTCACCATACACCTCAGCGCCACATCAGCTTTCTCTCTCCTCTCACTTCCACTCATCTTTTAATGGGCAAGGCAACACCATCTTCACCTTAACTCCTTTTTTTTTTTTTTTTTTTTTTTTTTTTTTTTTTTTTTTTAATTTACACAATTAAAAACGTAAACGTAAAAATATAAAAACGTAAACGTTCAAATTTAAAAACACAACGTACGAAATTAAAACGTTGCATAAACTTCTTGGAATAAAAATAGTACATAGATTTAAAACATTACATAAACATAAAATAAACATTACATAAAATACGATACGATACGAAAAAAATATACGATACGAAATACATAAACATATCCTAATCTGAATGCTCACCGCATGCAGAATCATACGAAGGAGACCTATATCCAGGAAATTCCTCAATGAACGCCAACCGATCTGCTTCGTCCTTCTTGCGTTTCGCATCCCACTCTTGTTGAAGCTTTGCTTGCTCTGCTTCAAATTCTCTGAATACCGGTTCATCTTGCATCATTTGATAATGTTGGCTTGCAGTTAAGCCATGTTCATCAACCGCCTCTTCTTCATAACCTAGCCCAAATTGAGTCAGCTGAGGTTGATAATGTTGTTGCTCAATAAATCTTGGTGCATCAGATGAAGTTGATGCACCTTGCCCATGTTGATTCATCTGTTGTGATACAGAATCAGCAATTTTGTTTTCCTCATAACTCCAACGGATCTTGTTGCTGATTTGGGCCTGTATCTATGAAACACACCCTTACAACGTCTCACTAATGGCGCCGTCTTTCATGGCTTCATCGCTCAAAAATTTGTCAATTACAGATTTTCTTTCCGCAGATATGTCTTTGCACTCCACGTATCGTTGTCTCAATCGTTGTTTCAGTGCCTTTGCGAGCTTAAACTGCTAGATGGCAAGGCATGGTGATGCCCTTACCATTTTGCAACCTCACGCGCGACTCCCTTGCCCACCATACCCACTCACGCGCGATGCCCACCTCCCAAAGCAACTTATGGTGAAACGTTCACCTTGCAGAGTTTACACAAAAAACGGGCCTCACTTGTACTTTGTTACCGTTTGGTTAAAAAAAATTACACACTACCCCCTTTTTACTTATAAATACCCACTAATTTATATTTTTTAAACCACTACTTCACCATTTTTTAAACACAACTCCACTATTTTATACTAAACATTAAGAAATCATCTAAACTTCTAATATGGCTTGTCGTCTCCCTCATACCGTCGAACAAATGCAAAAGTATATTAAAAAACAATGCGATAAAGACGATGCGGCTCGACAACAGGCTATTGTCGAAGTTATCAAGCAGTTTGAGCTCGCAAAGGCACTGAAACAACGATTGAGACAACGATACGCGGAGTGCAAAGACATTTCTGCGGAAAGAAAATCTGTGATTGACCAATTTTTGAGCGATGAAGCCATGAAAAACGGCGCCATTAGTGAGACATTGTGGGGGCGTGTTTCACAGATACATGCCCAAATCAGCAACAAGATCTGTTGGAGTTATGAGGAAAACAAAATTGCTGGTTCTGTATCACAACAGATGAATCAACATGGGTAAGGTGCATCAACTTCATCTCATGCACCAAGATTTATTAAGCAACAACATTATCAACCTCAGCTGACTCAATTTGGGCTAAGTTATGAAGAAGAGGCGGTTGATGAGCATGGCTTAACTGCAAGCCAACATTATCAAATGATGCAAGATGAACAGGTATTCAGAGAATTTGAAGCAGAGCAAGCAAGGCTTCAACAAGAGTGGGATGCGAAACGCAAGAAGGACGAAGCAGATCGGTTGGCGTTCATTGAGGAATTTCCTGGATATAGGTCTCCTTCGTATGATTCTGCATGCGGGGAGCATTCAGATTATGATATGTTTATGTATTTCGTATCGTATGTTTTTTTTCTTTCGTATCGTATCGTATTTTATGTAATGTTTATTTTATGTTTATGTAATGTTTTAAATCTATGTACTATTTTTATTACAAGAAGTTTATGCAACGTTTTAATTTCGTACGTTGTGTTTTTAAATTTGAACGTTTACGTTTTTATATTTTTACGTTTACGTTTTTAATTGTGTAAGTATAAAAAAATAAATGGGAGTTAAGGTGAAGATGGTGTTGCCTTGCCCACTATGTTCTCAAGTTGAGTAAATAGGAGGAAAGAAAAGGAAAGTAATTTTAGTTGTGTTCTCAAGTTTTTGTTAGGAGGGAAAGTGAAAGTAAGTGGAAGTATTTTGCTTTGAAATCTTTCACCCCACTTGTGAGGTGAAAGATGACTTTACTTCCTCTATTTCCTCTTTCTTTACTCTACTTTCACTTACTTTCATTTTTTTTTTTTCTTTTTTTCTTTTTTTCTTTTTTTGAGAACAAAGTGTTAAAGGTGAGTGGAGGTGAGTGAAAGTGAGAGGAGAAAAAAAGCTGATGTAGCGCTGAGGTGTATAGCTCAATAATTTTCCATGTATGTGCCTCAAATATAAACCTGTTCAATCATATTCCAAAGCAAAAGCTGACAAATTTATTTATGTGTGGTGGTAGGGGCTAGGGCTTTCTAACTTGATAAGTTAACTTGTTGCCATCTGGTATGAAGTTACCTTTCACTTTCCTATTCCCATGTTTAATTTTTCTGAAACGTTTTTCTTTCAATAATAGTAGTAATCTCTTTATACGTGGTGTGAGGAGTATGTAACTTAACTTCAACGTATAGTAATTGAAGAGCTTAAAGGTGAAAATGACATTAAAAGACAAACATGTAACGCACAAAGTTAAAGACAAAAGTATATATGTAATTAGCTACACTAGAAGCTCAAGCTTCTTTTGAAATCTCCGGTCTCCCCATGCTCCTCATAGTTGATTAGCTTCTTTATTTAAAAGCGTATGCTTTTCAAAAGCTCTTATAAGCTTTTAAGTTAAATATATGAATTAGATTTGCATTTATACAAACATTAAAAATTACATAATCAATCATAATGTCAACAAACATTGTAAGTGTAAAGGGTGTGATGCCGGAAATGATGCAAAGGAAAAGATTACCTTCGGCAAGCCAATGCAACTATGCAAGACTTTCGGGAGTCCCACTCGGGACTTAAGTACCGTGAAAATGATAATTTTACTTGTTGTGTTGTGAGTGAGTATTTGTGTTTTGCGGGTATTTTTTAATGATAAAAAATAGAAAAAATTAATGGAAAAGATAGAAAGTGATACAATAATTGAGAGAAAGTTGAAAAAAAAATAAACTGATGCGGAGCTAATATAGCGAAGAAAAACCTCTTACCACACCCTCCACTTTAGAAAAACATAGAATTCTAGGCACTTAAGATCCATTTGTAAAGGAAAAATGTTAAATTCTTCTACCTATCTTCCTACTTGTCCAACATTCTTTGCAAAGTTATACATGGTACATACTATATATTGTGTTGTGGTTTGCATATGATGATGATGATAAGTAGATGACCATGACTATTGCTTTTCCATGCCATCGCTAAAAAGTAACACGAGACAACGAATAATTAGCACATCGTGCTTTTGGCTTGTCATTTCGTTACCCTCTTTTACCAACAAAAGCTTACTACAACATGTCGATCAACAAAGAAAAGAGATGTTAATTAGTCGCCTTTCCCCTATAACGCGGGACTCGCACTTTAGCCAAATAGTCACACATATATATTTGATGCTCAATGATTATACGTACGGAACGATCATATTTTTGTGTTTGTGATGAGAATAGCATGCATGCACTTGACCAAACACTATTCATATATGATATTCCAGAGAATACACTGTTACATGCATTGTGTAAATGTTAAGTTTCTTCATGATCTCTTTAGAGAATAGATGCTACGGTTTTATATGCACTTATAAATTCCATTAACAAATTGAATTCTTATTCGATAGCGATGACTCCTTCGTGGTCTATAGAAGTAAATATATATTTCGAGAGAGCATCAATACGACAATATAATACCCGTTTTTCTATCACAATTACGTACAAGAAATTAAAATAAGGCTATAGAAAATAGATATCTGTGACTTTGATTGATACAAAAAATACGTTCAAATCAAAGTAGAAGTAATTTAAAAAAAATAAAAAATAAAAAATAAAAAAAAAATTGTTAACTTCTTGATTACAAAGTCGATGAAAATTCAGAAATTAGGTAATGATTTGCGACAATAGTGTGCTAATTAATGTACATTACATTTTAAGCTCTTCTTAGGGATTTAAGATCCAACCTATTTGTAACAACAATATTGGCTAATTAATCCTAGCTAACTTTCTGGGTTAGGTAAAAGCATGTTAATTTGCGTTCTACATGTCTTATTTATATTTAAAAAATGCAAACGGCTGGAAATTAGAATTACATGTCTGAAATACGATGCAAAATTAAATTAAACTAGTTTGACGACTAAATGTTAGGTTAGTTCAAATTAGTTGTGTGGTTTTAGAGAACGAATATTAAACAACTATGAAATTACATTACATAAATTAACTTACATATTTAAAACTATTCCCTCAGTCTCAAATTTACAACATCTGTTTACTTTCTGAGTTGTCTTAAATTAATTGTCGACTATTAAAAGTAAAAAATTATATTCAAGTTTACCATATTACCCTCGATTTAGATTATTATTACGACTTTGAAAAAATCTTCAAAGTCATAAATTAATAGGTTAAAGATAAACTGTTACTATCCACAAAGTAAGAAATTTGTAATTTTATGGTTGCAAATGTTGGACAACTATTTCAATATCCTTTGAGAATCAATATCCTTCAATATATCACAAACTTCATTTTGTTTCCAAAATGAGGTACGGAAAGAATCAATATCCTTTGAGATTTAAGAATTTACAGTAGCTTATTAGAAATGGAAAAACTATTTTCTTATTTGGATGTTCTCGAATATCATTTAAGAAAGAAAATAAAAGAAAATGAACTGAAATAAAAAAAGTTGTGTTCTCAAGTATTACTTAAGGGAAAAAAGAAAAGAAAATGAGAATAACCGAAAAAGAACAGTAATTTGATTGATATTGAAGTAAACTATTTCTTTTTTAAATTGTGGTCAAAATATTTAATAGCTATTTTTTTTAATGGGTTTTTTCTAACTTGTGACTTGGGGCACAAGTTAAGCACAAAAAAAAAAAAATTACAAAATGTACTTAGGGACTCATAAAAAAGTACTAAGAGACTCACAAAATTCATGAATTTTTGAGTATTTTTTTAATACTTTTTCGTGGGTCCCTGTATCATTTTGGTGTACTTAACTTGTGCCCCCAAGTCACAAGTTAGAAAAACCCTTTTTTAGGGTGCGCTTGGTTCAAATAAGGTAATAGAAATGGGAAAGACAAAGGGTATACTAAGGAATATAATGAACCATTTTCATTGCATTGATGATGGTTGGTTAGCTGATTTGTATAATGAATCCTTACAAGCACACACATACTAGTTAGTGGATCTCGTAAATATGTTCATTGATATATAATTTTAATATGTCTATACAATCATTTGAAGATGAGTACATAGTAATCTTTGTTGAAAATTTTAAAATGTCTAAAGGTAATAAAATTCTAATTTATATGTATCACGTATCAGATCTTGTAAATACATTTTTTGCATAAGTACATATGATAAAAACTTCTATATGTACATAAATATATACGGTTTTTTGTTGCAGACGTCAATATATATGTTGATACTCGTGAATGCTAACATGATTAAACAAGTTAACAACTAGTCTTATGAAATTCACGTTAAAAATTAGTACACATAAATCAAGTAACTATAAAATATATTTCTAAATAATAATAAAAAAAAAATGAGTTAGAATCTTGGAATGCCCCCAATTTGGTGAGTAATGCATTATAAGAAATGAAGAAAAGAAGTTGAGTAGGTAATCAATTTTTTAATACCCTCAATTTGGTAAGTAATGGGTTATTACCCACTATTAGGTAATGAAGAAATGCATTATAGGAAATCAACTAATCACATTTCATTATAATTATCATTCACCACCCTCTAAAACCTCCAACCAAACACCCTGTTAATTTTCCTTACTCATCATTAGTGCTTAACATACAATTAGTGGTGTGATGTGACTACGCGACCCTCCATAACAATATAACAACATGCGACTATTCTGATAAATCTAATACCAAAGAATCTATTTTAATTTTTCCATTTGCCTATTAAACATATTTGTGCCATAATAAATAATTGTAAATTAAATGTGCAAATGGTTATGAATAGACTAAAAACTTTAGAAGATCAATACAAATATATACATAAATTGTTGTTTACCAAAATTTAAGTAGAATAAATTAGCATCTAATTTAAAATTTTACAGTATCAAAAAAGATTATAAAAGAATTTTTACGTCTAATTGATAAGTGAATAGCAAATGCAAAGAATATAAATGAAATTGCGAATAAGATGATTGCGTGCATGTCTCAAGTATTACTTAAGGGAAAAAAGAAAAGAAAATGAGAATAACTGAAAAAGAATAGTAATTTGATTGATATTGAAGTAAACTATTTCTTTTTTAAATTGTGTTCAAAATATTTAATAGCTATTTTTTTTAATGGGTTTTTTCTAACTTGTGACTTGGGGAACAAGTTAAGCACACAAAAAAAAATTACAAAATGTACTTAGGGACTCATAAAAAAAGTACTAAGAGACTCACAAAATTCATGAATTTTTGAGTATTTTTTTAATACTTTTTCGTGGGTCCCTGTATCATTTTGGTGTACTTAACTTGTGCCCCCAAGTCACAAGTTAGAAAAACCCTTTTTTAGGGTGCGCTTGGTTCAAATAAGGTAATAGAAATGGGAAAGACAAAGGGTATACTAAGGAATATAATGAACCATTTTCATTGCATTGATGATGGTTGGTTAGCTGATTTGTATAATGAATCCTTACAAGCACACACATACTAGTTAGTGGATCTCGTAAATATGTTCATTGATATATAATTTTAATATGTCTATACAATCATTTGAAGATGAGTACATAGTAATCTTTGTTGAAAATTTTAAAATGTCTAAAGGTAATAAAATTCTAATTTATATGTATCACGTATCAGATCTTGTAAATACATTTTTTGCATAAGTACATATGATAAAAACTTCTATATGTACATAAATATATACGGTTTTTTGTTGCAGACGTCAATATATATGTTGATACTCGTGAATGCTAACATGATTAAACAAGTTAACAACTAGTCTTATGAAATTCACGTTAAAAATTAGTACACATAAATCAAGTAACTATAAAATATATTACTAAATAATAATAAAAAAAAAAAAAAAAAAAAAAAAAAAAATGAGTTAGAATCTTGGAATGCCCCCAATTTGGTGAGTAATGCATTATAAGAAATGAAGAAAAGAAGTTGAGTAGGTAATCAATTTTTTAATACCCTCAATTTGGTAAGTAATGGGTTATTACCCACTATTAGGTAATGAAGAAATGCATTATAGGAAATCAACTAATCACTTTTCATTATAATTATCATTCACCACCCTCTAAAACCTCCAACCAAGCACCCTGTTAATTTTCCTTACTCATCATTAGTGCTTAACATACAATTAGTGGTGTGATGTGACTACGCGACCCTCCATAACAATATAACAACATGCGACTATTCCTGGATTTGGATGTAGTCTAGAATACCATGAATCTACTTTTTAACTTTCTTTCCATCTTTGCTCTTTTAATATCATATTTTGTGCATGACTATATTAATGTAAACCCTTAAAGTGTGCAGCACGTTGAACCCGTGATTATGAATAGAGTTCTAATAAAGGCTTTAGTAATGATGGCTAAATTACATACATCTTAGCTTTTATAATGTATGTATGTACCTATCGAATTTTAAGTAGAATTATAATTTAGCATCTAATTTGCCTAAACTTTTTCATGGGATCAACAAAAGGTTATAAACAGTGGGAATTTGTTACGTCTAATTGTATAAAGTGAAGTAGCCTAAGATTTGTTCCAACAGTGAAGTATATAATGCTGTTCGCGAATAAGATGATTGCGTGCATGAATTGTGAAAGTAATAGATTTCTTTAGTTATTGTTCAGGGTGTCTCAAGAGTAAAGATGCTAAAGCAATTGTTTTAGGCATTCGAATTTTAAAAACCTCCGATTTTTATATCTCTTATATATATCTAGGTCTTCGGTTTTTAAAAACTTGCTATTTTCAGGAATTGAACTTATGTATATGTCATTAAGTTTTGTTGTTGTGTAGACCTTATATTTTTATTTTCCGAGCCCTTTATGTTATGAGATATAAAAGCCGACTGAACTTATATAAAAGTATCTTTAATTAGTTTTCTATAAAATAAAGTACTAAAATCGAAACTTTTTAACTGAAAAATACCTCATCTTTGAACTTCGCTTTAGGCCACCTTGAGGGTAGAGAAGCTCTTTTTTCTTGTAGAGGTAACTATATCATAAAGTGAAATGATATTTCTTCGTACTTTGTGTTCCTACTGATCCTCTCATTTACAAGACCTTGACATGTAGCAGAATTCACGGTTTAGACGAAAAGAAGTAGGAATATGAAATAGTAAGTAGAATTGATAAGTAAAATTGATAAGTAGGAATATGAAATAGTAAGTAGAATTGATAAGTAGGAATATGAAATACGAAGATGTACCAAAAACGTTGGTGTAGATGATCTATTACTAGTTTACTTGAATGGTTGCTTATTAGTTTGGTAAAAAGGAGTAGAAACTCAAAGCATCTCCTAAGATTTTTTTTTTATAAAATTGGTTATAAAATTTAGAGCCTAGAAAGAAACATTTACGCAACAATAAACTGTACCATTTATGAACTTGGATCTCATTTTTAGGAATGAACCATGTGAACTTCAACTCATAATTTGATCTCCTAAGTGGTTAAAGTCCCTGAAAATCACAGGTTTAAACCTTGAGGAGAAAAGTAATCCCTATGTGGCCGCGGAGGTTCACCTGCAATGACTTCGGACTATCCAAAAGGGTAGTCGCCCTAGAATTAGTCGGCTCACAATGTCGCATAAAATTGTAGTCATTTAATTACTTTTCTTAAATTAGAAAGGGATTAGAGCTTTCGGTGTCGTCTTCGCCTCCCCTCGCCACTACAACGTGTCTTTCTCGCCACATCTCGCCACCACACCGCCCCCTTCATTTTTTTTTTCGCCACTCAACACCTCGTCATCTGCACGACGAAGGTGAGTTCAGACTTTTTTTACTGTTTTGTCAGTGCTTTTTTTGGAGACAAACGGTTTATATTTGTGTTTTTTGTGTAAATAAAGGGTAGGTGGGCCCCAAATGAATAAGTTGAGGTTAATTGTTAGTGGGGGGTTAGTTATGAAGGTTTGTTAAAGTGATGTGACACCCCGTGTGCCTCAAATGAGTAACTTGATCATTGTTGGAATTATAATATCATGACATTCATATTTTAATAAACCACACATCAAAGTCATACAACGGAAGCAATTAGGATACATACAACATATAATTAATTAACTAAAACTTAAAGTGAACATACCTTATGATTCTAGCCCGAACAAGAATCAACTTGAGCAATATGGATTATGAAGAACCCTAATTGGGTTAATATGATTATTGGAATTGCCCCTTACCAAGTTTTGCAATTCAATCCAAGATATAATCAATGATGTGATTATACCACGTTCTTGTACATACGCACTAAACCGAACTAACAATATGCAAGTTATTTAATCACAAATTTGAAAACCAAAACAATATTTTGTTTACAAAATTCGGTCGATCCTTTTAGAAGGGATGAACCGATCGATCAAAGCAAGGGAAAGAAAAGAAAATCTTAGGTTTAGCTTGTGCACAAGAGTCACCAAAAAATAAACCTTGAGTTTGCTTTTATAGGCTATGTAAACTTGTAGTCCAAGTTGGATTAGGATTAGGAAACCCTAATCCCTTCTCCAAACCGATCGGCACCCTCAATAAGGAGGTGATTCCGGATCCTTCTTGGCTACTAAATTACATCTTAGTCCTTTCCTTATTTTACTTAACGACCGTTAGTCACTTCCGTTAAATACTAACGTCCGTTATTTCTTTTGTGACAATTAATAATCAAATATAACATTTTATATCTAATTATTAATAATTAGTTCTCATACGTAATGTGTGCAATCCCGTGATCTCGAGTTCGATCCTAACACATGACTACTATTTTATATCTATAAACTAACAGCTCCCACTTAGACATAAATCATAATAGTTGTGATCACATCGGTTAGCGTCTTGCAACACGCCGATGCCTCTAGTACAACTCGAGTAGGTCTCCTGAAAAAACCTTTAATGATTCATCATTATTATTATCCTTTTGTTTCTAATACCACATTGAATAAAGATATGGATATTATCTTACTTCAAAATTCTGTTTCTCGTTGTTTATGATTGATCAAGATTACCAAATCTTCTGAACATATTCAAGGGAGATCTTGGGCACGGCCATGCACACATCTTGTCAACCCTACGAGGGGCCCAACAGTATTAAACTCCAAAATTGAATTTGGAGGAACAAATTCTATCTTGACTACAAGCATAACCTATGAACTTTGCAACAATTCCAAAAATAATCCTTATGACTACCAGTTACGTATAGCGTTAAATTGTTCCACAGAATGCACTGCATTCACAACAGTTATCTGGTATCTCAAGTCTGAGGATAACTATTCATGATTTACTTAGAAATATCCATAAGTAATATCATGTAGTTGGGATAAGTCCTATATTCAATTCATTGAATATCATGTGAATTTGGTATGACAACGCATCAATATACTTTCAAGTATATTATACCAAAACTCAGATTTGTCTTAACATAATGATATTCCCATATCATTAACTGACAACGGACATTTAGAATAACTAAGTTATTCACGGATTAAAACATGCAAAAAATAGGACAACAATATTAAATAATGAATATAATCATAACCGATATTTTATTTCATTAATAAACTACTAGCTAATTTAAGTCCAATTCCATTTGACAATTCAGTAAGCTTTTCTTTAGCTAAAGCCTTAGTGAATGGATCAGCTAAATTATCATCTGTGTGAACCTTCAAGAGATTTATTTCACCTTCGCGGACTTGTTCCCGAACATAGTGATACTTCCGTAGAAAATGTCTGGTGCCCTTCATGACTCCAGGCTCATTGGCAAATATGATTGCAGCAGAATTGTCGCAATACATATTAATAGGCGATTCAATTGAAGGCATAACACCAAGCCCTGAAATGAATTTCCTAATCCAGACTGCCTCCATTGCAGCTTCCGAAGCAGCTATGTATTCGGCCTCTATCGCAGACATCGCAACTGTACTCTGCTTCTTGCTCTTCCAGTCTACTGCTCCTCCATTGATAACAAAGACATAGCCCGTCTGAGACTTCGCTTCATCTTTGTCACATTGCCAGGACGCATCACAGTAACCTGTAACATCAAGTTCGGTAGTTGGATTTCCACCATACACAAGAAACATATCTTTCGTATTCCTAAGATACTTCAGAATATGTTTAACAGCAATCCAATGTTTATCACCTGGATTCTGCTGAAATTGACTGGTGACATTTTGAGGAAACGCCACATCTGGCCTTGTGCACCTTACCACATACATAATAGATCCTACAGCCGAAGCATAAGGAACCTTACTCATGCGTGCCACCTCAGCAGGTGTTGAAGCACAATCCTCACTACTTAAGCCATGTTTGACTTCCATTGGCAAATATCCCTTCTTGGAATCTTGCATATTGAATCTCTTCAATATCTTGTCAATGTAAGCACTTTGACTTAGTCTGATTAACCGCCTTGATCTATCTCTATAGATCTTGATTCCCAGAATATATGCAGCTTCTCCCAAATCCTTCATAGAAAAGCACTTTCCAAGATATGCCTTAACATTTTGCAAACTTGGAATGTCTTTTCCCATGATCAATATGTCATCAACATATAGAATAAGGAAAATTGCATTACTCCCACTAGCTTTGTGATATACACATGGCTCATCATGATTCTGAGTAAATCCATACCTTTTGATTTCCTCATCAAATCTTTTATTCCATTGTCGTGATGCTTGCTTCAATCCATAAATGGATCTTTGAAGTTTGCATACACGATTTGGAAATTTTGGATTCACAAACCCTTCTGGCTGCGCCATATAGATGTCTTCATCTAGACGACCATTCAGGAAGGCTGTTTTGACATCCATTTGCCAAATCTCAATGTCATAGTATGCTGCTATGGCTATGAGAATCCTAATAGCCCTAATGTCAGCTACAGGAGAAAAGGTCTCCTCATAGTCAACACCAAACGTTTGAGTAAAGCCTTTAGCTACCAAACGGGCTTTATAGGTGTGTACATTGCCATCCATGTCAGTTTTCTTCTTGAAGAGTCACTTACTCCCAACTACCTTGGCATTAGGAGGAAGGTCCACTTCAATCCAGACATTATTATCTTTCATGGATTGCATTTTCCCATTCATAGCAACTACCCACTTTTCCTTTTCAGGACTCTCAATGGCAGCTCTATAATTAGTAGGTTCATTAAGATCCCCTAATATAGTTTCCTCAACTTCCATGTTAAGACATAGACGTTCAGGTGCTTTCACATGTCTTGAAGACTTGCGAATGGGAACACTTTCAACTTCAGGTGGAGGACCCAGACTTTCAGGTTCCACAGGAAGTGAGCTAGTATTTTCAGAAGGTAATGTATCTATATGATCATCTTCCAGATCATATACTCTCCCACTGAATTCTTGAGATATAAGTTCCTTTTCTAAAAAGTCTCCATATCTTGCAACAATTACCTTGTTTTCAGGAGGATAGTAAAAGTAGTAACCCATCGTTTCCTTTGGGTATCCTACAAAGATACATTTCACATATCTCTGTTGGAGTTTATCTGCTGAGTCACGTCTAATATACGCCTCGCAACCCCAGACCTTTAAATAAGACAAATTCGGAACCTTTCTACTCCATATCTCATATGGTGTCTTATCTACCTTCTTAGTGGGAACCATGTTCAAAATACGAACCGCAGATTCTAAGGCATAATCCCAAAAGGATAATGGAAGAGTTGTAAGATTAAACATTGATCGTACCATATCTAGCAATGTACGATTCCTTCTCTCAGATACACCATTTTGTTGTGGTGTATACGGAGATGTGAGATTCTGGACAATTCCATTCTCAGCTAGGTAATCTTTAAACTCTTGGCTTAAGTATTCACCACCCCTATCGGATCGAAGAGCTTTAATCTTCTTTCCTAGTTGCAATTCTACTTCTGCTTTAAAAACCTTAAATGTTTCAAACACCTCATGTTTATGTTTAAGTAAATAAACATAACCATAACGGCTGAAATCATCTGTGAAGGTTAAGAAGTAGCTAGCACCTTTCCTTGACACATGTCTAAGTGGTCCGCACACATCAGTATGTATCAAACCAAGTAGATCCGAAGCCCTTTCCATATTGCTATGAAAAGGTTTCTTCGTCATCTTCCCAGAAATACAAGACTCACACTTGTCATATGATTCATCATTGACATTTTTCAAAAGCCCATCATGTTGCAGCTTTTTCATGCGAGTCTTGCCTATATGGGCAAGTCTACAGTGCCAAAGGTAAGAAGAATTCAAGTCAGACTTAATTCTCTTACTAATGCTATACATTGAATTATTATTGGACATATCATTCATATCAATTTCAAACACACCATTAACAGCAATAGCATTAAAATAAAAACATCATTTAAAGAAACTGAAATTCCATTGCTACTAATAACGTGATTAAAACCAAGATCCAACAAAACAGAATAGGAAACTACACCCCTAACAATTGAAGGTGCATAATGAAAATTGTTTAATAACAGTACTAAGCCCGAAGGCAAAACTAAATTAAACGTTTCTATGGCTTCAACAGCTGCAGGTGCTCCATTTCCCAAATGCAGATATTGCTCCCCATAGGCTAGCTTCCTTTCCACTCTAAACCCCTGCAGCGTATTACAAATGTGAATACCGCATCCAGTATCATATACCCAGGAATTAATTTTATGATTTAGAGTAAATAATTCAATCATGAGTAAAGTACCTGAAGTGCTGGCGCCCGAGTGCCCAGTCTTCTTATTCTTACTCTCCCGCAACTCTTGGATGTAAAGAGGACAGTTCCTCTTCCAGTGACCCACTACATGACAGTAGTGGCAAGCCTGGTCCTTCTTGGAGTTATCCTTCTGCTTAGAAGGGTTTTTCTTGGGTGGAGGTGAAGGTTGATAAGCCATAACTTGCTTACCCTTATCAGCCTTAGCCTTACCCTTGCCCTTCTTGCCCGTACTTGGCTTGTTAATCCTACCCCTTTGAATAGCTAGTACCTGGGGCGTAGGAACAGTCCTTGGTGGTAAACCCTTTTCGTAATCAATAAGCAATGCGTGCAAATCAGAAACTGTCTTCCCCACGCAATGCATATTGAAGTTACGAACAAAACCACTAAATTCCTTTGAAAGGGATCTATTGATTAAGTTAATGGCTATATCTTGTTCATAGATTTTGCCTAGTGCTTGTAACTGATCCATGTAACCTTTCATTTTCAATACATAAGCACCCACGGGTTCACCTTCTGCCTGTTTGCATCCATGCAGAGATTCCATTAAATCATAGATCTCAACATTAGATGGTTTTTCAAACAACTTCCTGAGTTCGTTTAGCATGTCCATGGGAAAGTAATTCTCAAACTGATTTGTGAGACCAGGTGTCATCCCTCCCAACATCAAACAAGCCACATCATTGTGTGCTTTATACTCAGTTTTCCATGCTGCTTTTAATTCATCAGAAGCATCTGCAGCTGGTTCAGCAGAACAAGGCTTGTACAGATAGTCAAGTTGGTCAAGCACTCGCAGGACAATCCTCAGAGAACGAAACCAATCATTGAAGTTCTGTGTGCCAGTTAATTTTTCCCGTTCAAAGAAAGCTTTGAACGCGGAAATCATATTGGTGTTATTGGTTTGAGCCATTTCTACAGATGAAGAAAGTTCAAATTAGTATTTTCGATAATACAAAATTTCAAGAAAATAAAATACCCAAGGAAATATTCTATTAACCATAGTACTTTCTTGAAAACTAGGATCCAAATTATCATAGTTTCATTACATCAGTTGATCTGCTAGTAATGAAAGTATATAACAAGGTAATCTGTCGTACAATAATTGGGAAACAATTTTCCAATTCCTAGATTAATGGGATTTATATTGGCAAACAATTTCCAACATAAGCATGTTTTATCCCCATCTTATGCCTTGAGTTCAAGCTCTCACTTAACTCAATTTAAGTCGTCAAATAAAAAACTGCAAATTGCCATAATCCCATCACATCAGTTGATCTGCTAGCAATGAGATTATGCAATTTGCCTTTCCATTGAAATTTAGTCCAAGCTCTCACATGACCAAATAACAACTTCAAGTGTTCTTTAACTAGATGGCATTGACTTAATTTTAAAGGGTAATCGCATTTTGATGTGACAATCAAAATATGTACGAAGAGGCATGCATATATCTTCGTATCATAAAGTTTTTCAAAACCTTTTTATCAATTTTAAGTTAAGAGTTAAATCATCAAAGTTTTAATATGAGGCGTTAAGTAACTTACAACTTTGCCTTAAGATGCTTCGTACATATAATGGTGTACTTGGTAATTCTAATTTGACGCACAGGCGAGCGGAGGGGCAAACGTCTGCCGAAGCTAATTAAAAACGCGCCCCTTTCGGATGACAATTTAATGTCAAGCCTCCTTATACCCACTTTATAGTTTGTCAAATTAGGTCCGCCGCTTCGACCATTTGTACAGTTACATCAATCAATTAAAAGTTTATGATTCTAAGTCTTATAAAATTATGTAATAAAGTATAATCTTGCTAGTCTCGCCTGGGAGCAAATTACCGTGCGAAGCGAACCACTATCGGCACATAAGACTGTGCAAGATTCATAATTTATTACTTATGTTTCACCATTATTTAGTCCGTTTTACTTTTATTTAAAAAAAAATACCCTTTGCTTAAACATGTCTTTACAATTAAACAAACAAGTAATTTTAACATAAAAAAAACAACTAAATAATAACACATAACTTAACAATTAATTATGAAAAACATGTAGCCACATGCAAATTAATTCAATATCCTATTAATAATCAATCTAGGTTTTAATTGTCTAAATTTAATTAAGACTCCAATTGGTTTTCGAGCTCATTGTACCCAATGGACCACATACACCAAACAAGTTATGTTGCGTAAGTCTTAATCAAATTTAAACCACGTTGCACATAATTGATTACTTAATTTTAATTGGAGTCTTCCCCAATTTGACATCTATTAATTAACTTATATGTGAAAACAAATAATAACAATCATGAATCCATGCCAAACATGCACGTTTGCATGGATTCTACCTAACAATTAGCATATTGCACAGGATCACTTTACTACACATAATCATGTATAAACCTAGGGTTTCTAATCAAATTAATTAACCAAAACACAAACCCTAAATTAAAAAAAAAAATCGAATTTTAAAAAAAATTAGGGTTTTGAGATGGAAAAATAAAACCCTAATCGAATTTAAACATGTATAATCCAAACAAGATTTGATTTTATGTGGTTTTAGTAATTAATTACATGTTATAACGGCTCTGATACCACTGTTGGAATTATAATATCATGACATTCATATTTTAATAAACCACACATCAAAGTCATACAACGGAAGCAATTAGGATACATACAACATATAATTAATTAACTAAAACTTAAAGTGAACATACCTTATGATTCTAGCCCGAACAAGAATCAACTTGAGCAATATGGATTATGAAGAACCCTAATTGGGTTAATAGGATTATTGGAATTGCCCCTTACCAAGTTTTGCAATTCAATCCAAGATATAATCAATGATGTGATTATACCACGTTCTTGTACACACGCACTAAACCGAACTAACAATATGCAAGTTATTTAATCACAAATTTGAAAACCAAAACAATATTTTGTTTACAAAATTCGGTCGATCCTTTTAGAAGGGACGAACCGATCGATCAAAGCAAGGGAAAGAAAAGAAAATCTTAGGTTTAGCTAGTGCACAAGAGTCACCAAAAAATAAGCCTTGAGTTTGCTTTTATATGCTATGTAAACTTGTAGTCCAAGTTGGATTAGGATTAGGAAACCCTAATCCCTTCTCCAAACCGATCGGCACCCTCAATAAGGAGGTGATTCCGGATCCTTCTTGGCTACTAAATTACATCTTAGTCCTTTCCTTATTTTACTTAACGACCGTTAGTCACTTCCGTTAAATACTAACGTCCGTTATTTCTTTTTTGACAATTAATAATCAAATATAACATTTTATATCTAATTATTAATAATTAGTTCTCATACGTAATGTGTGCAATCCCGTAATCTCGAGTTCGATCCTAACACACGACTACTATTTTATGTCTATAAACTAACAATCATGTCACTGCATCAAGTGCTCTTAGGAGTAGATGGGATTTAGGGATCCACCCGACATGAGATTTGTCAATTTATGGCCAACAAAACAAAGCATGTGCATTACCATACCTTCTTTATATCCTTCCCACCATGTTCATCTTCCTTATATATATCCATACTTTATATTAAAGAAATGAATCATCCACAAATCTTTACTAAAATTCAATCATGAAAGTATTATTGTTAGTTCAAATAGCACTATCTTGAGTCCTGACAATGTGAAACCCCGTTTGATAGAATGTATTGCAAAAAAGATTGAATTATGTCGTAAAAAAAAAGATTGAATTTTAACCGCAAATGTAAGAGTAACTCGTAACGTATGAGAAATTACGATTCATCATTATACTAATACAAAACAATATGCTTAAAACATCAAAGCTTAGGCTAGCCACAATAGGTCGAGAAAAGTCGGTCGATCAAAGTGGGTGACCGATATTAATATCGGTCAAGCCCTTTGTGGTTCGCTGGGCAAATATCGGTCGAGGCACATGTAAACACAAGGTCGGTCATAATTTCGACCGACTTTCACTTCCTCCAAATCTGACCGTTTGAATTAAAAAAAATAATAATAAAAAATTAATTAAACTTTACCACTTTTACAACCTTATAAATACTAACCTCAAACACACTTCTAAACACACAATTTCAAACACCTCAAACACACTTTTATTTTTAATGAATTTTAAGTTTTTTGTTTAAAATGTTTGAACTAAAAAAAAAAAAAAAAAAATCGGTCACCACTGTGGCACCTTGGTCATGTCTGGTCACCGGAGAGAGAAAACTGACGTAGCAGCTGGTGACCCAGATCACTACTGTGACTAGCCTTAGCAAAAATGTTCGTTGGTCTTTAATTTTGCATATCCTTCTAGTGCACATTCCAACAAATGTAGCTGCTACGAAAACCCTTTGAGATGGTCTATACACCACCATGATCACTTATTTAGCTATTTTAATGTTCACATGTGATTAGCTTTGTGGTAAAATAAAATTAATTTTATGAAGTATTTAACATGTTTCATTAGTTTGTTCTATACGATTAATTTTCTATATTGTGTGTGTGTAAAATGTGAAAAATAATTAATTAGTTTTGTTCAATAATTGATGGTAGTACTCTTCAATGATACTATTATTGGGCATGCTTGCATGCTTCAGAGTACAAATATTTGTGGTGGGGTTTTAACAGAATCTAGTGCCCATAATCTATCATTAGATTAATGATTAACCAACTTTTTTTTTAAGCAATTTATTTCATAACATACAAACTAATTATAAAGAAAGTCTAGAGGCGGTGAACACCCTGTGCAGCCGGAGCGGCTGCACAGGGCGACCAATTATATGAGGTCTTCCTTTTATATATTATCAAGTTACCTAAGCAGGAATTTTAAGTCTTTGGTTAAGTTTATTATGGAACAATGTTATGTAATCACAGCCAAAATACAAGATTAAGAAAACATTAAGTGGCGATTGCATGTTTAAGAATGAAAAAGTCGACTATTCTTTGTTTTTACATTAGAATTCGTTAAACATGAGAGCTTTTTTATCGTTACCGCACAAAGGCCTCCGAAATTCATTGGACGGCCCTGATAAAGTCATTCACTACTTTAACAATGTACTTAAATTAATAACAAGTATTTTTATCAGTGTTGTAAATATCGGAAATATCGGCCGATTTATCGGCGAGAAATCATGTCTCGGCCTTCCACCGTTATGAGATTTGTGTTATCGTGTGTATTTCTCGTCCAGGTTAAAATTCGGTCAAACTCGGCACTTATCGGTACTTATCGGCGATAAATTGACTTATCAGTCAACTTAAATGTTTGACTTTTTTTTTTTTTTTTTTTTTAAATTTTTTTTAAACCGATCGGGTCGGGTATCTAAGTTACAATAAAAGTTGGATCTGATTTTAGGGTTTTTCCTTCTTTTTGGATCTGATTTTCGGGTTTTTTCTTTCTTTTTTTGGATCTGAATTGACCGGCTGATGATTGTATGAGTGGTGGTGATGGATTTTACCCCTGATGGTGTTTACTGGTGGCTTGCTGGGGTGGTGATGGAGGTGGTGGTAGCATGGTGGCTGCAGTGGGGTTGGTGTTAGGAAGACGCAGTGTTGTAAAAAATATATTTAGGGTTTTGGAAATGTATGGGCTATATGTGTATGGGCTGAGTTGGAGTGGGTTTTATTAAGCCCATTTGGATGTATGGGTTTTATTAAGCCCATTTGGATATATTGTTAGTATTTATATATATTTTAAATAAATTCCTTTACAATTTAGGTCCTCCGATATATCCCCGATATATCCGATATATCGCTTCTCGGGGGTCGACCGAGACGATACCGAAAAGCGATATTTACAACCTTGATTTTTATAGGACAACCATGTTCTATAAACAATAATTGGAGTGTGCTTAGAAAATTTTAGATGGTAATGGAATGAAATTAACGTCAATAAATTATATATATATACTAAAAGGGGAAGCTCTACTATAGCAGATGCACTATAGCTGCTACAGTGGACAAAACAGTGGTCGTTTGCAAAATAGTCCCTAAGGTGTAACTGTCTTTGCAAGCTAGGTCCTTCAGGGACTAACGATGCAACACGCCGAGAATTTTAAGGACTTTTTCAGCAAAAAAAACATATTATTTCCAGAATTAATTTTCAAAAATAGTCCTTGGGTTAACAGTTGTCATGTGCAATTTAGTCCCTAAGGTGTACATGTTTTTGCATGCTAGGTCCTTCGGGGACTAACGATGCAACACGCCGAGAATTTTAGGGTCTTTCTGTAAAAAACATATTATTTCCAGAATGTTTTCAAAAATAGTCCTTTGGTTTATCGATCTTTTTCAAATTTAGTCTTTAATGACTAACTTTCAAACAAGACTTAGTACCGCATTTCCGCAGCAACGCGCGGGTCCTCCCGCTCGTTTAATAAAAAAACTAACAATTGAACAGTACATGATGCATGTATGAAAGGAGAATGTTGCATTGGATAAGATCTTAGGCTAAAAGAAAACAGACTAATAAGTCCAACAGATAAGAATCCGATCGAGATGCCTAAATAAAGATAGTCCAACATGATCGATACAAGGCAAAGGACCACAAAACGGGGTCACCTTTGTATTCTCTCTTACGATATGATTACCTGAAAAGTTTCAACCAGAACGGACCTCATTTCATCCATCATCACTATAACAACAACAAAATACGAGTTAGTGCAATGAACTTCTTCAGTGGCTTCATGTTAAACGTTTGAAAGGTTTGGCACACTCATATTAATCCACGTTAAAAGAGGTGCACCGAATTTAAGATCCTATATCGCAAAGATTCTACGTAGAATCAGCATCGTTTTTGCTTTGTAATATCATAAAATCGTAAGATTCTAATATCAGAATCGAGATCTTAACAACTAGCACATAAATACTAGTCAAATTAATTGGTTTGTATTTTCAGACTATATACATAACATATTTACATACCAATAATCACATTTCTTGTATTTTCAGACTATAAAACACACTTGGCCATTTGCAATTAAACTTGTACTTTCCTTTTCGTATTTAAAATCACATCTCAAGAAAAATTTAAAAAGAAAAATCAATTTTCCACAAAAATAATGAAATAATCCTACAGGTGTATACTGCCATGTATTGACTCATTCAACTCGAGAATGACCGCCCATTGGCTGAAATCGACACTTTCATTGCAGTCTTCACGACAAATGAATAGTCGTTGCAGCGCTACTTGGCAGTCTTAGTGTACACAAACTAATACAAGGACCACTTAAAATGCACGTTTAAGAAAAGATATCATTTCAAAAATTGTTCTGCACAAAAAGACATCACAATCAAAGCAAATCTCCTAGTGCGAAAAAGAAACTTTAATAACCCACTATAAATGCATATGTTACGACATCAGTATGTTAAAGGCTAACTAGTTTTAGACGAAAAGATGCAATAATAAACATGTGTCCCTAAATTGAAAGGAAAACATACAAATATCGTGTAATTTACACAAAAGGATCTAATGATAAACTGTAAAAAGTAAAGTAATACATTCCAAAAGATGTAATACATCCAAAAGATGTTAAACACCATTCCAATAGCACCTAACAATATTTTTACACAGTAAAGATAGCTATGATGAATCACAATTCACCCGGATGAAGACATAAGTAAAGAGCTGATGCAGACCCATGGTCATAAGCTGACCATAACTTTCCAAAGGGTCCTACTGAAAATGTTACATGCTTGCATGTTGCATGACTATCCTGTTCCGATTTTTTCTTCTTAAAATTAACCACTTTCCCTCTAATTTTCCTACTCGGCCCTACCATCTTCAATTCCTCTATAAATTGCACGCACCCCCCATGCTCATTTCACACATATTCCATACACACACAAAACTTACAAACTGTGAGAAAAAAACCAGAGAGCAATGGAAACCTTCCCAATTGTGAACATGGAGAAGCTCAACGGCGAGGAAAGAGCTGCAACATTGAACTTGATCAACGATGCTTGTGAAAACTGGGGATTCTTTGAGGTATGCAACTATGAACTGTAATCTATATTATCAAAAGTTTGGTTTTTTATTTATCGGAACACATATACTAATAAGTTTAAGTTTTGTAGATTGTGAACCATGGGATATCGACTGAGCTTTTGGACACTGTGGAGAAGATGACAAAAGGGCATTACAAGAAGTGTATGGAAGAGAGGTTCAAAGAAATGGTGGCCAGCAAAGGGTTAGAAGCGGTTCAAAGCGAAATCGAAGATTTGGACTGGGAGAGCACTTTCTATCTTCGCCATCTACCCGAATCCAACATCTCTGAGGTCCCAGATCTTGAAGATGAGTACAGGTATGAACAGGTTCTACACATGTATTAAATAAAAATAACAGGTGTCCAAGAAAGTAGGAATGAAAAGACTAGAAAATATCTATTTCGCCATTGACCATTTTATTATGGGGAAATATTTTGTGGCTACTTGCCTACTTGGCTATTGAATTTATTTACTATTTGGTAAACTACCATTACTTCATGAAGACTTCTCACCCATTATAAATTGACATTTCTGACACTTTGCCTTATTAAGCTTTCGCTGTTGTCTGGACATGAGTTTAAACTAAGTATAATAATTTGCAGCACGCCAGCACTAAGTACATCCATTATCTTAACCATTTATAAGATTATATATATTTGATATTCATATTAAAAACTTATCTTCACTATCTACTAACTTTCCAAAGCTTTATAACAGGCCACATAAACATGTGACATAAACCTATGCATGATAACAAAAATGAACCTCTTCATTTTTTAATATCTCTTGGACCTAACCTATTAAATACTCGACCAACTATTCCTGAGGGTTTCGGTAAAAGTGAGACATTCTGAGTATTTACGCTTCCACTATTGCTTATAAGATTAAGGTAAGTAGAAGCTAATAAAAAAACTGAATTGTTAGTAGAAGCACCTACCGATACCTAGTTTTGATCAATTGATCATCTAGTTCTGGATTTCAACTCATGTTAAGCACTTTACAAAGGACCACGAAACACCTTCTAGGATAAGATCTTAAAAGAGGCAAGTGGCAAATAATCAAATCACTTTCTTTTATTAGGAATGTGCATCCATAATATGCAGATATTACATTTAAAGTTTTTGGATGATGACAGGAAGGTGATGAAGTTGTTTGCTGAAGAGCTTGAGAAACTAGCTGAGAATCTTTTAGACATATTCTGTGAGAATCTAGGATTAGAGAAAGGTTACCTCAAGAAAGCTTTCTATGGCGCTGGCGCCAAGGGTCCTACCTTCGGGACCAAAGTGAGCAACTATCCCCCATGTCCTAAGCCTGATCTTATCAAGGGTCTCCGGGCCCACACCGATGCTGGCGGCGTTATCTTACTCTTCCAGGACGATAAGGTCAGCGGGCTCCAGCTCCTTAAGGACGACAAATGGGTTGATGTTCCACCCATGCACCATTCCATAGTGATTAACCTGGGTGATCAGCTTGAGGTACATTACAAAAACATAAAAGCAATCCCGAGTTAAACTGTTTAAACTGTGTCCTTAATCTCTGAAATACAATTACTGCATTAAGATGCTTTACTTCATTCTTTATGAACCGTATCCGGCTGTTGAAACGATAAGGGTGTACTAACAATATTAGCTTGCAGGTAATCACCAACGGAAGGTACAAAAGTGTGATGCATAGAGTGATTGCTCAAACAGATGGAACCCGAATGTCGATAGCCTCATTTTACAACCCAGGAAGTGATGCTGTGATCTATCCTGCACCAGAACTAGTAAACAAGGAAGCAGAAAAAAGCAGTATGTACCCGAAGTTTGTGTTTGAGGACTACATGAAGCTCTATGCTGGACTGAAGTTTCAGGCAAAGGAGCCTCGATTTGAAGCTTTTAAGACCTTGGAAGACACAGTCAGCGTCAGCCCCATTGTGACGGCTTGAGTGAAGAAATCAACAGTGATGGTGTTTGTGAGTGTTCATTTAGTAAATGATGAGTAGAAGAGGATTTGGCAGAGGTTATGCTGCTGCACTCAAGCCAAGCCAACAACCCAAGAAATGGGTAAAAAAAAGTGGAAAGATCAGTATTACGTAAGAACGTGTATGTGTAAAATTTGAGCGAGCCATAGATATAGAACAATTTTTAGGTCTGATATTGAATTCGTATTTATCTAATGCACTAGTGTCTGTTATATTTTTAAAAATCAGGTCAAATATACACATGAAATAGCCCCCTTACTCGATCTCTAATAGTCTTTCTCTTGGTCGAATTTTCGTTTGTTTGTCTCGAAGGATTTGAGAATGAATCATCGAATGTTGAGCTCCGAAGCACCGTCAATGGGTTGAAGAACAGGGATTTAAAGATTAAAGAACCAGCTAGTCATTTAGTCGAACGTGACCAACAACTTTTTAGATTATACACACGAATGAGACGGATATGATGGGCCTATCTCTAACCAATTCAACAATTCTAGTATGTGGTTAACTGTCCTAAGTCAAGCCCGTTCTAAAGTGGCCCAATACATGGTCCAACCCATGTTCTACTTGAAATTTAAGTATCAAAATCAAACTACTTGTTTAGTTGCAAATTTTGGTCCTGTGTCTTAATGTACCTTTTCACCCGTTAGTCCACAAAAGGTGTAGATTGGCGGGAACACCCAGACCCCGAGTGCCTTTTGGCACCAGTCATTGTCCATCCCACAAAGAATAGCTCCGGGCAACTCTCTTGGCCTAGTGAGGCACCAACTGGAGTGAGCCGAGACTCTCGGTCTCTTGAGCTCTTATCCACAAAGTCTCTCCAGTGAGCCCATAGGTTTCGCGGAGGTAGGTACCTATGTGGGAGCAAAGTGCGAGGGATGAGATTCGAACTCGAGTCTATTGAATAAAGAATGAAAGCCCCATCCGCTGACCCACTGGAGCAATGCCCCAGTGGTTTCACCCGTTAGTAAAAGTGACACAGTATATAAATTTGATCTCAAACTATAAGCTTCTAACACAAAATTGATTTTGAAACATACTATTCAAGCAACAAAACTCCAGTACATGTACAAGTCGTTAAAAAACAAAACAAAACAAAACAAATCCCCACCACGACAAGTGACAGTGTGTAATATGAATCGGGTGGTTCGTTTTCATTTAACTCTTTTCATATCCACAGGATGAGGTAGATATTTTTTAGATTTGCATATTAAAAAAAAAAAAAAAAAAAAAAAAAAAAAAAAAAAAAAAAAAAAAAAAACGATCTTCAAATTAGTGTGTTGTAAACAACTCATGTCCTCGTATTTGAGATGATTTGAGAAAGGGTCGGAAACGGTCACGGAGATACTCGGATTAGGATGCACATATGAGTAAAAAATCCGCCGATAACTTGAATAGGGAATACCTCATCCATGTACCTCGTATACACTATACAACGTTATGAAAAAATATTTATTTAGTTCCAGATAAAACCTTTATATAGAATTATGGCAAATTATCAACCATATTCAAGCTTATAAGTATCGATTTCTTCGTGTCATATAAATTTAGTCCTTAGTAGATGCTTAGTAGATGTTTAAGCCTTTAAGGTTTCTATATATTGATCGATATTGTGATGCTATAAGTATTAAAAAAGCTATAGCTAGCAAAATTTTATAAGGTTTCTATATATTCGATCAGCATATTAATAGTTCCGTGAACTATTTTAAGTTTTCTTAATTTCTTTTAACTCTCGGTGACGTCTTTATACTCAGAGTAGTGTACGACATTTGTGACTTGTGGGGCAAGGTACAACTCAGAGTAGTGTAAAATGGTAAAATGAGACAGCTCATGGCAATGACTAGTCAATGGGTCAAACCAAACTCAAATTAATAGTAGTGCAAATAATCACAACAATACAAATATATCTATATCAAAATTTAAAGCCATGCTTTGCCCCTCTATTTATATTTCTTTCAACTTGTGTGTAGTAGGTCCTATTCGTTACGCGAAAGAAAAAAAAAATAAAAATAAAAATAATATATATATATATATATACAAAAAAAAAAGAAACTTATGACTTTTTTATACATATTTTTAGTCGGTTACTACATAATAATATCCTCACAAATAGTGGCGGAGCCAAAAAATTTAAGTATGAGAGGCAAAAATTTATTACCTTCACAAAGGAGCACCATATATTTTTTTAACTAATCAAAATGCATAATAAACAGATAATACTGCAAAAAAATAACTAACCTCACGCATAAATTACAGCTTATAAAGTGCAAGAGAAAATGCATAATAAACAGAGAAAAAATAACTAACGCTTTATCTTCCAAAAGAAACTACAGCATTCCAGCATCTTATATTGAAAAAGAAAACGAGTTATATTCAGAAAAATTGTAGGATTTACCCATTTTAATATAATCATGTTTTGCATTATTACACCATAACTAGAGCTGTAAACGAACCGGACGAACACGAACGGAGCCTTGTTCATGTTCGTTCATTTAATTTTAATCGGACAAATAAACGAACATGAACGCTTAAACGAACAAATTTTCTTATTCATGTTCGTTTATTAAGAAAATGAGTTGTTCATGTTCGTTAATTAAAATACTAAACGAACGCTAAACGATCGGACATAAATGAACATAGACAAACAAACATAAATTGTGTAACACCCCCAAATTTTTAAACATAGCAGCGGAGATTAATTTGGGTGTTACCGTGAGGATCGAAAACAAAATCATAGAAAAACAACCTGAGACGACATTTTTAATTTACATAGGTCCATAATACAAATTCAGTTACAAAGCGTTACATCAGAGTGCTAAGGTTTCTCCAAAGAAACATCATTTTAACTGAATTACAACTTTATTTTACACCATTTATTAAAGATAGGGTACACCTGCTCCATGCCTTGCCTTGCTCCTCTAGTTTCCTGAGATACATGCTTAAAAGTCAACATAATGTTGAGTGAAATCATGGAGTTTGTAATTTAAATATCAGTTCGATTCACAAGTAAGATTGTATTGGAGATACAATCAGTTTAAAAGTTGATATCGCAGTTCATATATTGCCCTAAGTCTCATGACACGCAAACGTTAACAAAGTACCGCATAAACGGAGGTGTCCATCAAATTAATGATGAAGGTTTTGCCCTCGTGTAATAGGTGATTTGCCAATTCCTATTTTTCTCAAATATAATGCATCGCGACTAATACGACTAGCAAAAAGCATTCCGTCCAAGTATTAGTGGGATAGGTCGTCAGCCTCTAATAGATCTATTCATTATATTCGCGTTCACCGCAGTGATTAATGGCTCATGATAAAAGGGTCTTGTGGCAATATGGTAACTTAGGCATATATCAAGTCAGGTAGCATACAGAAAAATACTTGTGATCTGTTTATAGCATGTATCCCCCTCACGGAGTTTAAAAAGTATAAAGAGTTTAAAAAGTGAGGCCATGACTCACCTTAAGCGTTACTGGTGATGGTGAAAATAAATTCAGAGGTGATTATAACAACTCCGATATGGAACCTGGTAAATATATAAATAACTGAGAATCTGACTAATTTCTAGTGGTGTGTGTGTATGAATGGTGGATGATGATTAACTAATGATATACAACGATCTAATCGTTGAAGGTGAAGGTGTTATTATGTATGATTATGGTGCTCGTGCTCTCGTAAGATCATATCTTCAAGGAGTAAATGAATTGATATGAAATATTAACATGAAATATCTCTAACGTTACTAAATATCGAAAGTTAACTAATATGCAGTTAGAATGCGTAAAAATGCATATGAGATATAAGTGTGGTGCTAAAAATGAAAAATAAAATAAGAATGTCAAGTTATAACAGTTGGTCCTTGTTCTTTCCAGATTTTACATCTTTTACCCTAACTGTGGCTCGCGTTACGTCGTTAGTCCTCGTCAAGTTCATAGTCCAAAATAGTCCAAAATTTTTCCATATGTCCATATAAGACTTGGAGTTCAATGGTATGTCAATTTAAGTCCTCTATAAACTGTTTTCACAGCTTCAGTCCATAAGTTTCGCGGTTTGGCAGGTTTAGTCCTTTTGGTTAAGTCGCGTTACATTTTTAGTCCAAAAATGACAAAAAGGCAAGGAAAATTATGGTGATTTTTCCTAAGGCTTATTTAAGTGATTTTTAACTTATTCCAACTGCTTATTCGATTATTTGCTTATTTTAAATACCAATGGCCTTTAACGAGCCATTTAGGGGTCCGTTAACCATTTTTAATCCGTGGGCTTTGGAGCGGTTTTGAGTTATCAAAATGTCTATTTTTCCTTCAAAAGCTTATTTTTGAAACTGCCATTAAGCTAGCTTATTCATAGCTTATTTAAACAGCCTTTTGGGCTTTACAGCCCATGCGTTATATGGGTTAGAGTTTTTCAAAACAATTTTTGGTGAAGCACTTTGGCTAGATTCAAAGGTCGAATCGTGGGTTTTATGGCATGAAAAATGTAGGTTACTAAGTCGTTAAACTAGTCGTGTAAAGATATACATGGGTCGTGTATCGGATCTACGAGATATACTTGTGTTTACTAGGCGACTTGGTTGTTTAATATATGAAAACTCCTTTAATATTTACAAGTGTTTTCACGTGTGAGGTCTAAGGGTTATGCAGTGTTTGAGTTGGGTGTTTCATGACTTGTTTTAAGAATGAATAATGTAGCTTGTTAGGTCGTTATGGCTTGTTTTATGGTTAAAAGACTTGGTGAAGTTTTTACACATTCATTGAGCGTGTAACATTGATGTACTCGTGGTCTATTATTTTATGCGTTTGATGACATATTCGAATGGAAGTAAGTATAAGTAAGAGTCGTTAGTGTCTCATATGTAAGCTTTAAACTTGTATACGTGGTTTGACATTGTATTATGCATGTACTACTGATGCGCGTGATGTGTCGTTGCGGTTTAGCAGTTTTAATGCCTACTCAAGTTTTAAATTTATATTTAGCCGACTTATCAATAACACACACACTTAACGAGCAGTGTACCCGGTCAGTATGAAGATAATGGTAAGTAGAGTGTCGATCACTAAGAGTGGAACGTATTATCTCGTTATTCTAATCAGTATTTTAATATCCTAACGCAAGGGGGGTTTCAGCCTGAGAGACTGGCACGATTTGTTGCAATTAAAATAATAAAATAAACCAATAGGCACGAATCAGCAAGTAGCACACACGTACACAGATAGATACTCGAGACAATAAGAGGGCTGTCCTTATAATTAAGTAGATTGTCACTTGTTTTATTGATAGCTTTATATGAAGTGTATGTAGTTAATCCTTTCTCGTTGGTCCTATTCTTATCGGCGAGTAAACCCTTAATGATTACTTATGTCTAAATGTTATTCCTAAGTGATCAATTTAGAAACAACCGTGGGAGCCACATTATGTCCCGCAGTCAAATGCCCGCAAGCCACTAATAAACACAGAGGTTATCAATGCACTAATAAGTAGTAACCAAAGACATCAACATATAAACTTTAATTAATGAGAAAGCAGTTTTAAGGGAGTGCAATCTTTCCGTTGCCACATTACACAAGCCACCAATCTTGATGAATTAAAGTTTGCTAACACAATAAAACAAAACTACTTAATGAATTAAACATATGCAGCACCTTCTTACAGCTCTTGTATCTTTGATTTGGGTGTGTCTTGTGCTGCCTCCTTGACTGAATTCGTCCTTTGTTCCTACTGTTCGGTCTTCGGTGTTAGGGTTTTGGAACTTTTTAATTCGTCTGGTCTACGGGGTATTTATAGTTTCTGTCTGAGGGAAGATGCGGCGCATCTACTAAGTAGATGCGGCGCATGTACTTAACTTCGCGTGGGGTCCAAGATTATAATATTCAGGAATATTCGTACACCGCCAGAAGATGCGGCGTAACTCTTTATTAGATGCGGCGCATGTCCTCTTGTATCTTGGATCGTATCTGGTGATATCTTGATAGAGATGCGGCGCATGTTGAGAGTGAGATGCGGCGCATCTGGAGCAGAATTGACTTGATCTTGTCCATGTCAGTAGACTTTCACTTTATGCACGTTTTGCTCCTTAATTAGTCCAAAATAGCTAAGTTTCACCAAATGCTTGTTTTTACCTGAGAATTACAAAAGTAAACAATTAAGTATCAATCCTCATACATAATATAGTAAAACAAGTCAAATTAATAGGATAAATGATAGTAATAAAATGTACTTATTTGAGTTCATCAAATATCCCCCCACTAGAACTTTACTTGTCCCCAAGTAAACCTTATAATTTCTTTTATGAAAATGTATCCTAAAAGATGTTAGGATTTATTTTTATATTTAAGCATGTATTCGTTCATTTCATAATCACACAACTAAACACTTAACGAATTAGAAGTAAAATAAAATAAGTCGATAAAAGCAAATCTAATCGTTTAACTGCCCAGTCGCGACGAATATTCTATCATAAGCTTGGCAAGTATACACATCTCCACCACTAAAGCTAAGGAATAACAAGTCTAAAGCGGTAAAAAGGGTTTTTAGGCTTAGGGGTTAATTATTCTTAATCACTATCGATCTCAAATTCCAGAAAAGGCGACAAAATCACAAATACATGATCGAATCCACGAACACGATACTTGCAATTGCTCAAATCCTTAACTCGAATAGGCTAAAGATAGGTCCAAACTTCACCAATAATAATATATCAAAAAGGGCGACA
Source organism: Artemisia tridentata subsp. tridentata (assembly GCA_021014915.2). Taxonomy (NCBI): domain Eukaryota; kingdom Viridiplantae; phylum Streptophyta; class Magnoliopsida; order Asterales; family Asteraceae; genus Artemisia; species Artemisia tridentata. The sequence continues at coordinate 4,432,132 of CP139507.1, read as the reverse complement.
AAATCATAAATACATAGCCGAATCCACGACTACGATACTTAAGATTGCTCAAATCCCTAATCTCAATAAATCAAAGGTTCGGTTGGATAATGAATAATATAGGGTATGGATAACATTTGGGATATAAATTGGTGTAAAATGAAAAATAAACAAAACAAATAAATTAAAATCCTAAGTGTGGTTAATCACTATCCCAACCATCCCATGAATAAGACTCATATCATTGAATAACTCACGCTTTAACACTTGAAACACACGCTTTAGGTAGACACGAATTATACTCAACAAAATCTTAATCAAAGAATAAACCTTAACTGGCGTTCCCATAACTGCCAATTCCCATTCAATCCATAGATATAATACAACAAATAGTGGTGATATCGACCACTTACATAACTTTACATAAGTTGGTTAAAATAAACATCCAACTTTTCTTTCTTTTTCTTTTTCTTTTCTTATTTTTTCGATTTTTTTTTTTTTTTTTTTTTTTTTTTTTTTTTAAACTTTAAACATAAACATAGATGTGTAAAATTTCACCACATCACTACAACTTTCTTTCCGGATAATTTTTATTCATACTTTTCATACTTCAGAAATAATGGTAATAGTGAAAGTAGTAAACACACGAAAAATAAACTCAAAGATATACAATATTTACTTTCACTCCAATTTGCATTGTGCAATTTCCCGACCTAACCATAGATAATGAATTACGCACACGAACACAGGTAATGTAAGGAAACACACTCTGCCTATAGCAATTAACCAACCACGGATTCTAATCTACAGGGTAGGCTAAGGTGTAAGGGTGTAACGAAATATTTTAAACATAGGTGTAAGAAACGAAAGGAATGGCTCTGAGTGTTTTTCTAGGGGTATCTTACTCTAAAAATGAGAGTAACAAAAGGGTTTATACGGGGGTTAACTAACCAGTGTAGTTAGTTAATAACACATAACATATAAAGGCTATTTGGTGTAATCCTAGAATTTTACCAATTTAGACAAGTCATTCCAATTATATAAATAATACTCATTATGGTGGTCTTGAATAGTATACAAGCCAAGTTCTAAAGTTTACAAGTCACCGGCACACTCATAGATTTGTGAATTTTGAAAAATCACAATTTTTGAAAATAACGTCATGTGTGCAGTTATGTAACTTAGATCTTAAACAAAAACATGCTAAAAAAAAAATTTAAGTTTGATATATTAAGCACATTTTTAAGCATAATTTTTGAAAAAGTTTAGGACAAGTAATTGTTAAGTGTTCTAATTCTCCAATCCCCCCACTTAAGTTAAACAACGTCCTCGTTGTTTGTATAAAAGGTTAAAAACTGGAAAATAAAAAAAATTAGAACAGAAAAACTCCCCTGAGATTTGCTCGGTATGATCCTCCATTAGTATAAGAGCAAAAATCATCTTTCTTGTGGATTAGAACGTTAAAGCTTCATACTTGATTTATCCACAGGAAATCCAGGAAACTATAATACCACAAACACTTTAAAACACACCTAAGATAAGAAAGGTTCAAACTTGCATAATACATTAGTAGTTAGGAAAAATAAAACTTAAAAATTAAAACTGAAAATCATCAGGTCAGTCGATGCGCCGTATCTTATTGAAGAAGATACGCCGTATCGAGCCTGGAATAATACGGATCAGAATAAAGATGCGCCGCATCCTTAACCAGGGATGCGCCGCATTAAAATAAACTGATAAATAGTTTTAAAGTCGAAAATAAAAATGCAGAAAAATAAAATAAGATATGACCATTGCAGAGGATGCGTCGCATCTCAGAACTGAGATGCGCCGTATCTTCGTGCGGCCTGGACTGACTCGACACAGAAAACAGAATAATAAAAGATAAATCCGGGTTGTCTCCCGGTAAGCACTTGTCTTTATTCCGGAGTCTTCAAGTTAGACTCACGTTCAGCTCAGCAATAAGTCCTTGTCACGGTCCATCCTTCGTCCTTCATCCGAAAGATTTTCCCGTATATCTCTGCGACGTTTTCTTCCGTTCGACTTAGTCTAGCATAACTCTTTGTCTTCACCGCAGTATATTCTTCATTAGGACTCAAAGAATATTTGATGATTTTAAATTTTTCAGAAATAATCATGGGTGGCTCATTGTAAGGAATCCCAAGTAGTTGACACTTTCTTTTGGTGAATTCTTCCTCGTCTTTATCAACAAACTTAAAATAAGGATCCTTAATCAAATAATCATCTAGTTCATCAATTAATGACTTATCGTCTTGAATCGCCTCCCATTCTCTTTCCAAATCATATTGTAACCGTCGACTAAGCTTCGTGAAATCATCAAACTGTTTATGCACCCATTCCCAGAAAGTAGTATCCGATGTCCCCTTAAGTCCTTTCAAGCGTTCAATTCTGCCCTTTTCTTGTAAAGCCTCCGCCTTTTGTGGGCAGTCTTCAACATTATCGTACCACTCATAATCTTCAAAGGTTACATCGTTGCCAACCCGTTTCATCCCAATTATACTTCCCCCATTACAGGTTCCGTCACTTTTATAATCGCAGGTCGGCCAAACACTACTCCCGTCCTTGAAAACGAAGGGTGTACAGGTGTGATTAATGTGCTCAAATTCCCATGGTTTATCCCAAACCCATGGTACTTGGTCGTTCCATTCATAGTACCAGGTGTTTTTGAAATCGTCATAAGTCTTAAATCCTGGTAGATCTCCAGTAAGCACATCATCATCGACTTGAAGAAGGTAGTTAAATTCCTTGAACTGCTTGCACAGGGGTGTCTCATAATCGAACACATCAATGTCAATTCTAAAAAGTTCTTCAATCCCCTCATTGATTGTTGAATCATGAAGTGACGACCCATAATCGCATTCTACTTCTTCATCATCTCCTCTCATCCAATATACCCATAATGCATCCTTAGTAGCTCGATCCATGCTCTTATGGTTATTAAACTTACTAGCCAACCATTCTGAAAAATCAACATCGTTAGGGTCATGGTTAACGTCAAAGCAAACCTTTCCAATCATATTCTTTTTTATCTCCATGAACTCGTTAAATTGCTTCTTAAAACTCCGAGTCAACCATGAAGTCATAATCTCCTTGACTTCGTTTGTAGGGGCAAATTCCGGACTACCATATTTGAGTTCTAACCAATCATTGAGGGAGAGGTCTATCAATCTTACCAACCTGCCATGAAATAGTAACTCCGCCAAAGCATAATTCATATCATTATCCTGATAGTTCTCATTCAATCCCCAGTACTGTTCGGAATAAGGCATGTAAGAGATTTGGGCGTTGCCTCCACCACAGCTGTTGTTGCTTGAGTCCATGTATGCAAGATAGAATTTCCCATCATCTTCTTCGATAGTAGTCCAGTTCAATCCTTCGGCTTCAATGCTAGGCCATAAGAGCGACAATTCTTCTCCAGTATACCTCACAAATACATCATAAGAGAATACATCTTTGTCAATGTTGCATAAATGCATGAATTCCTTAAAAGCAGCTTCAAGAGGAGTCTCCCAAGAGAATAAATTTGCATTGATCATGAGTACATTGAATGAATCTGAAAACAAGTTATCCTTAGCAAGATATCCGTTAACTGACATGTCTTCCATAGCAAAATCTGTCATCCAAAGTAAAATCATCAGTAGGATTTGTTCGCTAGAAGAGAAATTAATGAATATAGAAACGGATATAAGAATAAAAATAGCTGATATCTGCAGACGATGCGCCGTATCCAAAAAGTTGGATACGCCGTATCTTAATACGTTAAAATTTAATCAGACTTATTCAGAAAATAGATACGCCGCTTTAGAATTTTGAATGCGCCGTATCGAATTAATTAATCAAAAATCAACTTATCTAATTAAAATTAAATGCGTCGTATTAACGAAAGTTAATGCGCCGTATTTTCGTTACGTTTAAAAATAAAAGATTTTTGATTCAGTAAGATGCGCCGTATCGACAGAGATCGATACGCCGTATCTGTTTAATAATTCGCAAACTGTTTTTAATCAAAATAATAGATACGCCGTATCTGCGAAAGCAGATGCGTCGTATGGCTTTAATGTTTAGAAATTTTTTATCAAAAACAGATACGCCGTATCTGCTAAAGCAGATGCGTCGTATTACTTTATCGCTTAGAAAAATTTTCTTGTTAAAAACAGATACGCCGTATCTTGGGGAAAAGATGCGTCGTATCGAATTAATTAAACGCGTTGTATTTTAAAAAAAATTAAACGCAATACGCCGTATCTGAGAGATCAGATGCGCCGTATCGTTTGATTTTGCACAGTACAACGATAGCAGAACAGAAAAATACGAAAAATAAAAACAAAAATTAAACACACAAACAAAAATAAACACACAAAAATAAAAAGAAAACAATTAACACACAATACAACAAATATGCAAAATAGTACAATGATGCAATTAATCTAATAAAAAGAAAAACAAATCAAGATACGCCACGAGTATTTTAATTAGGTTTTTCTTTTAAAATACTAATTAAAATAACAGATAATAACAATTCACTCCCCGGCAACGGTGCCAAAAACTTGATGCGCGTGATGTGTCGTTGCGGTTTAGCAGTTTTAATGCCTACTCAAGTTTTAAATTTATATTTAGCCGACTTATCAATAACACACACACTTAACGAGCAGTGTACCCGGTCAGTATGAAGATAATGGTAAGTAGAGTGTCGATCACTAAGAGTGGAACGTATTATCTCGTTATTCTAATCAGTATTTTAATATCCTAACGCAAGGGGGGTTTCAGCCTGAGAGACTGGCACGATTTGTTGCAATTAAAATAATAAAATAAACCAATAGGCACGAATCAGCAAGTAGCACACACGTACACAGATAGATACTCGAGACAATAAGAGGGCTGTCCTTATAATTAAGTAGATTGTCACTTGTTTTATTGATAGCTTTATATGAAGTGTATGTAGTTAATCCTTTCTCGTTGGTCCTATTCTTATCGGCGAGTAAACCCTTAATGATTACTTATGTCTAAAAGTTATTCCTAAGTGATCAATTTAGAAACAACCGTGGGAGCCACATTATGTCCCGCAGTCAAATGCCCGCAAGCCACTAATAAACACAGAGGTTATCAATGCACTAATAAGTAGTAACCAAAGACATCAACATATAAACTTTAATTAATGAGAAAGCAGTTTTAAGGGAGTGCAATCTTTCCGTTGCCACATTACACAAGCCACCAATCTTGATGAATTAAAGTTTGCTAACACAATAAAACAAAACTACTTAATGAATTAAACATATGCAGCACCTTCTTACAGCTCTTGTATCTTTGATTTGGGTGTGTCTTGTGCTGCCTCCTTGACTGAATTCGTCCTTTGTTCCTACTGTTCGGTCTTCGGTGTTAGGGTTTTGGAACTTTTTAATTCGTCTGGTCTACGGGGTATTTATAGTTTCTGTCTGAGGGAAGATGCGGCGCATCTACTAAGTAGATGCGGCGCATGTACTTAACTTCGCGTGGGGTCTAAGATTATAATATTCAGGAATATTCGTACACCGCCAGAAGATGCGGCGTAACTCTTTATTAGATGCGGCGCATGTCCTCTTGTATCTTGGATCGTATCTGGTGATATCTTGATAGAGATGCGGCGCATGTTGAGAGTGAGATGCGGCGCATCTGGAGCAGAATTGACTTGATCTTGTCCATGTCAGTAGACTTTCACTTTATGCACGTTTTGCTCCTTAATTAGTCCAAAATAGCTAAGTTTCACCAAATGCTTGTTTTTACCTGAGAATTACAAAAGTAAACAATTAAGTATCAATCCTCATACATAATATAGTAAAACAAGTCAAATTAATAGGATAAATGATAGTAATAAAATGTACTTATTTGAGTTCATCAACTACCTACATGTGTTATACATCTAAGTGAAAGAATGCATGTCACACTATCCTAAACATAAGTGATATTACAACCTACTAGTGGTGCTGTGGTTCATTACATGAAATCCTTTCCTCTTTATTTTAACATGAACCAGGAAATATGATACGTTCGAATGGTATGTATGTGATATGCATGAGTGGGTGATTTAACGTGCAAGGAGTAGAGAGATTATGAGCACGTACCACACCTCTAGAAAGGTGGTGATGGAGCTATGGAGTTCGAAGGAAGCACAAGAGTGAAGCAGTAGTTCGTAGGTGTTCGAATACGTTATATACGTATTCCCTTCTTCGCTCGCCTGCTCCCAAATCTACGACAGAAAGTTGCTGCTCTTTTAAGGTATGTTTGAGTGTGAAAGAAAGTAGAATGTGGGTAGGGTATAATACTAGATAAGGACATGCTTTATATAGGAAAGATTACACTCAACTTTGACCCTTTGACTCCCCTTTCAATCATAGAGGGTCACTGTGGAGGTACAGGGAGTTGGAGGACACTTGTAATCTATCCCTGATATTGCAAGATTTTGAAGATATCTTATGAATGGTCAAGTCACACTTTTGGCTTGAAGTGAAAATATATGCACGTTCTTATTTATGTCTAGTTCTAAAAATGAAACCAATGTACCACATTGGTTTGTTGTGCTTCTAACGCCACCCTACACATTTGTTTGTGTGGGAGATAACCTCAGAAAGTCGTAGTAACAAATCGGGAAGGATTTGGTTGAGTTTTGGCATTTGCTTTCATACGTATGGATTGGAATTGGGACAATCGAGTGGCCTTAGTTATTGCCTTGATATACGACTTCCATGGCTGGAAATGTGCACAAGGATGGTTCGTCAAGTTGTGATTTCGATGGTGTAAAAACATGCATTGGTTACATTCGATGTTATTGAGATACGAGGGCCTCTATGAAAGGTGTTTGTGATCGAGTAACACAGCAAAGAAAGAAAGAAAATAAAAGGAATTGGTTTGTTTCCTTGAGCCGAGTAGTGGGCTGGGTTAAATGGTCCATTCGGTTTGTATTGGGGTTTATAATTGATAAGTAATTAAGCTTAAGTAAGTATGATTAGTTTTTGTTTAGTATTTTTGTAACCATAATACTAGATTAACACGAGTATGGTCATTTGTCGTTGATCGTGAAAATGTGTTGTCACGATGGTAACGCTATCTCGAGTTCGTGGTATACTATACATATATATATATATATATATATATATATATATATATATATATATATATATATATATATATATATATATATATATATATATAAATGTATCGCGATATTAATCACGATAATAGAAAAGTTTAAATTTCTCAGCAAAAATGGGCTTTATTAAATGACAATACAAGGTTATCACTAATTATTAAGATCAACTGATGCGTGGTTTTGCATCCTTACAACAGGTTTTACCTCTCAAGGGATCTTGAGAAGTTTGCAATCCCTACCAGGCAGTGTACCTGACCGTTGTAGTATAGTGAAGTGGCAAGTACCGGGGATTGATCGTTCAACTCAAAGAATAGTGTTCGTTAGGATTGAAATTAATCTAACTAGGTCTAAAGGTGAGGGATGATTCTTTTTGTATTTTTATATTTTATGGAAAGCAAGTAAAAATCTCTGGTTTTGGAAGAAGGGGCGGAATTAGTTGCTAATCAACTAACCCAAAAGCTACTAATTAAACTAATATGCAAGAAAAGTAAACTAGGGTTCTACAAGGGAAATGAAGCATGTCTACCTATGATATGTTACTCCTTGCTAGCTATCCAATTCTACCTATTGAATTGTCACACCTTGTTTTAATTGACGGGTTGTATTCCTTAATACCAATCGTGGGGTGGCGTACGTACTTCCCCAACTCTATAAGCTCCTACTTCACTCCTATGTCGAGCCGGCTAAGAAGCTCCTAACATGGGATCACTAGAATTCGCTCATGCATTAAATACAACCAAATAAACCTAGTACGCATTGGTTCATGTTTCTTAAGACGTTCAAGCAAGTTACCATATAGGAGGTTAGCCAGTTTTCTTAAGCCTAACATCGATATCACCCAATCAAACAAGAGACAATAGGAAACAAGAATTATAAACTAAACCAACTAGATCTATTGAAGTTGTCACGCCCTAATTGATGGAGATGGACACACACATCAACAAGAAATCAATAAGATCTAATTAGTTATACACAAGTTTCACACAATCATAAGTAGACACAAGGTGATTTAGCCAAGCATAATTAATGAAGAGCAATCAACAATAATCATAATTGAAGACATAACATAAGATTGAATCGATAAACAAACCATTACAAGATGTTTATGGCATGATTAGGACCCTCTAAGTTGCTGGAAAAACACCTACCTAAACCCTAGAATCGGACTTAGGGTTTAGGGCTTTCAAATAATGAAGTTGTGATGTTGTATTTATAGGCAGTTTGCTGTCCGAGGGGTTCTGACGGCGTCAGACTTACACGTGACGCCGTCACATCCAATTTTTCACCAAATTGTAGATCTTTTCGTCCCGATCGTGTGGCCTTTTGAATCACCTAAATCCGAGTTCGTATGAGGATTTTATGGCCAAAACAGTAACAGCTACCGCGCGCGCAAGTTGTGACTAGATAACACGTGATGGCCTTCTTGACGCCGTCTCCCTTTAAATCTCCAAAATCCGTTCTGGCTTATCAAGGCTTGACGCCGTCAGAATTAGACGTGACGCCGTCCCTCTTTAATTTATAACGTGACGACCTTGATCACTCCAAAGGGTGACGCCGTCAGAATTCCCATGCAAATTTCTCTGGCTTATCATGAGTAATTTTCATATCCACCACTTTTGCCAAGCCATGACGCCGTCAAGAAAAAATCCTGACGCCGTCAAAGGTACTTTCCAGCACAATTTTGAGACTTTGCCGTTTTCTTCACTTTTATGCTCCAAAAACGTCCAAAATGCTTCCTTTTCCAGATTTCTTCTCAAAAGTACCTAAAATGACAAAAGGAACGATTTAGGGCAATATTTGATTAAATAAATACGATTTAGGGCTTAAATGACCCCTTAAAAGCGGTACACTTTTCGCTTCATCAAATACCCTTACACTTGAGATTTGCTTGTCCTCAAGCAAATGCGCTTTTATTCTAATCAAAATACAAGTTAGGGGTCATTTAATGCTAACATAAAAGTAATTACAACAAATATTCGTTCCACTTTAATCATAATAAGCACGGAGATTACATACTAGCACCTCACAAGTAGTGTTTAGATACTCACATCTCTCAAGTGTCATCAAAATAAATCTCATAAATGAAAACGGATAATATCTCTCACTACCTGTCATAGCAAATAGATTACCATAGGCTTGGGAAAGGATCAAAAACTTCCTCCACTAGGCGTAAGCACCTAAGATAAACTATCAAAGAGGGCTTTTACATGGGTTAGAACGTTAGGTGTAGGGAAAAGGAAAACACGGTTTTGTTGGATAAAGGATATTTTACTGGTGGCGAGTTAAAGATCTTGATCAATTACATGTACTATACAATGTTGCTAAGCAAAGACTCGACTCAATCTTAAGCTAAAAGCAAAATAACAAAAACATAAAATAAACATAAAATGAAACGGGATGGTAGTCCGTATGTTTTTTCTACTTTTCTTTTTCTCATTTTTTTTTGTATTTTTCTTGATTTTTCGATTTTTTTTTTTTTTTTTTTTTTTTTTTTTTTTTTTTTTTTTTTTTTTGCATACACTTTTGCCCTACCATCCAAAATAATACATCAAAGGGGCGTTGCATTCCCCTTACACTTGAACTTTTACATAACTTTACAATTAACTAATCTAATGACTCGAATTAAGATAATTAAAACACTTGGAGTACTTTTAAAATATTTAGCACATATGGGGGTAATAAATGATGTTCTTCCCCATTACTCCATTACACTAGTACTTTACCCATGAGTCCCAATCGTCCCAAAACAATATGTACAAGGATATGACTCGACTTAGCAACCATGTAATCAATTAGATAATTAACTTGGGTTTAAACAAATGTTGTAACAATAATGCACTAAAAATGAGTACATACAAGGTAGGCTAAGGCGATTTGGGTGTACATTTAAGTGGGGTGTAAACAAATTCTTCCTTTAAGTAAAATGCTTAAAGGTCGAAACGAAAAGATAGGCTCTGAGGGGTGTACTAGGGGTATCGTGTACTAAAAATGAGTACAACGCAAAGGGTGTGGGAGAATTACTTGACCAATGTAGCCAAAGTAATTATAACAAAAACACAGGTGTAAAACAATGGGTTAATCCTAATGCCTCTTATCATGTAGTAAATCTAACTACACGAATGTAGTCTCACTTGTGGCCTTGGAATGGTCCTAACGCAAGTTCTAGAATCTAAGTGCTACCGGTACACACATCATAGCATAAATGCTTTTCCTACCAATTCTAGGGGCGAACCTCACATATTTGGGGGTGGAAAATTTTTTAGTGGTACGGTTTTTGTGCTAGTCATATAACTCCTATCCGTGAGACGCTCATTAAGATCAAAGTTTCACTCCTATATGTTGTAAAAAAAAATTTAAATTTGGCACTAAAATTACCCTAACAGGTATTTCTCTCAGTTTTATTACACATCTATTATTAAACAAACAAAAATCAAGCGTAATAGCATTCTCTAATCGTACTTTTACCCCTCCCCCCCCTTACACTTAAGATGAACATTGTCCCCAATGTTCAAATAACAAGATGTAAAAGTGAAAAGGTAAAAGAATGAAATCAAATACTCCCCTGATTCGTTCGGTGGATAAAGAGGTAACATGGTTAGATCTTCTTCCAAGGTAATGTAGAAGCTTCAAGACTAATGCATCGCCAAAAGCTTGATTCCACATACATCTCCTTGTCCAAAATAACCTGTTAATCCTGAGAAAACAAACAAGAAAAACCAAAGCATCAAACCGAACAAAGACAACTCACAACTAGGTGTAATTCCAGACTTAGAAATAAAACAATTAAAGATATAATGCTTGCGGAATGAATGTTTTGCAGATTCCTGGAGTTTATAAGTTAGAGATTTAATAAAAACTTTTTATGATTCCGGTAGAAAAACAAAACTTTCAAAAATTTCAGAAAATTAAAACCTGACGCCGTCAGGTTGTAAGGCCTGACGCCGTCAGAAATGATCTGACAAAATTCTCATGTTAAGTTTCCGGAAAATTTCTGGAAAAACCTATACCCTACTTCCTGGAATTCCTGCAAAACTTCATTATGACTCGATACAAGCATTTGACTCAAACAAATACTAATATGCATGCTTATATCTCATTGTTATCGTTCATGTTCAATCTTGTTCTTAAAAACAAATTTGGATTTCCCTTACACTTATCTTTTGCAAAATACCTTTATATGTAGTTAAGACGAAGTTAAAAACAAAATAAAGCATTTTCACAATTTATATTTGAGACATGAACAGTAAACAAAAAGAATAAGAAATGCATACGGAAACAAATAAAATTAAATAAACAAACAATCAAACAAATAAAGCAAATAAAGCTTGGGTTGCCTCCCAATAAGCGCTTGTTTTTGTTCGAGTCACGAGCCTGACTCTACCCTTATTTAACAAAAATAGGGGAGGTTTTCCCTACACTTAGGATTAAGTGCGGGTGAAAGTAGCGATACACACCCTTAGGGTGTGAATATGCCACGTGAGGTGAAGGGGGTGAGTGAATGACTTCCTTCATCCTAAAACTACCCGGATAATATTGGTTGATGGGTGGGTCGGTTCCTCTTTTTTCTCCTAGATGTAAATCTAAGGATGAAAAGTTGTGTAAAGGTTGAGGTTCCAATTCATCAACACTAGGAAATCCCCTAGAACTATGAGTAAGGTCATCACTAAAAGTGTGCAAACCTATATCCTCTAGTTGTGCTTGGTCCAAGGGTTCTACCTCCATCGGGATTCCTAAAGTCTCTTCTACTTCTTCCGGGTAAGTCACGGGCGGTGTGGGTGCCTCAAATGATGGTTGAGTATTTTGTGGGCTTATGGTGTTTACCTCATTATTCCATGTGTCAAGATCACCTATATCCTCGTCAATTATTTTCTTAGGTAGTGATAATAACAAACCTAGTGCTTCATCCAACTTATGATTTATTGATACGGCTCTATCCACAATTCCTTGGCAAACTAGGTCGCTTTTCCTATTAGCCTCACTAAAACAAGATCCTAAACATGGAGGTTGTTCATAAGAATCTATCCTAGGTGAAGGCTCATATGATTCATAAGTGTCTCTAAATGAGGTATTTTGAACTTCTTGGTGTTCTAGCCACTCAACCATATCTTGCAATCTTAGAAATCTAAGTGAAAAGTCCATTTGAAGCAAATTACAAACAAAATCACAAAGAAAAGATAGACTACGAGAAAGCTACAAAATAAAAAGAAAATATCTCACTTGATAGGAATCTTGTGAGTAGACCTAATAAAAATAAAATTTCAACCTAAGCAATAACTACTCCCCGGGCTGCGGCGCCAAAAACTTGATGCGTGGTTTTGCAACCTTACAACAGGTTTTACCTCTCAAGGGATCTTGAGAAGTTTGCAATCCCCACCAGGCAGTGTACCTGACCGTTGTAGTATAGTGAAGTGGCAAGTACCGGGGATTGATCGTTCAACTCAAAGAATAGTGTTCGTTAGGATTGAAATTAATCTAACTAGGTCTAAAGGTGAGGGATGATTCTTTTTGTATTTTTATATTTTATGGAAAGCAAGTAAAAATCTCTGGTTTTGGAAGAAGGGGCGGAATTAGTTGCTAATCAACTAACCCAAAAGCTACTAATTAAACTAATATGCAAGAAAAGTAAACTAGGGTTCTACAAGGGAAATGAAGCATGTCTACCTATGATATGTTACTCCTTGCTAGCTATCCAATTCTACCTATTGAATTGTCACACCTTGTTTTAATTGACGGGTTGTATTCCTTAATACCAATCGTGGGGTGGCGTACGTACTTCCCCAACTCTATAAGCTCCTACTTCACTCCTATGTCGAGCCGGCTAAGAAGCTCCTAACATGGGATCACTAGAATTCGCTCATGCATTAAATACAACCAAATAAACCTAGTACGCATTGGTTCATGTTTCTTAAGACGTTCAAGCAAGTTACCATATAGGAGGTTAGCCAGTTTTCTTAAGCCTAACATCGATATCACCCAATCAAACAAGAGACAATAGGAAACAAGAATTATAAACTAAACCAACTAGATCTATTGAAGTTGTCACGCCCTAATTGATGGAGATGGACACACACATCAACAAGAAATCAATAAGATCTAATTAGTTATACACAAGTTTCACACAATCATAAGTAGACACAAGGTGATTTAGCCAAGCATAATTAATGAAGAGCAATCAACAATAATCATAATTGAAGACATAACATAAGATTGAATCGATAAACAAACCATTACAAGATGTTTATGGCATGATTAGGACCCTCTAAGTTGCTGGAAAAACACCTACCTAAACCCTAGAATCGGACTTAGGGTTTAGGGCTTTCAAATAATGAAGTTGTGATGTTGTATTTATAGGCAGTTTGCTGTCCGAGGGGTTCTGACGGCGTCAGACTTACACGTGACGCCGTCACATCCAATTTTTCACCAAATTGTAGATCTTTTCGTCCCGATCGTGTGGCCTTTTGAATCACCTAAATCCGAGTTCGTATGAGGATTTTATGGCCAAAACAGTAACAGCTACCGCGCGCGCAAGTTGTGACTAGATAACACGTGATGGCCTTCTTGACGCCGTCTCCCTTTAAATCTCCAAAATCCGTTCTGGCTTATCAAGGCTTGACGCCGTCAGAATTAGACGTGACGCCGTCCCTCTTTAATTTATAACGTGACGACCTTGATCACTCCAAAGGGTGACGCCGTCAGAATTCCCATGCAAATTTCTCTGGCTTATCATGAGTAATTTTCATATCCACCACTTTTGCCAAGCCATGACGCCGTCAAGAACAAATCCTGACGCCGTCAAAGGTACTTTCCAGCACAATTTTGAGACTTTGCCGTTTTCTTCACTTTTATGCTCCAAAAACGTCCAAAATGCTTCCTTTTCCAGATTTCTTCTCAAAAGTACCTAAAATGACAAAAGGAACGATTTAGGGCAATATTTGATTAAATAAATACGATTTAGGGCTTAAATGACCCCTTAAAAGCGGTACACTTTTCGCTTCATCATCAACTACAAGGGTTTTTCATAGAATCTTACAGTACTCCTCCCTCATTCGAATTTCGTCCCGGAATTCAAGTCTAAGATAGCTAATAAGAGTGGTTTACGGGAATAGGTGGGGATATTTTTCACGAATTTGGTCTTCGCGTTCCCATGTTTATGTCGGTCCCCTCTTGGAGTTCCATTTTACTTTCACAATATGAATTCGGTTTTGCTTGAGCTGCTTAACCTCTCTATCCATTATCTCTACGGGTTCCTCTGTGAACACAAGTTTGTCGTCCAGTTTAATTTCTTTCAGCGGAATGACGAGAGTCTCGTCCGATAGGCATTTCTTAAGTTGGGATACGTGGAATGTAGGGTGTACCCTACTGAGTTCTTCTGGAAGTTCTAACTTATAGGCAACTGGGCCAATCCTCTCGAGGATTTTAAATGGTCCAATGTACCTTGGGTTGAGTTTTCCACGCTTTCCGAAGCGTATCATTCCCTTCCAGGGCGAAACTTTTAGCATAACTCTATCTCCGACTTCAAACTCCATGGGTTTCCTCCTCACGTCTGCATAACTCTTTTGTCTGTCACGAGCGGCTTGGAGACGATGTTTGATTTTGAATATTTTCTCTGTCGTGTCGTGGATTAGTTCTGGTCCGGTAAGCTGCATGTCACCAACTTCCGTCCAGCAGATAGGTGATCTGCACTTTCTTCCGTAAAGTGCTTCAAAAGGTGCAGCCTTTAGGCTAGCTTGGTAACTATTGTTGTACGAGAATTCAACCAATGGTAAGTGTTTGTCCCAACCTTTTCCGAAATCAATTACACATGCTCTAAGCATATCTTCTAAGGTTTGGATTGTCCTTTCACTTTGTCCATCAGTTTGAGGATGGTAGGCGGTGCTCATGTCCAATTGAGTACCGAGGGCTTTCTGTAGGGATTGCCAAAATCCTGAAGTGAATCGACTGTCTCTGTCTGAAATGATAGAGATAGGGACTCCATGTCGGATTATGATTTCTTTGAAGTACAACTGAGCGAGTGTGTCCAACTCGTTAGTTTCTTTGATAGGCAGAAAATGAGCTGATTTGGTCAAGCGGTCGACGATAACCCAAATGGTGTCATATCCGGTCGACGTTCTTGGTAACTTGGTAATAAAATCCATAGTGATTCTTTCCCATTTCCATACTGGTATCTCAAGTTGTACGAGTAGTCCAGATGGTTTTTGACTTTCGGCTTTGACCCTTGAACAAGTCAAACACTTCCCAACATATGTTGCAATTTCAGCTTTCATGTTTGGCCACCAGTAAAGTTGCTTGAGATCTTGGTACATCTTGTTGGATCCGGGATGAATGGAATATTTAGACTTGTGAGATTCATGCATGATAAAATCTCGAATACCTCCATAGAGAGGAATCCAGCATCTTTTCTTGAAGCATAACATTCCATCGGCTCTTCGTATGAATCCGTTCTCACTTTCTAGCATGCCCTTAATTTTCTCGTGAGCTCGATTTTCTTCCTGAAGAGCTTCCGATTGGGCTATGAGAATTTGAGATGGGAGTGGTGAATAAATTGTCATTTCTAACGATCGAACTCTAAGAGGTTTGATCATTTCTTTTCTGCTTAATGCGTCGGCCACGACATTCGCCTTACCGGGGTGGTAGCGAATTTCACAATCGTAGTCATTGAGTAGTTCCAACCATCGGCGCTGTCTCATGTTCAGCTCCTTTTGATCTAGTATATGTTGAAGACTTTTGTGATCGGTGAATACCGTGCACTTGGTACCGTATAGGTAATGTCTCCACATTTTAAGAACGAATACTACTGCTCCCAGTTCTAGATCATGAGTGGTATAATTTTCCTCATTTTTCTTAAGTTGTCGAGAAGCGTAAGCGATGACTTTGTTCCTTTGCATTAGTACCGCACCTAAACCATGATGTGATGCATCACAATAGACTACAAAGTCGTCGCTCCCGTCTGGTAGCGCTAGAATTGGTGCTTCACAGAGTTTTTGTTTTAAGAGTTGAAATGCTGATTCTTGTTTCTCTCCCCAGATATATTTCTTGTTTTTCTGAGTGAGTTCTGTCAAAGGTTTTGCGATTTTGGAAAAACCCTCTATAAACCTTCGATAGTAACCAGCGAGTCCTAAAAATTGTCGAATCTCAGTTGGAGTGGTGGGCGAAGCCCAACCTTTGACTGCTTCGATCTTGGCGGGGTCAACGTGAATACCTTGACTGTTGATGATGTGACCTAAGAATTGAACGGTGGAGATCCAAAAATCACATTTGGAAAATTTTGCATATAGTTTTTCTTGCTTGAGTAATCCCAAAATGGTTCTCAAGTGTTCAGCATGCTCTTTTTCGTTACGTGAGTAGATCAAAATGTCGTCGATGAATACAATTACGAACTTGTCCAGATATGGCTTACATACGCGGTTCATTAGATCCATGAACACTGCCGGTGCGTTGGTAAGACCAAATGGCATTACGCGGAATTCGTAATGTCCGTATCGTGTTCGAAAGGCTGTTTTGTGAACGTCTTCTTCTCTGACTCTTAATTGATGGTATCCTGATCTTAGATCGATTTTTGAGTAAACACTCGATCCTTGCAGTTGGTCAAATAGATCGTCAATTCTTGGTAATGGGTATCGATTTTTCACTGTGAGTTTGTTCAACTCTCTATAATCGATGCACATTCGGAATGTTCCGTCTTTCTTTTTGACAAACAGGACTGGTGCTCCCCAAGGTGATGAGCTGGGTTGGATGAATCCTTTATCTGACAGTTCTTTCAACTGCTCAGATAATTCCTTCATTTCGGAAGGGGCTAATCGATATGGTGCTTTTGCAACGGGTGCTGCTCCAGGCACTAACTCGATTCGAAATTCTACTTGCCGGATTGGTGGAATACCTGGCAAGTCTTCAGGGAATACTTCTGCAAACTCATTTACAACTGGCACTTCTTCCAGTCGTTTTTCTTTTTCTTTCGATTTATCTTCCGTTACTTGGACCAAAAATGCGTGACATCCTTTGTTTATGTATTTCACCATTTTGATGTACGAGATGATATTGAGTTGGGTTTTATAGTGGTCACAACGAACGGTGAGCGTTTCATTGTCTATGGGGATTTGGATAACTTTTTCGTCGCAGATGATTCGGGCACGATGTTTGGATAACCAATCCATGCCCACAATTGCGTCAAAGCTTCCAAGTTGGATGGGCATGAGATCGATTGGAAATGATTTGTTTTGAAGGGTTAAGGTGCAGTTTTCGAGTACGGTGTTGGTGTTTAACAATTTTCCGTCGGCTATTTCAATTTCGTATGAGGTATCTAATTCTACAGGCGCGATATTAAGCAATAAAGCAAATGAAGCAGATACAAAGCTTCTATCGGCTCCAGAATCAAATAATATGTTAGCACTATGTTGATTCAGTAAGAAAGTACCCGTAGTGACGTTGGGATTCTGTGGTGCGTTTCCATCTCCCAGTAAGTAGGCCCTCCCGCGGGTAACATTGTTGGAGTTCTTCGGGCAATGACTCTTGTAATGACCCGTTTCACCACAACCGTGGCACTTCACTGCTATTGGGTGTGTGTTTGCCCCCGTGGCCCTGCAGTCCTTGGTCACATGGCCTATTTTTCGGCAATTTCCGTAAACAGCGATGCAGGGTCCGACATGATGCATCTTACACTTGTTACACTGGGGTTTTGTCCCAGCATACATTTTTCCTTCAGCAGGTGCAGCCACATAAGCCCTAGCGGATTCTTGTCTGCGGTTTTGTTGTTGATGTCTATCGTTCCGGCTTTGCTGGTAGTCTCTGTTGCGGTTGCTTCGATCATTGTTGCGGTAGCTCCTGTTGTGATTGTAATAACTGTTGCTGTTCCGGTTGCTGCTGCCATGGTTATCATGGTTTCTCTCTTGTCCAATGACTGTGGAGTTAGAACCTCGTTTAAGCACTCGACTCATCATTCGCTGAGCAAATACGAATGCGGCTTCGAGGGTTTGTGGGTGTGATGCGGTAACGTCTCCCTCAATACTTGAAGGTAGTCCTTCCACATATTTTTCCAACGTCTTTTCCAAGTCAGGTACCATGTGTGGACACAAAAGAGATAACTCTTGAAATTTTCGGTTGTACGCACTGACGTCATTGTTTTTCACCACTAACTGGTGAAATTCATCTTCAAGCTTTCTGACCTCTGTCCGAGGACAGTACTTTTTCCGCATTTTATTCTTCAGTTCGGTCCAGGAGATTTGAAATGCTGCTTCAGTACCCATTATTTTGACAGTAGCATTCCACCAAGATAGTGCATCTCCCCTCAAGGTTCCAGTGGCAAAAGTGACCTGGTTGTTTTCTGCGCAGTTGCTTCTCATGAATACTGTTTCCATGCATTCAAACCACTGTGCTAACTCCGTCACTCCTTCTACGCCTCTGTAGGTGGTTGGTTGGCAACTTACGAATTCCTTGTAAGTGCATTTACGTGGTGTAGATGCCTCACTTTCAGTTGTTGCTCCCATGGTATTGCTTGAGCGGTTTGCTGCATCGGCCTCGCGTGCTGCGGCGATGCCGGCATCAATCATTCTTCGAACCTCCTCAAGCGTCAGTGCTACTGTAGGGTTGGTAGTTTCGTTTTCGCTATGTACCATTTTCTATTAATGTCACAAGAATACAGATTTAGAATTTGGATAGAATAGTTGAGTCTATGCACAATGTAATCATGGTGTGAAATGGTGATTAAATTGATTATTTTCCACAATTACGATGCCTCTTTAATTTATCCATTTACGAATATGAGATTGTTAAGGAACAAACGATTTAACTATACGAACTGAAGTTCGTCAACTTCCTCTATATATCACCATATTATTTTTGAGTTTTTATTTTATATGTGTTCAAGTTTTTACAATATTTACACGATTAGAGAATCATAATAATAACAGGTAGCATCACGACATGTCTGGATACAATTACAATACATACAAACAACCATAATACATAAGTTAACAGATATATAGTACATTACTACCAACATTACAACATTAATAACTTGATCAGTTGAGTTATACAACAAAACGATACAAGAGTCTTTATTAATTGCCACATGCGGCAGACTACAATGTCTCAAACTATACAACATGCTAACTATGTCTACTGCTCAGGTCTATCCGTACGCCTCGTGAGCTCTGAGATCTGGTCTCTGAGTCTCTGTATCTCATCCTGATGCTCCATCTGTATGTCTCCCATGAGTCTCTCCAATGTGTCAGCTCTACGCTGTGCCAGGTGAGCCTCCCAAGCTAAGTCATGTCCCTCTCTACGTATGGATATCGCGTGGGAACGGGTATCTGCCAAGTCTGTCTGCATCTGTCTCAAGCACTGCTGTACCACTGCTCTGTTGGAAGCCAACCTATGCAGAGTGTCAGTGATAGTCCCTGGGGAATCCAATGGTACATGGTCGATCATCCGAAGAAGTGAATCGACCTGCTCTCCGTGACTCTCGAGTCGTGTCACCACTGTAGATGGTATAAGGGTGTGGGTGACTACTGGTCTAAATCCTTCCCAAGCATCATGGGTCTGAGCTGGGGGAGTGAAACCAGGAGGATAAGGCAGTGATGGTGATGATGGGTGTATCTGGTCTGAGAAGCGGGGTCGACTCGATGAGGGAATATCCTCCGCAGGAATAGGGTCCTGCTGGCAAGGTGGCAGTGGGTATGTCTGAGTACATATGTCAAATAGATGGTCAGGGAGTGGGGATGGTGCAGTCTGGTAGAACTCTACTGGCGTATCATCTGCAGGGAGCCATTGCTGACTTTCATAGTACAAGTCGTCAGGGGGTGGTATATAGAAAGGAGAGTAGGTGTCATAAACAAAATGTGGTGGTAACGTAGGTGCTGGCAAAGCTGGCACATGAGGGTCCTCCAATAAAGGTATGGCGGCGGCTCCACCCTCCACGAAGGGCTCGATCGCGTCAGGCACAACCTCTGGTGCTACAGTACCAGGAAGTATGGGGGACGTGACTGATGCTAGTGATCCCTCGGAGTCCGGCTCCGACGATACACTAAAGTGGGTGATGAATGACATGATACTGTAATAATCCATATATGGTAAATTAAGTAATTACTAACATCAAGTGGTGTAATGTAAGCATAAAATGATCTAGTTGTGCACAGTAACTATCAAGTATGCAGAGACTTATATAAGATGCTCCTAATGTATAACATACCGAGCGCGGCAGCAAGCAGGCATGGAGGGCTTAAGGTAATATGGTGTATAATTAATTTGTTTGAAAAATGTAGTTATAGTCCAACGTTTAAAAACATTTGGTTCTCTATAACCGAAGCTTTGATACCAATCTGTAACACCCCCAAATTTTTAAACATAGCAGCGGAGATTAATTTGGGTGTTACCGTGAGGATCGAAAACAAAATCATAGAAAAACAGCCTGAGACGGCCTTTTTAATTTACATAGGTCCATAATACAAATTCAGTTACAAAGCGTTACATCAGAGTGCTAAGGTTTCTCCAAAGAAACATCATTTTAACTGAATTACAACTTTATTTTACACCATTTATTAAAGATAGGGTACACCTGCTCCATGCCTTGCCTTGCTCCTCTAGTTTCCTGAGATACATGCTTAAAAGTCAACATAATGTTGAGTGAAATCATGGAGTTTTTAATTTAAATATCAGTTCGATTCACAAGTAAGATTGTATTGGAGATACAATCAGTTTAAAAGTTGATATCGCAGTTCATATATTGCCCTAAGTCTCATGACACGCAAACGTTAACAAAGTACCGCATAAACGGAGGTGTCCATCAAATTAATGATGAAGGTTTTGCCCTCGTGTAATAGGTGATTTGCCAATTCCTATTTTTCTCAAATATAATGCATCGCGACTAATACGACTAGCAAAAAGCATTCCGTCCAAGTATTAGTGGGATAGGTCGTCAGCCTCTAATAGATCTATTCATTATATTCGCGTTCACCGCAGTGATTAATGGCTCATGATAAAAGGGTCTTGTGGCAATATGGTAACTTAGGCATATATCAAGTCAGGTAGCATACAGAAAAATACTTGTGATCTTGTTTATAGCATGTATCCCCCTCACGGAGTTTAAAAAGTATAAAGAGTTTAAAAAGTGAGGCCATGACTCACCTTAAGCGTTACTGATGATGGTGAAAATAAACTCAGAGGTGATTATAACAACTCCGATATGGAACCTGGTAAATATATAAATAACTGAGAATCTGACTAATTTCTAGTGGGGTGTGTGTATGAATGGTGGATGATGATTAACTAATGATATACAACGATCTAATCGTTGAAGGTGAAGGTGTTATTATATATGATTATGGTGCTCATGCTCTCGTAAGATCATATCTTCAAGGAGTAAATGAATTGATATGAAATATTAACATGAAATATCTCTAACGTTACTAAATATCGAAAGTTAACTAATATGCAGTTAGAATGCGTAAAAATGCATATGAGATATAAGTGTGGTGCTAAAAATGAAAAATAAAATAAGAATGTCAAGTTATAACAGTTGGTCCTTGTTCTTTCCAGATTTTACATCTTTTACCCTAACTGTGGCTCGCGTTACGTCGTTAGTCCTCGTCAAGTTCATAGTCCAAAATAGTCCAAAATTTTTCCATATGTCCATATAAGACTTGGAGTTCAATGGTATGTCAATTTAAGTCCTCTATAAACTGTTTTCACAGCTTCAGTCCATAAGTTTCGCGGTTTGGCAGGTTTAGTCCTTTTGGTTAAGTCGCGTTACATTTTTAGTCCAAAAATGACAAAAAGGCAAGGAAAATTATGGTGATTTTTCCTAAGGCTTATTTAAGTGATTTTTAACTTATTCCAACTGCTTATTCGATTATTTTCTTATTTTAAATACCAATGGCCTTTAACGAGCCATTTAGGGGTCCGTTAACCATTTTTAATCCGTGGGCTTTGGAGCGGTTTTGAGTTATCAAAATGTCTATTTTTCCTTCAAAAGCTTATTTTTGAAACTGCCATTAAGCTAGCTTATTCATAGCTTATTTAAACAGCCTTTTGGGCTTTACAGCCCATGCGTTATATGGGTTAGAGTTTTTCAAAACAATTTTTGGTGAAGCACTTTGGCTAGATTCAAAGGTCGAATCGTGGGTTTTATGGCATGAAAAATGTAGGTTACTAAGTCGTTAAACTAGTCATGTAAAGATATACATGGGTCGTGTATCGGATCTACGAGATATACTTGTGTTTACTAGGCGACTTGGCTGTTTAATATATGAAAACTCCTTTAATATTTACAAGTGTTTTCACGTGTGAGGTCTAAGGGTTATGTAGTGTTTGAGTTGGGTGTTTCATGACTTGTTTTAAGAATGAATAATGTAGCTTGTTAGGTCGTTATGGCTTGTTTTATGGTTAAAAGACTTGGTGAAGTTTTTACACATTCATTGAGCGTGTAACATTGATGTACTCGTGGTCTATTATTTTATGCGTTTGATGAAATATTCGAATGGAAGTAAGTATAAGTAAGAGTCGTTAGTGTCTCATATGGAAGCTTTAAACTTGTATACGTGGTTTGACATTGTATTATGCATGTACGACCTACATGTGTTATACATCTAAGTGAAAGAATGCATGTCACACTATCCTAAACATAAGTGATATTACAACCTACTAGTGGTGTTGTGGTTCATTACATGAAATCCTTTCCTCTTTATTTTAACATGAACCAGGAAATATGATACGTTCGAATGGTATGTATGTGATATGCATGAGTGGGTGATTTAACGTGCAAGGAGTAGAGAGATTATGAGCACGTACCACACCTCTAGAAAGGTGGTGATGGAGCTATGGAGTTCGAAGGAAGCACAAGAGTGAAGCAGTAGTTCATAGGTGTTCGAATACGTTATATACGTATTCCCTTCTTCGCTCGCCTGCTCCCAAATCCACGACAGAAAGTTGCTGCTCTTTTAAGGTATGTTTGAGTGTGAAAGAAAGTAGAATGTGGGTAGGGTATAATACTAGATAAGGACATGCTTTATATAGGAAAGATTACACTCAACTTTGACCCTTTGACTCCCCTTTCAATCATAGAGGGCCACTGTGGAGGTACAGGGAGTTGGAGGACACTTGTAATCTATCCCTGATATTGCAAGATTTTGAAGATATCGTATGAATGGTCAAGTCACACTTTTGGCTTGAAGTGAAAATATATGCACGTTCTTATTTATGTCTAGTTCTAAAAATGAAACCAATGTACCACTTTGGTTTGTTGTGCTTCTAACGCCACCCTACACATTTGTTTGTGTGGGAGATAACCTCAGAAAGTCGTAGTAACAAATCGGGAAGGATTTGGTTGAGTTTTGGCATTTGCTTTCATACGTATGGATTGGAATTGGGACAATCGAGTGGCCTTAGTTATTGCCTTGATATACGACTTCCATGGATGGAAATGTGCACAAGGATGGTTCGTCAAGTGGTGATTTCGATGGTGTAAAAACATGCATTGGTTACATTCGATGTTATTGAGATACGAGGGCCTCTATGAAAGGTGTTTGTGATCGAGTAACACAGCAAAGAAAGAAAGAAAATAAAAGGAATTGGTTTGTTTCCTTGAGCCGAGTAGTGGGCTGGGTTAAATGGTCCATTCGGTTTGTATTGGGGTTTATAATTGATAAGTAATTAAGCTTAAGTAAGTATGATTAGTTTTTGTTTAGTATTTTTGTAACCATAATACTAGATTAATACGAGTATGGTCATTTGTCATTGATCGTGAAAACGTGTTGTCACGATGGTAACGCTATCTCGAGTTCGTGGTATACTATACATATATATATATATATATATATATATATATATATATATATATATATTATATATATATATATATATATAAAATGTATCGCGATATTAATAACGATAATAGAAAAGTTTAAATTTCCCAGCAAAAATGGGCTTTATTAAATGACAATACAAGGTTATCACTAATTATTAAGATCAACTACAAGGGTTTTTCGTAGAATCTTACAAATTGTAATAAATTATGCATCTAATATTGTTTTATAAGTGTTGTTTTGTTTAAACAAACTAATTTTAAAATTATACAATTAAAATATATGATATACAAACATAAATAAATAAATGAACATAAACGAACGTTAACGAAGGCTGTTATAGCCGAGAATCACTCTTTATCACACAATATGTAGGCGTTAAACACAAGAGAGATGGGACAAGGTGGATATGTTGGATCGTATGAAATGAGATAGATATGGATGTTAAAGCTTCATATATTAAACACACAACACTCACTGAACCACACATACAAATGAGACTTTGTGATGAATATATATCACAGCCACTTTGCCTAATGGGCTTTGATGGGCCTTGAGTGGGCTTTGCTCATGGGTTGGGCTTTTACAATTGATACTTAATCTAATACAAGCCCATAATACACAAAGTTCTAATACAATGAATGACCATCACTTTAAACATTAAAATTAAAGCTAACAAAGGCATAATCGAACGTTCACGAACATGAATGAACAAACACGACTTTTGTTCATGTTCGTTCATTTAACTAAGCGAACGTAAAATATTGTTCATGTTCGTTCATTTAATAAATAAACGAACATAAACGAACTTTTTACCGAACGGTTCATAAAATTTTCAATGAACGTTTAGTTCGTTTACAGCCCTAACCATAACAAAACACTCACAAATTCTCGTAATCAAATTAAATAAACAAAAGACAAAACATGAAAAATCACCTAATTCACTTGAATAGCTATTACTTTTACGAGGCGATGGCAAGCCCGTGCGTTGCACCAATTGTGTCTAAGTGTTCATAGCTTAATGGTTGGTACTCATTAGGTTTACACTATTTAAAGTAATTACTTTACTTTAAAAGAGTACATGTGAAGAGGTTTTTTGCAAGAAGTTATATTTAAATGAGGTTTTTCACATGTAATCTTTTAATATGAATAAGTCGTAGTTGTTAACGTGATGGTGAGGATAAAATATACAACAATGTATAACTTGGCCTGCTTCGGTAGGATTTTGTTAATTTTTAGGTAATGTTGGTGTCTTTATTTCATCACTTTTAATTCAGGTCGAGTCAAAAACTCAAATTGATATTTAGTCCCGTGCGATGCACACGGGCTGTATCTAAGTGTTCCTAGCGTAATGTTTGGCACTAATTTTCGTCATATATAACTTGGGCTGACTCAGGACCCGTGCGATGCATACATGTTTTTATGACCATAATTTATATAACTTTGCTCACGCGTAAATGCGACTTTTTTTTTTTTTTTTTTTTTGTGGAAAACTAGAAGGGGGGTTGAATAGTTTTTACCGTTTTTAAAGTTTTATTTGCTTTGTTACTATATGTTAATTCAAAGGAAATAATCACAACTAAATAATCACACAATGTAAACAAAAGATAAAGAGAGGAAAGATCAAACCACACGACACAGTTGTTTATAGTGGTTTGGCTACAAGAACTCTATTCCTTGCCCTACTCCACTCCCCGAGTTTCCTACTCGAGAGTTTATCTTTCACTAAGAAACAAACTCCTTTCCTAGGCGGAGAAAACCTTTACACGTCGCTTACTTCCTTTTCCGGTACTAAGCTAAACACCGGGTTCTTTCACAAGGTAGAACCAACCTGACGTCGCCTAATTACTTTACCGACACTAAGCTAGATGTCGAGTTCTTTACAAGGGTACAACCACTCCCTACACTCTTTGTACTTTAAGGACTAAAGTACTAACCACACTCACTGATTACAAATGATAGATATGATGTGTGAAACAAACTACAAGATCACACAGTAATGCAACTAAAGGATTACGGTTCTGTAGATCCTTGAATGCTTGATCTCCTTTCTACAAAATGGATGATCAAAGTGAAATGCAACTATGAATGATGTTAGTAAGATATGTACTGAATGAATATATGTGTTTAAGCTATATGAGTGATGAGAGAGCCAAATGATCAGCTTCCTATTTATAGGCAAGCTGATCTTCAGCTCACGGATCCGGCGGATCCCTCAAAAGGGATCCGTCCTTTATAGGACTTGGATCCGTGGGATGTGACAGCTATGTAATAGTTGTCTCTTACCATATCTTAGTTGTATCTTACCATATCATCCAAGATCTTCAAATGTCAACTATGTTGCTTGCATATCTAACCAAGATATTGTATGTGATGCATACAATGATGTCATGGAATGTTTTATGAATTAAAGTTTCCTTTTAAGGAAACAAGTTACTAAACTTGTAGTTCTTAGTTAATATGTGAAGTGTAAAGTGTGTACTTAAGAGACTAAGCTAGTATTTATTATTTGCTAAAAGATATTCCTTATATTTGTCATTAACAAAACTAATGAAAGATCAAAGAATATAAATAACGTTTTTGGGACGCTATTTGTATTAACAATCTCCCCCTTTTTGTTGATGACAAAACATAAAGTATATTTTTGAGCAAGAGAATAAATATAGCATGAGTTCTTAAAAATATATATTTAAGTTTGTTTATTAAAGAAAAGTTTTGTAAAAAATGTATGTACTGTGATAATTCACAGTTAATGCAAACTTAGTCCTTTCTCCCCCTTTTTGTCGAAACAAAAAGAGTAGCGAAGCGGAATGCGATTTTGAGAACTTTAAGAGCTCCCCCTTGTTTTATACTCCCCTAAATGGAGTAATCAAGTAAATGATGCATGAATCTACAAAACAAACGGTTAGTATATGAGATGCTTATGAGATGCTCCCCCTCGATGTATACTCCTCACTTCTCGAGTACCAACGTATACTATTGAAGGGTATGATATGCTGCAAAAGAAGTGTTAGTTATGAAATGACTTCAATGAAGAAGTAGAATGCTTGTTAAGTGTTCTTCCAAACAAGCTTTTCAATATGTTTGACTTTAAAAAGTCAAACTAAGTGTCTGATGTTAATTTGTACCTAAAGTAATCATATGCAAGATATAATGTATGCAATATAGGAATGTTAGTGCATAATGATAATGATAATATGCAATATGTTGATCACTCATAAGCATAAAAACATCACATTCATATAGATTGAAAATTTTGTGACAAAAGTCACAATAGTGAAATGATGTTACAAATAAGAAGACATCCAAAAAAAATAAAAAGGTCCTAAACAAACAACTAAAAAAATAAAAATCCAAACAATTAATCTAAAGAGCTCCTATTGAGAAGGATGAGAGATTGCGTTTAAACGTTCAAGAACATGGTTCAAGATGAACCTCATCTCGTTTTGAAGCTCATGGACCAAGATGTTGGTCCTTTGGGCCAAATGAGCCGTTCTCTCACAATGTGCGCAATCATGAGTTGAGAAACCGGGCGGAAGACTAGGGTCCAAGTTTTGTGGTGGTGGTGGTGATGGTGGTTGGGTGTTGTTGTTGTTGGATGGTTGTTGTGGTGTTTGGAGGGAGTTCATGAGAATGTTTTGGATGTCCATTGCTTCATGAAGGCGATGGTCAACCATACCCGAGAGAGTGTAAAGACGATTGAGCTCTTCATTAATCTCTTCTTGGGTGTGAGGCATATTCATCCACATTGCCTCGTCAATGGCAACTAGAGTGGATGTGGGTGATAGAGGTTTTTGTTGAGGTTGGGATGATTGTGCATCATGGTATAAAGGGCCATGGATATCTGGGTAAACCGGGTGAAAAAGCATGGGTTGTTGACCTTCAAAAGTCATGGGTGGAAGATTGGGTAGTTTTGGTGAAAGTTCTTCTAAGTCATCAAGATGTGGTGATGTAGGAGGAGTCTTAAATAATTCCAAGGGTTGGAGTTTAGGTGATTTTGGTGGTGATGGTGATCTAATAGGCTGTGATGGAGCCGGTGGTGGAGTAGAGGCCATTGGAGTAATGGTTGGTGGTGGTGTTTGTATAATAACATGTGATGGTGTTGGGGTGGAGAGTGTAAGAAAATTCTCACTAGCAATGGGTGATGATATATTGAGAGGAGAGTTTTCCTCAGATGAAGAGTTTGCTAAGTTGATAAAACAACAAGGTTTAACACTGATGCGGGCTGTTCTTCTTGGAGTTCTAGATGTGGAAGAGTTGTGTGACTTGGTCATGGTGAAGTATGATATCTAAAGTGTACAGGAGAGGAAGTGTTTGTTGTGTGAAGAGATGATCCTAAAGTGTTAATTTATAGACAGAAGGTTTGTGAGTCTGTGTGTTTGGATTTGATGTAAATCCAATAGAGAATGTTGGTTACTAATGATTTGGAACAAAAATTTGTGTAGGTCATATCATGGAAGTCAAGCCATTGAGCTTTGGTTGAGTAATATGTTTTGGATATGCAGTTAATACAAGAGGATAGTGGAAAATCTGATGATTTGATATTTCCACGGATTTGACGGATCCCTAAAAAGGGTTCCTTCTTTGTATTAGTTTGGTAACTTACACCTAAAATTCAAAAATTTAAATTTTGGTGGGAAATTTTGTTCCTAAGTTTCTAAGAGTTCCTAAATGATTCTAAGATGAATTATGATCAGTGAATAGATCCTAAATGATACTAAACACTAAGATTTAAGAGTCGTGATAAGTCGAAAAAGTTTTATAATTATACTGGGAATCCTGCGGATCCAAGTGGTTGCAAATGCGGAACCTTATTGTTCAATCCGCCAAATCCGCAGGATGGAGTTTGGCGGATCCAACGATAAGCTTTGGCGGATCCTTATTTTGGGATCCTCGGGATCCGTAGGCCTAAAACTAAGAAAGTAAACAGAACATATGTCATATTTCGCGTTTTTCGACGAAAACCCGAAAATTCATCTAGACCTTACTTAACATCTAATATGTATAGCAAAACATCTAAATATGATAATATTAACACATGATTGCACATAGTTTAATCCATACTTAGAAACTTACCGTTTTAGGTGTTATGCCAAACATAGGCAATAACCCGGAAAATTGATAACCGTGATGGTTATCTACCTGCAAGTGTTAGTTATTACACATACACAATAAGTATTATCAGATAAATTCAAGACACATAGAAATTTAACAACACAATATCCAACATTGTTTAAAACCAAACACTCCATTAACTCAGCTTCTTCTTCAACTTCTTCATCCCCTTGTGTAATTTCATCATCCAACGCCCCAGATTCTTCACCATTCCTTTGATGTTTCGATACTCAGCGGATTCATGTGGAATTGGAGGAAGATGGCTCAAGTATTCGGGTGGAGGAATCCTAGAATTTGGCATACCATCATCTTCACTCATGGAAGATGATGAGGATGATGTTGGAACACGAGGACGTTTGCCCTTATCAACACTAACCCTAAAATCACTCAAAGGAACGAAGGTGTGTTCAATTTCATTGTAATCCGGAACAAAGCCTAGATGGTTTGGACGAGCGGGTGCAAAGGCTCTATAAAGTCGGGTTAAGAGCATACCATAAGGCATTGCAATCTTGCTTTGAACCGGAATGTCACACATTCGTTTGGCAACATAATAAGTAAGATTGAAGGGTTGACGAGTAGAGATGTTGTACATCATGTGGCATAAACAAGCATTGATATGATCACGGTTTCCTATGGTGCACATCACATTTGCCCTTAATACATCCTCCATTTTCTTGAATTCGGGTCTTAGTTCATTCAGTTCCATTGCAAATGGATCTCTAGCAACTTCACGACCACGATACATTCTTGTGGGGTTGTTCTTAGGAATGAAGAGATGGTCCCTAATCACTTCTTTTGATTGGAGAGGAGTGGCATATCATGCCGTCCTATCGAGATTGGAGTCTAAGATTGTTAAGGACCATTTGTCCGAGTAAATACATGTACCTTGACTTGGAATTCCTAAGACCTCACCAAATTGATCAAGAGGGATGTTGACAAGATTTCCATTTAGAGTAAAATGAAGACTTAAGTAACCTTCATCACTCGAGGTAAGACCTACACTAGCATAGAACTCAAGTATGAACCTAGGAATGATTGGCTCGTCTATGTCTAAAAGAGAATCAAATTGAATTGCGGCTAATTGTTCCCTAAGTTGAGTGCCTTCATAAAATGATGCATCTACGGCTCTACCCTCATGAACATACTTTTTCTCTAAGACTTTGAAAATTTCGATTTGGGCATCGGTTAAACCCTTGGTTTTGTGGACTTTGGGTAAGTAGTCAACGGTTTTCTTGTGATCGTAGTTGGTTGCGGGAGGCATGATTTTCCTAAGTACATAAGTTACATAGTTTTAGTTAAAATGATCAAAGGAAGTGTAAGATTCCTAGTGTGTGCCTACATGGGGACAATGTGGAGGTGCGGTTATCTCGACTCCTTTTGATGCAAGAAAAATTAGTTTATGCAAGTTTTGTTTACAAACGAGAGATAACCCAAACACTCCTATTTCAATGTAGCTACGGTTGAATGTACCCGAAAATACATATTAGTTATGTATTTCCTTTAGCATTCAAGAGACATTATGCAAGTGAAGTCTAAAAGATAACGTTTTTGCATTTGTATGAACAATGTAAGAAAACATTTTTTTTTTTTTTTTTTTTTTTTTTTTTTGATAATGGAATGGTCTCCTCCCTACACTTATGCACCATGCTACTATTTTAAAAGTAATTATCTAGTTGGTGTTGGTGAAATATACATCTTTTTGATTTTATCTCATTTCCAAAATAATTTAATAAATGTACATCATTAAGAATGCCATCACTATAATTCTTGGTTAATTTAACACGTTGATCTTCTGTCGACAATTGTCAATTATTCTTCAACATTTTATATAAAACATGGAATGACAATAAGCTAAGTTAGTATTATTGCTAAAACTTTATATATGTCCGTATTTATCAAATCTATTATTGTTATTATAATCATTATTATGGGTTATTTTTCTTTAGGTTTGGCTTTGATACGTTTTATAAATGGTATATTATGAACTTTTGATAATGTGCTTCACTTAATTTTTCGCTGAGTTGTTACCGTGATGGTGAGGCTAAAATATAAAACAATGTATAACTTGGGCTGTCTCGGCAGGATTTTGTTAATTTTTATGTCTAAAATTCAAATTTTTTAGACAATCAATATTTCCTTGCAAAAGCACATATTAATATTGTAGTTTAGGCTTGATTTTTATTGTTAAAAAGTTAGACAAAAAAAATTAGCAAATTTAAGACTTGGCATTTGGTAGTATAGGTATGTGGACTCATGCTACGCACTTCACTGGAAAATAAGTTGTCGTTGTTAATAGATTTGGTTGCTCGATAGTTTACTAAAAATGTCGATTAAGTATATTAAAGTTAATCAAATAATAATAACAAAAGTAGTGACTTTTGTGTTTATTAAACGGGAATGCAAAAGATATAGTTGGTACGTGTTAATACTGGATGAAAGTATTGAGGGACCAAAGGCATGAGAAAATATAAAATGAAATAAACTTGGATTCTCGAAACTTTATTCACCGACCACAATGTCATTGCTTACGTAGTCCAATCTAAGCTCGACTATTACTTTAGTTTATTGCTTATTCATTGTTTAATACAATTTTCCTTAATGTAATTTCGGTAATGATAAGGGATTAGTTATCTATAAACTTCTTATTTTCTTAAGCATATAAATGGTTTCATTCATAAGATTACTTATGGAATGTATTTAATAATTAATTAATGGGTCACTTGTTATTATCCCATGAGTTTTAGAAACAAAGTTAGTAACACAACCAATATAATTTTTTATTCTCTTTTCAATTTCTTTATCAACTCAGTAGTTTTAAGTAATCTAAATAAAATAGTATTAGATATGCTCCACTTCATTTCATTACATATTAAATCGTATTACCAAATATTTGTGTAAAAACCATAAATATGCAAATAAACATATCATAAAGTATAGGAAAACAAAGTACATTCTTGCACAGTAGACAGGTCATCCTACTCTCCTTTCACAGTTTAAAGTCAAAGACCTTTATGTTTTTCTCTCCACATTCAACCACTTTCTTAGTTGACAGTTTGACAAACTCATCTAAAAAGAAAATATTTGCTAGCATCATTAGATCAAGCATTTATGTTAACGTTTGTTTAAAAAAAAAAAAAAAAAAAAAAAAAAAACACATTTATGTTAACGAACAAATATATGTAAATGTTAAAAATCAAACATTGGACAAAATTCTAGTCTGGCGTTAGATTGTATTGTATTATATGATCATATGATTTATGCACTCAATATTAGTACTTTGTTTGATATATTTCTGTGTTTATTTTCTTCAGAAGTGCGTCGGTTTTCTAGAAATTTTAGAAGCGCGCCGGTTTTACTTTGTGGTACCACGGTGTTTCACCTTGCTTCATGCACGGGAACGGAAATTTTGCCTAGTTTGGTGGTGACCACTGAACCAATTATTTTGTGTGTGTGTTTTGAGTATTTTGTGTTTTTTTTAACAAGGTTATTTTGTGTTACAAGTTATTCTTGATATGGTTAGGTTAAAGTTGGCTTCTATTCCATTCAAGAAGAGTATTCGAGTGGATCAAATGAGGAGAACGTGGAAGATTGCAGATGTTCAAGTCGACATAGGCTAGTCTTGGTTCGGTGTAGAGGTTGTGCGGTCACTGTTTATTTTCTTTTATAGCGTCTATTTTGTTTCTTAGGCGTTGGTTGTTATGTTTTGAGTATGTACAAATCATATTGTTTTGAGTTTAGGGTGGCTCATCACCATCCTTTTTTGTACCGAACCTTTTTTCTTTCTTAATAAATTCACCGGGTATAAACCCTTTACCCAAAAAAAAATACACGAGGATACCTCTGGTTATGCCGCATATATTTAAGTCAAAGACCCACCTTTCCCGTAACATGAACATAAAACATCATCCATTTACCGGTTTTAATCATAGAAAATAAATTTAAAGTCGTGTTTAGGTCTTGATAAAATAAAGAGTTAATGGCCAATGGATTAACCCGTTTGAACGGCTAATAATATTTGTTTCTTATGTGTTTTGGTGTTGTGATATTAAGGTACTTGGATGAATTTTTTTTTTGAACAGTTAATGGGACGGGTAGCCCTTGGGTCCTGCAGTGACATCCAATTGGGCAGTATGCAGAGGCTCAAGGCGTACTTGGATGAATTGATGTTAGTAAATTATGTAAAAGATGAAAGTCATATGTCATTGAATGTCGAAGGACCAATATACATTGACGTCTTTTTCCTAAAAATGAATTGATCAAGTAGTTGAAAGTGAATCAAGACTATTAGTACAAATTAGCGTCTTTTTCCTAAAAATGAATTGATCAAGTAGTTGAAAATGAATCAAGACTATTAGTGATAAGATCCCGATCCTAATTTTAAGATTTTACGATACTACAAAGCAAAAATGATCCAGATCCTACGTAGGATCTTAGCAAGCCTAAGATCTTATGAGATCCCGATCTTGACCATATGATCTTAAGATCTAATCCGATCCGATCTTACTTTTCTCGAACCGCAAACTAAAAAACTACAAAGTTATGGATTATGTTTTAATAGAATTTAAAAAACAATACGTGAATCTTCTTAAACATTTCATATTCATAATTTAGGGCAACATTTCTATGAAACAATCATATAATTTTGTGTTTATGATATATAATAATTTGTAGATTTAAATAATATTACAAATACTATTATAAAATGATATTATCGTAGGATCTTAGGATCCCGATCTGATCTTACGATTTTGATCTTGCAACAACGAAAATAATCTTGAGTAGGATCCCGATCTTGAAAACCTTGTAAATAAGGTATCTGGTGCTTGAAAATCAAGTAAAGTGTCATTTATTCCTTTATTCTCTTATACGAGGATCAATTCTTAAGGCTAGATGACAAGGACTTAACAATTTCACCATACACCTCAGCGCCACATCAGCTTTCTCTCTCCTCTAACTTCCACTCACATCCACTCACCTTTTAGTGGGCAAGGCAACACCATCTTCACCTTAACTCACATTTTTTTTTACTTATACAATTAAAAACGTAAACGTAAAAATATAGTTCAAATTTAAAAACATAACGTACGAAATTAAAACGTTGCATAAACTTCTTGGAATAAAAATAGTACATAGATTTAAAACATTACATAAACATAAAATAAACATTACATAAAATACGATACGATACGAAAAAAAACATACAATACGAAATACATAAACATATCCTAATCTGAATGCTCACCGCATGCAGAATCATACGAAGGAGACCTATATCCAGGAAATTCCTCAATGAAAGCCAACCGATCTGCTTCGTCCTTCTTGCGTTTCGCATCCCACTCTTGTTGAAGCCTTGCTTACTCTGCTTCAAATTCTCTGAATACCTGCTCATCTTGCATCATTTGATAATGCTGGCTTGCAGTTAAGCCATGCTCATCAACCGCCTCTTCTTCATAACCTAGCCCAAATTGAGTCAGCTGAGGTTGATAATGTTGTTGCTCAATAAATCTTGGTGCATCAGATGAAGTTGATGCACCTTGCCCATGTTGATTTATCTGTTGTGATACAGAACCAGCAATTTTGTTTTCCTCATAACTCCAACGGATCTTGTTTATGTTTATGTAATGTTTTAAATCTATGTACTATTTTTATTTCAAGAAGTTTATGCAACGTTTTAATTTCGTACGTTGAGTTTTTAAATTTGAACATTTCCATTTTTAATTGTGTATGTATTAAAAAAAATGGCAGTTAAGGTGAAGATGGTGTTGCCTTGCCCACTAAAAGGTGAGTGGAAGTGAGAGGAGAGAGAAAATTGATGTGGCGCTGAGGTGTATGGTGAAATGGTTAAGTTGTTGCCATCTAGCCTAAGTATGAATCATATTCATAGCTCAATAATTTGGGCTAATTCTCAAAATGGTACATTGAAAAAACTTTTTTCAAAATATAGTAGGAAAATAATGGCCTTTCCCAAAAAGGTCATATGCGAATGTGCGACTCCATTAGATGTGCAACACGTGTCCTATATTTTAATAATAAAGTACAGTTGGTAGGTGATTTTGTCTTATTATTAAATTTGTTAAAAGACTATAATACCCCCACCAATAATTTCTCTCACCTAACTTATCTCCACCTTCATCACAGATTCATCACATCTCAGCCCCATCTTCCATATCAATCAAGATTCAATCAAACATTTAATAAACCAACAAAAGATATCTAATTTTCTTCAAAGGCTTCTTTTAATAAACCTTCATCACAGATTCATATCAATCAAGAATAGTTTT
The DNA here is from genome assembly GCA_021014915.2 of Artemisia tridentata subsp. tridentata. Taxonomy (NCBI): domain Eukaryota; kingdom Viridiplantae; phylum Streptophyta; class Magnoliopsida; order Asterales; family Asteraceae; genus Artemisia; species Artemisia tridentata. Next base: position 4,396,820 of record CP139507.1, on the reverse strand, counting down.
AAGTTATTCATCTTCAAAGGCTTCTTCAAAGGCTTCTTTTAGTAGATTGAGTAATCACATCTCAGCCCCATCAATCACATCCGAAGTTTCAAATGATTAAATAGATCGAGTAATTTCAGAATAGTTTTGTAATTTCAGAATAGTTTTAAGTTATTCATCTTCAAAGGCTTCTTTTAGTAGAACATATATTATCTATATTATCCTTCTTATTTTTATAATTTCAAAATAGTTTTTATTTTGGAATGGATATAGTTAGAAATAGTGGTTATTGGTTGTGGTAATTAATGGGTTTTGTTGTGGTGGTGATGAAGAGAGGAAGAAGAAAAGAGATGATGTGGTAGGTGGGGTGAAAGAATCAGGGAAAAAAAATATGACTCGCACATTCACACATTTGCACATTCGCACATGACCTTTTTGGGAATGTGCGAATGTGCAAATGTTCAATATAAGTATCGGTTTGATTTTCTTTATAGCAAAAAAAGATTGCATAATCTATCACAGAAAAGACTCATTAACAACCATAAAAAATATTTCTAAGTCTTCGCACATTCGCACATTCCCAAAAAGGTCATGTGCGAATGTGCAAATGTGCGAATGTGCGAATGTGCAAATGTGCGAAGGCTTAGAAATATTTTTTATGGTTGGTAATGAGCCTTTTCTGTGATAGATTATGCAATCTTTTTTTGCTATAAAGAAAATTCTAAGTCTTCAAACCGATACTTATATTGAACATTCGCACATTCGCACATGACCTTTTTAGGAATATGCGAATGTGAGATTGTGCGAGTGATATTTTTTTTCCCTGATTCTTTCACCCCACCAACCACATCATCTCTTTCTTCTTCCTCTCTTCATCACCACCACAACAAAACCCATTGACTACCATAACCAATAAATAAATCCTATTGATAAATAACAATCAAATCCGATTGATAAATAAATCCTATTGATAATATAATATTTCTTGTACCTACAAAGATCCTATTATGTGGATAAGAAGCAGACAAAGTTATCTCAGATTGATTTCAAAGTAACACTTTTATCTTGTACCAATAAATAAATCCTATTGATTTCAAAGTAACACTTTTATCTGAACAAAACCACCACAACAAAGCAACACTTTTATCTCAAAAAAATCACATTTCAAAATTATCTCAAATTTATTTTCGTGTTCGTTTTGATTTATATCAAAACCATTAAAGGTTCACACGAAATAAAAAATCATCATCGATCTACTCTTTTTGAAGCATAGCTCCTTTTAATATCCGAACTAAAAAGAAAAGATGAATAACAAACGTGTTATCATCTATTCTTGCTCGTTTAAAGACCACAAACAAAACGAATATACACGAACACAATACCTACCTGAGACCACCAATGGATCTTGAAGTTATGTTTGTGTTTGATTCGGATTAATGAAGTTATGATGATGGAGATGAGATGAGTTTTAGTTTTGAATTGATTGATGAAGGAGATGAGATTGATTGATGATAATTATTTGAGATGAGATTTTTTAGATTTAAGTTTGGGAGAAGATATGGATGGGGCTTCAATTTTATATCTGAGTTTTAGATCTGAGTTTGTGTGATGATAATTATGTGGTGGGGGTATTATAGTCTTTTAACACCTTCAATAATAAGACAAAAAAGAGAATATCCCACCTACAACTGTACTTTATTATTAAAAAATATGACACGTGTCGTATATTGGATGGAGTCGCACATTCGCACATAATCTTTTTAGGAAAAGCCTTTATTTTCTTACTATATTTTGAATTTTTTTTTCAAAGTACCATTTTGAGAATTAGCCCCTATAATTTTCCATGTATGTGCCTCAAATATAAACCTGTTCAATCATATTCCAAAGCAAAAGCTGACAAATTTATTTAGGTGCGGTGGTATGAAGTTACCTTTCACTTTCCTATTCCCATGTTTAATTTTTCTGAAACGTTTTTCTTTCAATAATAATAGTATCTCTTTATACGTGGTGTGAGGAGTATGGATATGCTTGGCCAAAGTTTCGAGCTGTTAGATGGAGCTGAAACAGAAGTTTACGAGAGCTATGTAACTTAACTTCAACGTATAGTAATTGAAGAGCTTAAAGGTGAAAATGACATTAAAAGACAAACATGTAACGCACAAAGTTAAAGACAAAAGTATATATGTAATTAGCTACACTAGAAGCTCAAGCTTCTTTTGAAATCTCCGGTCTCCCCATGCTCCTCATAGTTGATTAGCTTCTTTATTTAAAAGCTTATGCTTTTCAAAAGCTCTTATAAGCTTTTACGTTAAATATATGAATTAGATTTGCATTTATACAAACATTAAAAGTTACATAATCAATCATAATGTCAACAAACATTGTAAGTGTAAAGGGTGTGATGCCGGAAATGATGCAAAGGAAAAGATTGCCTTCGGCAAGCCAATGCAACTATGCAAGACTTTCGGGAGTCCCGCTCGGGACTTAAGTACCGTGAAAATGATAATTTTACTTGTTGTGTTGTGAGTGAGTATTTGTGTTTTGCGGGTATTTTTTAATGATAAAAAATAGAAAAAATTAATGTAGAATTCAAGGCACTTAAGATCCATTTGTAAAGGAAACATGTTAAATTCTTCTACCTATCTTCCTACTTGTCCAACATTCTTTGCAAAGTTATACATGGTACATAACTACATACTATATGCATGTCTCATAAAATGGTAGATTATTTCAAAAACAATAACATTAGGCATTAATCAAACGTTGTGGTTTGCATATCATGATGATGATGATAAGTAGATGAACATGACTATTGCTTTTCCATGCCATCGCTAAAAAGTAACATGAGACAACAAATAATTAGCGCATCGTGCTTTTGGCTTGTCATTTCGTTACCCTCTTTTACCAACAAAAGCTTACTACAGCATGTCGATGAACAAAGAAAAGAGATGTTAATTAGTCGCCTTTCCCCTATAACCCGGGATTCCCACTTTAGCCAAATAGTCACACTTATGTATTTGATGCTCAATGATTATACACGTACGTAACGATCATATTTTTGTGTTTGTGATGAGAATAGCTAGCATGCATGCACTTGACCAAACACTATTCATATATGATATTCCAGAGAATACACTGTTACATGCATTGTGTAAATGTTAAGTTTCTTCATGATCTCTTTAGAGAATAAATGCTACAGGTTTATATGCACTTATAAATTCCATTAACAAATTGAATTCTTATTCGATAGCGATGACTCCTTCGTGGTCTATACAAGTAAATATATATTTCGAGAGAGCATCAATACGACAATACCCGTTTTTCTATCACAATTACAAGAAATTAAAATAAGGCTATAGAAAAATAGATATCTGTGACTTTGATTGATACAAAAAATACGTTCAAATCAAAGTAGAAGTAATTTAAAAATAAATAAATAAATAAAAATTGTTAACTTCTTGATTACAAAGTCGATGAAAATTCAGAAATTAGGTAATGATTTGCGACAATAGTGTGCTAATTAATGTACATTACATTTTAAGCTCTTCTTAGGGATTTAAGATCCAACCTATTTGTAACAACAATATTGGCTAATTAATCCTAGCTAACTTTCTGGGTTAGGTAAAAGCATGTTAATTTGTGTTCTACATGTCTTATTTATATTTAAAAAATGCAAAAGGCGGGAAATTAGAATTACATGTCTGAAATACGATGCAAAATTAAATTAAACTAGTTTGACGACTAAATGTTAGGTTAGTTCAAATTACTTGTGTGGTTTTAGAGAACGAATATTAAACAACTATGAAATTACATTACATAAATTAACTTACATATTTAAAACTATTCCCTCAGTCTCAAATTTACAACATCTGTTTACTTTCTGAGTTGTCTTAAATTAATTGTCGACTATTAAAAGTAAAAAATTAGGTTCAAGTTTACCATATATTACCCTCGATTTAGATTATTATTACGACTTTGAAAAAATCTTCAAAGTCATAAATTAATAGGTTAAAGATAAACTGTTACTATGCACAAAGTAAGAAATTTGTAATTGTATTCTTTTTATGGTTGCAAATGTTGGACAACTATTTCAATATCCTTTGAGAATCAATATCCTTCAATATATCACAAACTTCATTTTGTTTAAACTAGGACATTCAGTCCAAAATGAGGCACGGAAAGAATCAATATCCTTTGAGATTTAAGAATTTACAGTAGCTTATTAGAAATGGAAAAACTATTTTCTTATTTGGATGTTCCCGAATATCATTTAAGAAAGAAAATAAAAGAAAATGAAGTGAAATAGAAAAATTTATGTTCTCAAGTATCACTTAAGGGAAAAAAAGAAAAGAAAATGAGAATAACTGAAAAAGAATAGTAATTTGATTGATTTTGAAGTAAACTATCTTTTTTTAAATTGTGTTGAAAATATTTAATAGCTATTTTTTTAATGGGTTTTTCTAACTTGTGACTTGGAGCACAAGTTAAGCACAAAAAAAAAAATTACAAAAAGTACTTAGGGACTCACAAAAAAGTACTCAGAGACTCAAAAAATTCATGAATTTCTGAGTATTTTTTTAATACTTTTTCGTGGGTCCCTATATCATTTTGGTGTACTTAACTTGTGCCCCCAAGTCACAAGTTAGAAAAACCCTTTTTTAGGGTGCGCTTGGTTCAAATAAGGTAATGGAAATGAGAAAGACAAAGGATATACTAAGGAATATAATGAACCATTTTCATTGCATTGATGATGGTTTGTTAGCTGATTTGTATAATGAATCCTTACAAGCACACACATACTAGTTAGTGGATCTCGTAAATATGTTCATTGATATATAATTTTAATATGTCTGTACAATCTAAGGTTTTCAAGATCGGGATCCTACCTATGATCGTTTTCGTCTTTGCAAGATCGTGATCGGAAGATCGGATCGGGATCCTAAGATCCTATTATAATGCTATTTTTTTAATGATCTTTGTAATATTATTCAAATCTACAAATTATTATGTATTATAAACATGAAATTATACAAATATTTAATGAAAAAGTTGTCCTAAATTATGAGTATTGAATATTTAAGAAGAATCATATATTGTTTTTTAAATTATATAAAAACATAAACCATAAATTTGTAGTTTTTTAGTTTGCGGTTCGAGAAAAGTAAGATCAGATCGGAGTAGATCTTAAGATCCTATAGTCACGATCGGGATCCTATAAGATCTCAAGCTTGTTAAGATTCTACGTAGGATCCGGACCGTTTTTGCTTCATAGAATCGTAAAATCGTAAGATACCAAGATCAGGATCGGGATCTTAACAACTATGATACAATCATTTGGAAATGAGTACATAGTAATCTTTGTTGAAAATTTTAAAATGTCTAAAGGTAATAAAATTCTAATTTATATGTATCATGTAACAGATCTTGTAAATACATTTTTTGCATAAGTATATATGATAAAAACTTCTATATGTACATAAATATATACGGTTTTTTGTTGCAGACGTCAATATATATGTTGATACTCGTGAATGCTAACATGATTAAACAAGTTAACAACTGGTCTTATGAAATTCACGTTAAAAATTAGTACACATAAATCAAGTAACTATAAAATATATTACTAAATAATAATAAAAATAAATGAGTTAGAATCTAGGAATGCCCCCAATTTGGTGAGTAACGCATTACAGGAAATGAAGAAAAGAAGTTGAGTAGGTAATCAATTTTTTAATACCCTCAATTTGGTGAGTAATGGGTTATTACCCACTATTAGGTAATGAAGAAATGCATTATAGGAAATCAAGCATCACTTTTCATTATAATTATCATTCACCACCCTCTAAAACCTCCAACCAAGCACCCTCTTAATTTTCCATACTCATCATTAGTGCTTAACATACAATTAGTGGTGTGATGTGACTACGCGACCCTCCATAACAATATAACAACATGCGACTATTCCTGGATTTGGATGTAGTCTAGAATACCATGAATCTACTTTTTAACTTTCTTTCCATCTTTGCTCTTTTAATATCATATTTTGTGCATGACCATATTAATGTAAACCTTTAAAGTGTGCAGCACGTTGAACCCGTGATTATGAATAGAGTTCTAATAAAGGCTTTAGTAATGATGGCTAAATTACATACATCTTAGCTTTTATAATGTACGTATAATTTAGCATCTAATTTGCCTAAACTTTTTCATGGGATCAACAAAAGGTTATAAACAGTGGGAATTTGTTACGTCTAATTGTATAAAGTGAATTAGCCTAAGATTTGTTCCAACAGTGAAGTATATAATGCTGTTCACGAATAAGATGATTGCGTGCATGAATTGTGAAAGTAATAGATTTCGTTACTTATTGTTCAGGGTGTCTCAAGAGTAAAGATGCTAAAGCAATTGTTTTAGGCATTCGAATTTTAAAAACATCCGATTTTTATCTCTTATATATATCTAGGTTTTCGGTTTTTAAAAACTTGCTATTTTCAGGAATTGAACTTATGTATATGTCATTAAGTATTTTTGTTGTGCAGACCTTATATTTTTATTTTCCGAGCCCTTTATGTTATGAGATATAAAAGCAGACTAAACTTATATAAAAGTATATTTAATTAGTTTTCTATAAAATAAAGTACTAAAATCGAAACTTTTTAACTGTAAAAGGCCTCATCTTTGAACTTCGCTTTAGGCCAACTTGAGGCTAGAGAAGCTCTTGTTTCTTGTAGAGGTAACTATATCAGAAAGAGAAATGATATTTCTTCGTACTTTTTGTTCCTACTGATCCTCTCATTTACAAGACCTTGACATGTAGCAGAATTCACGGTTTAGACGAAAAGAAGTAGGAATATGAAATAGTAAGTAGAATTGATAAGTAAAATTGATAAGTAGGAATATGAAATAGTAAGCAGAATTGATAAGTAGGAATATGAAATACGAAGATGTACCAAAAACGTTGGTGTAGATGATCTATTACTAGTTTACTTGAATGGTTGCTTATTAGTTTGGTAAAAAGGAGTAGAAACTCAAAGCATCTCCTAAGATTTTTTATAAAATTGGTTATAAAATTTAGAGCCTAGAAAGAAACATTTACGCAACAATAAACTGTACCATTTATGAACTTGGATCTCATTTTTAGGAATGAACCATGTAAACTTCAACTCATAATTTGGTCTCCTAAGTGGTTAAAGTCCCTGGAAGTCACAGGTTCAAACCTTGAGGAGAAAAGTAATCCCTATGTGGCCACGGAGGTTCACCTGCAATGACTCCGGGCTATCCAAAAGGGTAGTCGCCCTAGAATTAGTCGGCTCACAATGTCGCATAAAATTGTAATCATTTAATTACTTTTCTTAAATTAGAAAGGGATTAGAGCTTTCGGTGTGGTCTTCGCCCCCCCTCGCCACTCCAACGTGTCTTTCTCGCCACATCTCGCCACCACACCGCCCCCCTTCATTTTTTTTGGCCACTCAACACCTCGTCGTCTGCACGACGAAGGTGAGTTCCGTCTTTTTTTACTGTTTTGTCAGTGCTTTTTTTGAAGACAAACGGTTTATATTTGTGTTTTTTGTGTAAATAAAGGGTAGGTGGGCCCCAAATGAGTAAGTTGAGGTTAGTTGTTAGTTGGGGGGGTTAGTTACGGAGGTTTGTTAAAGTGATGTGACACCCTGTGTGGTTCAAATGAGTAACTTGAGCATGTCACTACATCAAGTGCTATTAGGAGTAGATGGGATTTAGGAATCCACACCCGACATGAGATTTGTCAATTTATGGCCAACAAATCAAAGCATGTGCATTACCATAGCTTCTTTATATATATCATTCCCACCATGTTCATCTTCCTTATATATATCCATACTTTATATTAAAGAAATGAATCATCCACAAATCTTTACTAAAATTGAATCATGAAAGTATTATTGTTAGTTCAAATAGCACTATCTTGAGTCCTGACAATGTGAAACCCCGTTTGATAGAATGTATTGCAAAAAAGATTGAATTATGTCGTTAAAAAAAAAAAGATTGAATTTTGACCGCAAATGTAAGAGTAACTCGTACCGTATGAGAAATTACGATTCATCATTATACTAATACGAAACAATATGCTTAAAACATCAAAGCTTAGGCTAGCCACAATAGGTCGAGAAAATTCGGTCGATCAAAGTGGGTGACCGATATTAATATCGGTCAAGCCCTTTGTGGTTCACTGGGCAAATATCGGTCGAGGCACATGTAAACACAAGGTCGGTCATAATTTCGACCGACTTTCACTTCCTTCAAATCTGAACGTTTGAATTAAAAAAAAAAAAAAAAAAAAAAAAAAAAAAAAAAAAAAAAAAAAAAATTAAACTTTACCACTTTTACAACCTTATAAATACCAACCTCAAACACACTTCTAAACACACAATTTCAAACACCTCAAACACACTTTTATTTTTAATGAATTTTAAGTTTTTTGTTTAAAATGTTTGAACTAAAAAAAAAAAAAAAAAAAAAAAAAAAAAAAAAAAAAAAAAAAAAAAAAAGTCGGTCACCACTGTGGCACCTTGGTCATGTCTGGTTACCGGAGAGAGAAAACTGACGTAGCAGCTGGTGACCCAGATTACTACTGTGACTGCAAAAATGTTCGTTGGTCTTTAATTTTGCATATCCTTCTAGTGCACATTCCAACAAATGTAGCTGCTACGAAAACCCTTTGAGATGGTCTATACACCACCATGATCACTTATTTAGCTATTTTAATGTTCACATGTGATTAGCTTTGTGGTAAAATAAAATTAATTTTATGAAGTATTTAACATGTTTCATTAGTTTGTTCTATACGATTAATTTTCTATATTGTGTGTGTGAAAAATGTGAAAAATAATTAATTAGTTTTGTTCAATAATTGATGGTAGTACTCTTCAATGATACTATTATTGGCATGCTTGCATGCTTCAAAGTACAAATATTTGTGGTGGGGTTTTAACAGAATCTAGTGCCCATAATCTATCATTAGATTAATGATTAATCAACTTTTTTTTAAGCAATTTATTTCATAACATACAAACTAATTATAAAGAAAGTCTAGAGGCGGTGAACACCCTGTGCAGCCGGCGACCAATTATATGAGGTCTTCCTTTTATATATTATCAAGTTACCTAAGCAGGAATTTTAAGTCTTTGGTTAAGTTTATTATGGAACAATGTTATGTAATCACAGCCAAAATACAAGATTAAGAAAACATTAAGTGGCGATTGCATGTTTGAGAATGAAAAAGTCGACTATTCTTTGTTTTTACAATAGAATTCGTTAAACATGAGAGTTTTTTTATCGTTACCGCACAAGGCCTCCGAAATTCATTGGACGGCCCTGATAAAGTCATTCACTACTTTAACAATGTACTTAAATTAATAACAAGTATTTTTATAGGACAACCATGTTCTATAAACAATAATTGGAGTGTGCTTAGAAAATTTTAGATGGTAATGGAATGAAATTAACTTCAAAAAATTATATATATATATACTAAAAGGGGAAGCTCTACTATAGCAGATGCACTATAGCTGCTACAGTGGACAAAACAGTGGTCGTTTGCAAAATAGTCCCTAAGGTGTAACTGTCTTTGCAAGCTAGATCCTTCAGGGACTAACGATGCAACACGCCGAGAATTTTAAGGACTTTTTCAACAAAAAAACATATTATTTCCAGAATTAATTTTCAAAAATAGTCCTTGGGTTAACAGTTGTCATGTGCAATTTAGTCCCTAAGGTGTACATGTTTTTGCATGCTAGGTCCTTCGGGGACTAACGATGCAACACGCCGAGAATTTTAGGGTCTTTTTCCGTAAAAAACATATTATTTCCAGAATGTTTTCATAAATAGTCCTTTGGTTTATCGATCTTTTTCAAATTTAGTCTTTAATGACTAACTTTCAAACAAGACTTAGCACCGCATTCCCGCAGCAACGCGCGGGTTCTCCCGCTCGTTTAATAAAAAAACTAACCATTGAACAGTACATGATGCATGTATGAAAGGAGAATGTTGCACTGGATAAGATCTTAGGCTAAAAGAAAACAGACTAATAAGTCCAACAGATAAGAATCCGATCGAGATGCCTAAATAAAGATAGTCCAACATGATCGATACAAGGCAAAGGACCACAAAACGAGGTCACCTTTGTATTCTCTCTTACGATATGATTACCTGAAAAGTTTCAACCAGAACGGACCTCATTTCATCCATCATCACTATAACAACAACAAAATACGAGTTAGTGCAATGAACTTCTTCAGTGGCTTCGTGTTAAACGTTTGAAAGGTTTGGCAAACTCATATTAATCCACGTTAAAAGAGGTGCACTGAATTTAAAATCCTATATCGCAAAGATTCTACGTAGAATCAGGATCGTTTTTGCTTTGTAATATCATAAAATCGTAAGATTCTAATATCAGAATCGAGATCTTAACAACTAGCACATAAATACTAGTCAAATTAATTGGTTTGTATTTTCAGACTATATACATAACATATTTACATACCAATAATCACATTTCTTGTATTTTCAGACTATAAAACACACTTGGCCATTTGCAATTAAACTTGTACTTTCCTTTTCTTATTTAAAATCACATCTCAAGAAAAAATTTAAAAAGAAAAATCAATTTTCCACAAAAATAATGAAATAATCCTACAGGTGTGCTAAGCAATAATGAAATAGTATACTGCCATGTATTGACTCATTCAACTCGAGAATGACCGCCCATTGGCTGAAATCGACACTTTCATTGCAGCGCTACTTGGCCGTCTTAGTGTACACAAACTAATACAAGGACCATTTAAAATGCACGTTTAAGAAAATATATCATTTCAAAAATTGTTCTGCACAAAGAGACTATCACAATCAAAGCAAATCTCCTAGTGCGAAAAAGAAACTTTAATAACCCGCTATAAATGCATATGTTACGACATCAGTATGTTAAAGGCTAACTAGTTTTAGACGAAAAGATGCAATAAGAAACATGTGTCCCTAAATTGAAAGGAAAACATACAAATATCGTGTAATTTACACAAAAGGATCTAATGATAAACTGTAAAAAGTAAAGTACAGTAATACATTCCAATAGCACCTAACAATATTTTTACACAGAAAAGATAGAGATGATAAATCATAATTCACCCGGATGATGACATAAGTAAAGAGCTGATGCAGACCCATGGTCATAAGCTGACCATAACTTTCCAAAGGGTCCTACTGAAAATGTTACATGCTTGCATGTTGCATGACTATCCTGTTCCGATTTTTTCTTCTTAAAATTAACCACTTTCCCTCTAATTTTCCTACTCGGCCCTACCATCTTCAATTCCTCTATAAATTGCACGCACCCCCCATGCTCATTTCACACATTGATCACACATATTCCATACACACACATAACTTACAAACTGTGAGAAAAAAAACCAGAGAGCAATGGAAACCTTCCCAATTGTGAACATGGAGAAGCTCAACGGCGAGGAAAGAGCTGCAACATTGAACTTGATCAACGATGCTTGTGAAAACTGGGGATTCTTTGAGGTATGCAACTATGAACTGTAATCTATATTATCAAAAGTTTGGTTTTTTATTTATCGGAACACATATACTAATAAGTTTAAGTTTTGTAGATTGTGAACCATGGGATATCGACTGAGCTTTTGGACACTGTGGAGAAGATGACAAAAGGGCATTACAAGAAGTGTATGGAAGAGAGGTTCAAAGAAATGGTGGCCAGCAAAGGGTTAGAAGCGGTTCAAAGCGAAATCGAAGATTTGGACTGGGAGAGCACTTTCTATCTTCGCCATCTACCCGAATCCAACATCTCTGAGGTCCCAGATCTTGAAGATGAGTACAGGTATGAACAGGTTCTACACATGTATTAAATAAAAATAACAGGTGTCCAAGAAAGTAGGAATGAAAAGACTAGAAAATATCTATTTCGCCATTGACCATTTTATTATGGGGAAATATTTTGTGGCTACTTGCCTATTGAATTTATTTACTATTTGGTAAACTACCATTACTTCATGAAGACTTCTCACCCATTATAAATTGACATTTCTGACACTTTGCCTTATTAAGCTTTCGCTGTTGTCTGGACATGAGTTTAAACAAAGTAATCCATTATCTTAACCATTTATAAGATTATATATATTTGATATTCATATTAAAAACTTATCTTCACTATCTACTAACTTTCCAAAGCTTTATAACAGGCCACATAAACATGTGACATAAACCTATGCATGATAACAAAAATGAACCTCTTCATTTTTTAATATCTCTTGGACCTAACCTATTAAATACTCGACCAACTATTCCTGAGGGTTTCGGTAAAAGTGAGACATTCTGAGTATTTACGCTTCCACTATTGCTTATAAGATTAAGGTAAGTAGAAGCTAATAAAAAAACTGAATTGTTAGTAGAAGCACCTACCAATACCTAGTTTTGATCAATTGATCATCTAGTTCTGGATTTCAACTCATGTTAATCACTTTACAAAGGACCACGAAACACCTTCTAGGATAAGATCTTAAAAGAGGCAAGTGGCAAATAATCAAATCACTTTCTTTTATTAGGAATGTGCATCCATAATATGCAGATATTACATTTAAAGTTTTTGGATGATGACAGGAAGGTGATGAAGTTGTTTGCTGAAGAGCTTGAGAAACTAGCTGAGAATCTTTTAGACATATTCTGTGAGAATCTAGGATTAGAGAAAGGTTACCTCAAGAAAGCTTTCTATGGCGCTGGCGCCAAGGGTCCTACCTTCGGGACCAAAGTGAGCAACTATCCCCCATGTCCTAAGCCTGATCTTATCAAGGGTCTCCGGGCCCACACCGATGCTGGCGGCGTTATCTTACTCTTCCAGGACGATAAGGTCAGCGGGCTCCAGCTCCTTAAGGACGACAAATGGGTTGATGTTCCACCCATGCACCATTCCATAGTGATTAACCTGGGTGATCAGCTTGAGGTACATTACAAAAACATAAAAGCAATCCCGAGTTAAACTGTTTAAACTGTGTCCTTAATCTCTGAAGTACAATTGCTGCATTAAGATGCTTTACTTCATTCTTTCTGAACCATATCCGGCTGTTGAAACGATAAGGGTGAACTAACAATATTAGCTTGCAGGTAATCACCAACGGAAGGTACAAAAGTGTGATGCATAGAGTGATTGCTCAAACAGATGGAACCCGAATGTCGATAGCCTCATTTTACAACCCAGGAAGTGATGCTGTGATCTATCCTGCACCAGAGCTAGTAAACAAGGAAGCAGAAAAAAGCAGTATGTACCCGAAGTTTGTGTTTGAGGACTACATGAAGCTCTATGCTGGACTGAAGTTTCAGGCAAAGGAGCCTCGATTTGAAGCTTTTAAGACCATGGAAGACACAGTCAGCGTCAGCCCCATTGTGACGGCTTGAGTGAAGAAATCAACAGTGATGGTGTTTGTGAGTGTTCATTTAGTAAAATAAGGTTATAAAGGATTATTATCGGTCTGGTTTCTTGCAGCCATCTATGAATGGTTTGTATAGGAACACCAAATCTTGAGATACCGTAATGACATAATTGATAATTCTATGTAATTTCTATATGTTAATATCTAATCGTATGATCTACAAGTTTGCTATATATTTGCGCAAGAAGGTAATAACTGTTCTCACAAGAAATATTGCAACTTTTTACAATCATTTCAAGAATCACATTGCGATCAAGTAAAAACTGCAACTTTTTGCATATTGTAAATTTGTAATCAACTAATCATGATCAGGATTGATGATATTTATTTGAAACCACAAAACTTTTTTATGACATGAACCTTGAGTGCAATTTAAATACTTAACTAGCTAGAAGACTAGCAGGCAGACTATGTTCAAAGGCACGTTTCATCACATTTCAAATTTTAACGAGATCCACATAGTTTGAGCAATAAAACTCACTTAAAAGAAACATAATATGCTGCGAAGAAACACACATATACTAATTTGTGAAGATGAAATTTTCTAAGATCATATAGCAAAGACAATGCAAATAACACAACTTATCATAATATAATGTCTCCATAATGCAAAATATTCCACAATATATAAAGCAAACCACCGCTGCCTAATATAAGAAAACTGGCATAGCTAAAAACTATAGGGCATATTGACCTAAATAACAATGAGTTTGGGCATATGCAGTAACCTATGCCTCGCTTCTCAAAAGTAAAAATAAACGAAAATTTTTTAGAAGAGGATTGGACCTTAACTAAGATTGGTTAATTTTTTCGTTATCATCATTTGCTCCTGTCACGTCTGAACTATGTCTTTTCACCTTTTTGTCATCTCCTACAACAGCTTCTGCATTAGAACAATGATTCTTCAAAACCGTTGATATGTCAACCTCCGAGGCTCCCGCAAGCTTAAACTGTTTAACAGATGTTTCCAAGTTTTTCTCCCACCCTTTCAAACCCAACTTACACTCCACTTGAGATCTCTCGAAAAGCATATTACCCCAAAACAAATGTATCTGAGATCTCATCACCGCTGCTTGCTCTGCCGCTTCATCAGCCGAGACGTCACCACCAGTTTTAACATCCTCAACTTCATTACCACCCGCTTGTTTTTTTCTTTTCTTTGTTAAATCATCTTTCTTGCTAGTATTAGGATCTTTGAGTTCTTTAGCTCTTTGCTCCTCTAGTTTTTCCCACATCTCGGTTGCTGACTTCATCTTCTCTTCAGCACTGTCGAAAAGCCTAATTGTCTCTGTTGGGTCCCACTTTGACAAATCTTCTTTCTTAGCAAGAACAAACGACCAGTGAAGCTTTGCCATCTCAAACTGTTGTTGACCCAATGCTAAAAGTCCTTCATAAAAATCCGGTTTTATCAACAACGCCTCATCGTATTTCTCCCTTGCTAATGTATACTTCTCTTTCACCCACTCATAAGCTTCTTGAAGTTGTGTGGCCACCACATCTTTAGCACCCGAGTCATCTATTGGAATTCGTTTCCTTGCGGCACACATATGAACGTTCCCCCAATTAAAGAAAGCTAATGCAGCCACTTCTTGAAACTTTAAGGACGCTTTATCAAATAAAGCTTGAGCCTTTTCACTTGTAACTGTCTCTTCAAGAGCCTCAGAGCACATTTCCATCCCGAGTTCGTGGAGGTCAATGTGAGCATCCGGGTCAATTCCTATGTGGGTCCGGAATAACTGAGCAAACTCAAACAACCAATCATCCATCTCCACTTCCTTCAACTCAGTATCATCTGCACCATCTTTATCTATTTTCTTCGCACCTTCTTCTTCTATTTTATTATCGTCAATTACAGTTTCTTCTGAGGGTTCGTTTACCAACTCATGGGTCTCAATGTCATCTCTTTTATTCTCTTCTACTGGTTCTTCCTCTAATAAAAGTGGTTCGTGCTCTGGACTAACCTCGACAACATTTAATCTCAACATCCCATACGAGACAACTTTTTCTACATCTTGATCTTTACCAAGACGAACTAGACCATCTGCAATGGACTCCGCAAGTCTGAGCTCACTAGTACACGTTACAGTCACCAAATCCCCATCATTGTCCTTAAACTTAATCAAAACCGATTTTGATGACGGAAACCGTTTACTTACCACCTCTCTTAACACCTTAAAAGTACAATTCACCGGCATTTCAGCAAGCCGGATATCATGACCATACACAAGCTTCAAAGGTCTAAACTTTACTAAAACCTCAGATGCCGGCAAAACCGATGAAACTATCTGTTCCTTGTGCCTACTCTTTTCCGGATTACTAACGGATTTGGAAACAACCTTTGGCATTTCGGTCGACTTGACCTCCTTATTAGTCTCAGTCGATGGAACCGGATACATCTTATCTTGCTTACTATTAGCAACACCAACCGAGGGTCCCGGTTTCTTAGGAACAGGACGAGCAGGCAAACAAGGTCCAAGGCCACCAACGGGCGCCCCACGAACCGCACTCGCCCCTAACGCCGCAGGCGACGGCCGGCTCATAAGATCCTGCGTGGCCTCCAACCTCAACCTCAAAGCAATCTCTATCGCATCCCTATGATTCGGTTCAAGCCCCAACAACGTTTTCACATCCAACATAGCCAAATCATGTTTCCCTAACGCCTCAAACGCCCTAGCCCTACGAAGCAAGGCGCGGACATAAACAGGCTGAGCCTGTAACGCCAAGGAACACTCGGATATAACTTTGTCATAATCTATAGGCTTAATCTGCATCAAACAAGCTGCCCTATTGCTATGAAAAACGGCACGGTCAGGGTGAGTTTTAGGTGTTAACTTAAGCGCGTATTCGTAGTTTTCGAGGGCGCCTATAAAGTCCTTGGATTGAAACTTAATGTTTCCTAGCTCTTTAAGGTCATGGGCTTTTTTCAATAAAAGGGATAATTTGGGATCAATAACATTACCATTAGGGACTACTACAGATGCATGGTTTTGAGTTTCAGTTTGAGTTTGACTAGGGTTTTGGTTTTGGTTAGTCTTCTTCTTCCTGCCTCCAGATTTACCCATTTAAATTTGACAAAAACTAAAATGGAAATGAAGGTACTTACAGGTTGGTATTATTGATTGATCAAGTGTTAAGAATTGAATCTGAAATGAGGGTTTAGAAACCCTAAATGAGAACAGTTACAACTTGTTGATGGGGGGTTTAAGATCAACTGCAAAACATAACACAACTTCGCTTTGCGTATCTGTTTTTTTACTTTTTGTTAAAGTTATAAACTTCTTTTTACAAACAAAAGTAAATGATTTGATAGTCTAATTTTATAAAGAAATATTTTATTTCAAAATTAACCAAGGCTAGTAACAGTGGTGACTAGGGTCATCCGCTGCCATGTCAGCTTTCTCTCTTCGATGACCAGACATTATCATGGTGTCACAGTGGTGACCTTACAAAAAAAAGTTTTTTTTTTTTTTTTTTATTCAACGTTTAGAATTTTTGTGTCTTACAAATCGGTCACAAAAAATCGACCGATTGTTTTTTTTTATCTACCATGACCGATATTTGACCATAGCGTCACATTGGTGGTGACCGACTTTGAAGTCGGTCGAGCTCGGTGACCGACCGATATTTGCCGACCCAGTGTGACTAGCCTAAATTATTTTTTTTTTTTCTTTCTTTTCCTACTTAATTAATGCTTGATAACACAACTTTTTTTCTTTTTTTTTTTCTCTCTTTTTGTTTTTTTTATTATCCTTAAGTAATACTTGAGAACAGAGTATTATTCGCACTCTCTCGCTGCTTCGAATCATTTATCCACGTTTTTCATTTCAACTTAGTTTTTTTTTATTTTTTTATTTTTTTACAACGGCTAATTTTATTAAAACAAACTAGCAAAAAGCTAGAAGATTACAAAACATTATAAACTTAGTTTTAAATTAATTGTCTATCAAAAAGTTAATGTAAAACTGTTATTCTAAAAACAGTAAGGAACTGTTTTTTACAAAAATTTTGCATTTGAGAGAGTGTTTTCTTTTTTATTTGTTTTAAAGCAAAACTAATTATCTGTCGTCATGTACATGAAAAATATATAACATCGTTAGATGCGCTTCGGTTGCGCCCCTTTTTTAATGAGGGGATCAAAAGGTTTATACGGCATTAAGCCCTTAATCACTAAGTTAAGAAAAATTCTCACACTACATGGATATCGCTAAACAACAACCCATTTAATGAGTAAATATGTGTTAGAGCATTACCAATCATAACTCAGGGTTAAACTTTAACACACTGCCACGTCAGTTTTAACCTTTTCACCTTGAACTTAAAAAAAAAACACCCACAATCATAACTCACCCTTAACTCACCTTTAACTCAACTATTTTCAAAATCAACCCTTAAACTATAATTAATACTTCATTTAACAACTAACATAAAATTTTAAACACGAATTACATTAATCATTAAAGTCAAAACACAAATTATATTAAACATTAAAGTTAAAACACAATAGTACGATTAATAGAAACTAAAACTACAAATTAAGAAAATGAATCATCTGAAACTCAACCGTCCTCACTCGAAGAGGACGTAAACTCCCCATCACTTCCAAACCAGTTTCTCTCCCACTCCAGATAAGCAACTTCCTCTTCTAGTTCGCATTGTTCCATTTCTCTCCTCACTTCGAGATCTTGCTCCAGAAATCGGAGTTCATCCTCACTCAGTCCAAACGGATTTGGTTGTTGTTCAACAACCGGTGGATTTGGATTGTTGGCCGGTTCATTTTTCGGTGTGAACACCGAAAAGATATCTTCTGGTGGAGTGTTCAACCAGTTCATTTGAAAATTGCTGGGTAAAGTCGTGTTGTTCTGGAAATTGTTGGGAGAAGTCACGGTGTGTTGAAAATTGTTGGGAGAAGTCACGGTGAGTTAGGAATTATCGGGAGAAATCTTTGCGAGACATTGTTGAGAATATGTGTGTGAGTTGTGTGTGAGTTGAGTATGAGTTGTGTATGACTTGTGTGTGTGATAATAATACTCTGGTGGTGTTGTATATAGGCACTCTGAAATTTGAATTTGAAATTAAATTATCCCGCTTGTAGTTGAATTTTGAATTTTGAATTTGAATTTGATTATCCCGCTTAAGAACCAATGGGGTGTTTTATAAATTTTCTTTTTAAACACAACGGATATATAGTACTCTAGAAGGGGTAGAAATGATTTTTTTTTTTTTTTTTTTTATCTGCAGCTCACCTTAACTCTGCGTTAAGGGGTTAACGCAGATGCGTTAACGCACCTTTAACGCAGGTAGTCTCAATGATTAACGCACATTAACACGGTGAAAGTTAAGGTTTAACGCACCAAGTGAGTTAACCATTGGAAGTGCTCTTTTGATGATGATTAGACTGACTTTGTAAATCCAGAAAAGTTGTTTTTGTATCTCCAATTGAAACCGATGCAACCATGTTGTAAGTGATCAGTTTATAGATATTGTGATCTTTTGAAACTTTAATTTGAACTAATAAAATAAGTCGGAAGCTATTAAGGGTATGTTTAGCATACAAAATTATTAAAATATTATGTTTATTTTTACAAATTATAAGCTACTTAAAATATAAGTTTTGTTTGACAAACCAAACTTATCATAAATTATAAAAAAATAATCTTTTATAATCTTTTAAAAACAATTACTAATTCATGTAGCTTATAAAAATAATATTTTTTTTATAATCTCCATCTACAGCTCCATCTCAAGTTCCAACAGCAATTACTTTTGTCAAACATACTTATATCTATATTATCTACAATGACCCGTCTTTTGCATTTGTGTTACTTATTCTTGGAACTACTCTATATTCAAAGGTTCCCGCGACATGGCATATTAGCACAAAAAGATGGTGAATTTTGATACACTTTGTTAACGAGGTCATGTTTAAAGACACGAGACATGTAGAATTAAGAAACATTAGTACTCAATTACTTTGATGCCTTTGGAAGACCTAAACGATTTTGAAAATCATTAACTGAGTACTTAGATATTGGATTTTTGATTTGAAAGAGCTCGTCACATGTCCACTTGATGAGATAATGATTTTAGTTGTCGACAAGATGTAATACAATATCGAGTGATACTCTTCACTAACTATTTATCTTGATGTAGCTTCACACTTATGAACCACAAAGAAATTCTATATTTACTTGCTCTTTTGTAATAAATTAAACTAGAGCAATATTTAATTGCTCTTTTTAAAAGAATAACACTTTGTTCTCAAGTATTTTTTTAAAAGTGAAATGGAAGTAAATGAAATTAAAGTAAAGAAAATGATGTGAGAGGAAGTAAATGTAGTGAAAATAATTGTGTTCTTAAGTTTGGAGTGAGAGGAAGTAAATGTTAGTCACTTTTTATATTTTTACTATAATACCCTTGTACACACATAATAAATACAAATTGGTGAAGGGCACTTTTGTCACAAACATTATTTGATAGTGGGACCAGTCACTTTCCTTCCTTTGCAGCCCAATTATGGGCGTAAAGTTTTATTAGCAAATAACAAAGGGTCATACTCCCTTTTACTTCCATTTACTTTCATTTACTTCCAACCAAAAACTAGAGAACATGATTTTTTTTTTTTTGTTTACTTCCATTTACTTCCATTTACTTCCAACCAAAATCTGAAGAACATAGTGTAAAAGGGGAAGACACTTACTGTAGTAGCACTGTAACAACTACAGTTGACCAAACAGTTGCCACTTGCAAAATAGTCCCTAAGATGTAACTGTCGTTGCAAGTTAGGTCTTTCGGGGACTAACGATGCAACACGTCAAGAATTTTAAGGACTTTTTCAGCAAAAAAATATATTATTTCCAGAATTAATTTTCAAAAATAGTCCTTTGGTTAACAGTTGTCATGTGCAATTTAGTATATAAGGTGTAAATGTTTTTGCATGCTAGGTCCTTTGGGGACTAACGATGCAACACGCCGAGAATTTTAGGGAATTTTTCCGTAAAAAACATATTATTTCCAGTATTAGTTTTCAAAAATAGTCATTTGGTTTATCGATCTTTTTCAAGTTTAGTCCTTAATGACTAGTTTTCAAACAAAACTTAGTTTCGCATTCCCGCAACAACGCGCGGGTCCTCCCATTCGTTAATAACATAATTACTACGAGAGAGAGCATAGTTGACTTCTTAGATATTTTTTTTTTGTGCAAAAGGTGAATTATATTATATACCAAAATTACATCATGAATAACCATAACTGATTTGGACATAACCCAAACCAGATACAAGACATAAGCAGAATACTAAAGCTAATCAACTAATGTCTGATACAACTCAAATTCTATCTGATAAGAATCTCAAACAAGAAACAGAGGAGCAGCATCCATATAGTACCATCCTGCAACTCCACATCCATCAAATTCACCTTAAAATTGCACCTTACCATCTAGCTACATTTCCATACTCCATTCTACTAAATCCACTCAACCTGCCACCACAGTAGATTAAGTAAAATGGAGCATGGCATCACTAGGAACCCATAACCCATCCATGGGGGGGCTCTTCCAGACCATCCTACATTTCCCTCTCAATGGAAGGCTTCAAATGGCTAGAAACACTCACCCTCCATGATGACCAACCAAACCTCCTATGCCTATGTATTGAAGGACCAAGCAGGTTCATCTTGCACACCTCGCTATTCCAATCATCATACATAGGCCGCCAAATCATTTACCCTTCACATAAGGAGACCCTACTTTATAGTACATCCATACAGCTAGACCTCCTAAGCAATCAAGCATAGCATTCTAATTTCCTCCCAAGGCCAAACTAGAAAAACTATGAGATTGCATTAGGTACAGTCACACTGTTTAGGACTCCAAGGTACAAGGTATCTCACAAATGTAATGATTTGCATAAAAGAAACAGAGCATTATAAGTGCAAAAATGCAACTGATTTACCAAGATCCAAACACTCCTTAAAGCATCATTTGATTGAATCATGCTTTAAACTTGAATACACCTCAGATATGCACAATTACCAATACCAAATACATTCAATCTTCCATTTCAGCTAGCTAGCAGGCAACAAAATTCCCATTAGTAGCCCAATTCAATCTCCATCTGTCTGCTATTAACTGAGATTTCACTGTCTTCCTAACTTTCAAGGTGAGAAGTTGAGTCTTGACACTATCTTTTATAATATTGACCACTACTGCCACAGTTCTACACTTATCTTTAAATAATCTCCAGTTTCTCTCTTGCCACAAGTAGTAGACTGAAGCAGCCACAATAATTTTGTCTACAGTCCATCCAAAATTGTTTCTAACTTGTTTCTCTACAATGAGATTACAAGTATCCAGCAAACCATCATCTTTGCTCAAAAAGGAAGACATGATCCCCATTTCACCCCAAACCTGATTAGCATACTGACATTGAAAAAATAGATGCTTATGAGAATCATCCCTTTGTTTGCATAAGCTACATGACAGATTACCACTCATATGCCATTTCTCCATTCTGTCCTGGGTTAACAACTTTTCTTGAACTGCTAGCCATAGAATAAAACTGTGTTTTGGAATCATTTGTTTGAACCATACAGCTTCACTCCACATAACTTTTGGCCAATTTTCTCTCATATCCACCCATGCTTGAGCAGTTGAAAACCTTACTTTAGTTCCAACATTTGTCACCCAAACAATCTTATCCATTTTATCATCTTGAATAGTAGGTATATCAATGTTCTGTAACACAGGATATTTATCAACCAAACTCCTAGGCCAATCCCAATCATTATTGTGTATCATGTCAGCAACCATAGCATCTTTATTAAGCCTAGCATCATATATATCCCTCACTGTTACAAAATCACTAATAGGGCCATAATCACACCACTTGTCATACCACACAGAAGTGTTTTTGCCATTTCCAATATCATATCTAACATGATTCTTAATTTGATCTCTAATCTCCATCATATTTTTCCATCCCCAGCTATCACCATTATCAACTTGAATGCTCCATATACTTTTACCTTTTAACTTTACCACATTAACCCATGTTGCCCACAAAGACTTCTTATTTTCCAATATTTTCCAAAACTGTTTTGTAAGTAACACCATGTTCCATTTTCTCATAGATTTGATTCCCAAACCTCCTTGTTCTTTTGGCCTACAAACTATTTTCCATGCCACCCTTGCTTTACCTTTAACTGAATCACCAGCATTCCACAAGAACCTTTTAAACAGCTTATCAAGATCATCAATCACAGATGTAGGTAACAAGTATACAGATGCCCAATATAATTGCATAGAAGCTAAAACAGATGCAATCAGCTGAATTCTCCCAGCATAAGACAACATTCTGCTTCTCCAACAATTAATCTTTGCTTCAACTTTGTCAATTAGAACTCTGCAATCATGAACACTCAATTTTTTAGCAAGTAAAGGTACTCCTAAATATCTCACTGGAAGACTTCCACTCTTGAAAGGCAATATATGAAGCAATTCCATCTTATCCTCCAGCTTAATACTTCCAAAAAACATTAAACTTTTGCTTAAATTTGGATATAAGCCAGAAACAAGACTAAACTCCTCAAGAGTCTTTTTAACCACCTCAATTGAACCTTTGTTTCCCTTACATAAAACAAGAAGATCATCAGCAAAGCACATGTGAGTGAGTTTAAGCTCTTTGCAACCAAAGTGGTATCCAAACTCATCAGATTCTTCAACATTTCTAACCATGAGCAGATGAAACACTTCCATAACTAAAGTGAACAGGTATGGAGATATAGGATCTCCCTGCCTAAGTCCCCTTCCTCCTTTAAAATAACCATGAGACTCACCATTTAAGCAAACAGAAAACTTAGCAGTAGAGACACATTGCATAATCCATTCCACCATCTTACTATGAAAGCCAAATTTGTTCAATATATCCTCCAAGAAAGCCCAACTAACAGTATCATAAGCTTTTTGAATATCAATTTGCATAGCACATCTTTTGGGGCCATTCTTTCTATTGTATCCTCTTAGCAATTCTTGAGCAATAAGAATATTATCTTGAATGTGTCTACCAGGAATAAAAGCACTTTGATTGATATGCACAACCTTTTCAAGCCCTTCCTTAATCCTATTAGTAAGAATCTTACTAATACATTTATATATCGAAAAGGCCCAAAGGTGGAATTAATGGAGACGACCAATTTTTTATCTAACAGCCGACTAGTCCAGGCCCAAAGGTGGAATTAATGGAGACGACCAATTTTTTATCTAACAGCCGACTAGTCCACTACTACGGTACTACCCTTTCAAGAAGGAAAAATATTTCAAAATTCCAAAATTTCAACTTCGCCATCAAACTTTCAGTAGTCTACACTTGTTTGATACTAAAATTTAGTATGACTTAGAAGCATTAGAAGTTACATATATTGATACGTGCATGAAGGTGAAGACCAAGTCTCAAGCAGTTGATAAGTTAATCCATGATCTCCACACGAAAGTGTATTTGCATGCATATTAGGAGAAAGAAGTGGTCAATACCACAGTGCATTAGAGTCACGTTTACTTTTAATTAGTTTCCCATGTTTGAATATTATTCCTAAAATATAGGCTAGTGGCAGTTTCTTTTCAAGTATTTATATGTAACATGTTTCATTGGAATGGAGAAGAAGAGAAAATTGCAGTAAAGTCTTATATTGTTTAGTTAGTCCGTAGTTAGTTTAGAAGCATAATAACCGTCGCAAAATCGGTTCCTATCAAATTGGTGCTTTCATTCTCGATCACTATGCCTCCCCGCCGTGACCCGTCACCTTCACCAAATGATACTTCCGCCCTAACCTCCAAAATCGACCAACTTATCACCTCTTCCAACACTGCCGCCACTGACAACGATAACCGCCTGAAAGCTTTAATCACCGCCGCCACTGACACCGATACCCGCCTGAAAGCTTTAATCACTGCCACCGAAAACCTCTCCGCAAAAATATCGTTGAATTCAGACACCACGACCATGCTCGTCAATAATTTCCAACGTTTAACTTCTAATTCCATTCCAATTCAGTCCACAGCCACCTCCACACTTACCATACCACCTTTAACAATTGGAACTTTCCACCCTGCTAACACCTCATCCACCACCACGACCACCATACCACCAGTCAGTACCCATATTTCCAGCCAAACAACTTCCCCACAAGTCATGCTCCAAGGCCTCACTAATCCTTCAACTTCTTCATCCGCTTATACAGGCCCTCCACCACCTCAGTTCAACGATTATAATTTTTATACCAATAACAACCAATTCCAAATGGCCAATCAAATCCCACCCTTCCAAGAACCGTCATTCTTCACTACCCATAACACGTCCAACTTTCGACAACCGATCAACATCCCCGCACCACCGACTCAACCCCGTGCACCAAAAATTACGCTTCCATTATTCGATGGTACCAACCCACTCGATTGGACCTTCCAAGCCGACAATTTTTTTAACTTTTACCAGACCCCGGTTGCTAATCGCACCCCGTATTCGGTCTTCTATTTTACCGGCGAAGCCCTTTCTTGGTACAAACACCTCGCTACGAATGAGATGCTCGGCACGTGGGAAACATTTAAACGTGAATTGGAGATTCGTTTCGGTCCGTCCTCCTATGAGAACCATGAAGCAGCCTTGTTTAAACTACGGCAAACTTCCACTGTTGCCGCATATCAAACTGAATTCGAAAGACTCAGTAATCGGGTTAACGGTCTATCGGCCCAAACCCTCAAAAACTGTTTCATCTCGGGCTTACGAAAAGATATACAAAATGAGATTGCATTACTTAAACCCATGACTCTTCATCAAGTTTATGGGCAGGCAAAATTGCTCGAAGAAAAGCTGGCCCAAAATGACAACCTTCATGATCAAACTTTTGATCATCCAAAGCCCATTGCCTGTTCACTTACTACATCACAGCTTCTGCCATCAACCCAACCTTTGTTAGATACTCCTCTCCCTCAAACTCAATCACTACCAATTAAGAAATTAACCCCTGCTGAAATGCAGAAAAGACGCTCAGAGGGACTTTGCTACAATTGCCCGGAAAAGTTTTTTAAGGGTCACAAGTGCAACCCTCCCCAGTTTTTGCTTCTCATTGATAACGAGGATTTCCCAGCAATGACACCACTGGACACACCACCTGGAACCGACACCATTGTCACCCCAACAAAAAACCCCCCATGGGGCATCTCAACTGTCGAGTACTACCACCAAGCCGGACCTTGAGGACAAGGTCCATTTTAACGATGGGGGTATTGATACGTGCATGAAGGTGAAGACCAAGTCTCAAGCAGTTGATAAGTTAATCCATGATCTCCACACGAAAGTGTATTTGCATGCATATTAGGAGAAAGAAGTGGTCAATACCACAGTGCATTAGAGTCACGTTTACTTTTAATTAGTTTCCCATGTTTGAATATTATTCCTAAAATATAGGCTAGTGGCAGTTTCTTTTCAAGTATTTATATGTAACATGTTTCATTGGAATGGAGAAGAAGAGAAAATTGCAGTAAAGTCTTATATTGTTTAGTTAGTCCGTAGTTAGTTTAGAAGCATAATAACCGTCGCAAAATCGGTTCCTATAAGTTACATATATCTATTTACTTTAATCTAGTTTTAATTTATACATTTATTTTCAGATTTATATCACTATTATGAATTTTCACAGTTTTCTTTCTATAAATGTAAGCATTGACTAACTTACATTTGAAACTTGATGACGTTTGAAAAATTAAAATTTTACAACCGTTTCAAATATAAAAATCACTAAAATTCTTGCATGATTACGTCTCGATGTGGCCATGTGGAATGTGGGACCGCGCGTGTTGTGAGCCTCACATCTACGTAATTCACTTATTGTATCATTCAATACACAAAATAATTTTAAGTAATTTTGTTCGTATTGCTTTATCTAGCAGTATCGAGTGTCATAATTCTTGTTGAATTGAAAATAATGTGTTTATAGATACTATCATTTATTTATTTTTATTTTTTTGAGTAAATTGCACCGTTTGTCCCTATGGTCTAGGCCAAATCCCACCGTTCGTCCCTGATATATTTTTTTTTTTTTTGTACCGTTCGTCCCTGTGGTTTATATATGTAGCACCGTAGAGATAGGGACGAACGGTGTTACATAGTTTCAGGCCAAATTTTTGATATAGGGACGAACGGTGCTACATATATAAAGCACAGGGATGAACGGTGCCAAAAAAAAAAAGATCAGGGACGAACGGTAGGATTTGGCCTAAACCACAGGGATGAACGGTGCAATTTACTCTTTATTTTTTATAGAGTAAACTACACCATTCGTCCTTGTGGTATGCGTTGACCGACACATTTCGTCTTTGACCAAAAAAATTGCACCGTTCGTCCTTAATTGCGAAACGTTATGTATCGTTAGTCCTCACTCTAATGGCATCATTAGGTCGTTATACTCATCCATCGAGGTATTTCAGTCTTTTCCAACCCTAAGGACCAATGGTGCAATTTACTCTTTTTATTATTTATTTAACCATAAGGACAATGGTGCAATTTACTCTTTTTATACGTTTTCGTCCATTTTTCACGTTTTCATCCGTATTTTCACGTTTTCGTCCGTATTTTCACGTTTTCGTCGTATTTACATGTTTTCGTCCATATGTACACGTTTTCATCGTATTTACACGTTTTCGTCCGTATGTACACGTTTTCATCCATTTTTACACGTTTTCATCCGTATTTAACTTTTAGTTCATTTTACACGTTTTCATCCGTATTTACACGTTTTCTTCCGTTTTTACACGTTTACATTCATATTTACACGTTTTCATCGTTTTTACACGTTTTCATCCGTACTTACACGTTTTCGTCCGTTTTTTCATGTTTTCGTCCGTATTTTCACGTTTTCGTCCGTATTTTCACGTTTTCGTCGTATTTACACGTTTTTGTCCGTTTTTACACGTTTTCATCCGTTTTACATTTTTCGTCCGTATTTACACGTTTTCGTCATTTTTTACACATTTTATCCGTATCTACACGTTTTTGTCGTATTTACACGTTTTACATTTTCCGTACTTTTATACAGTTTCTTTTACCGTTTTAAACTTACGTTTTTACTTTCATTTTACACGTTTCTTCACTTATTACACGTTTTCATCCGTTTTTACATGTTTTCATCGTTTTACACGTTTTTTCGTTTTACACGTTTTTCGTATTTACATGTTTTCGTTTACACGTATTTTACACGTTTTCGTCCGTATTTACATGTTTTCGTCGTATTTACACGTTTTGTCATTTTTACACATTTTCATCCGTATTTACATGTTTTCGTCCTTTTTATTCAATTCGTTTTTCTTCACGTATTTACTTCACGTTTTCTCCCTATTTACAGTTTTCGTCCGTATTTACACGTTTTGCGATTTTTACACTTTTATCGTATTTTACATGTTTTCGTCATTTTTAACGTTTCGTATTTTCACGTTTTCTTTCAGTTTTCGTATTTACACTTTAATCGTAATTTACACTTTCGTCATTTTTTTACACGTTTTGTCGTAATTTACACATTTTATTCGTATTTACATGATTTTGAGAAGTGTAAAAACGGACGATAATGTTAACATTTTCGGATGATTTAAATGTGTAAATACGTAGTACAAATTGTTAAATAAATGAATTTAACAATTTTCGTAACATTGACATAAACGTGTAATACGCGAACTGTAAAATAAACATTAAATTACAGATGCTGTTTAACACGCTAACTTTTGACGAAAACGTGTAAAAACGGACGAAAACTGTAAATACGGAGAAAATGTGTAAAAAACGAAAATTTAAAATGTAAATACGGATGTAAAAACGTGTAAATAAAAAACTGGAAAACAAAACGTGTAAATACGACGAAAACGTAAAACGATAAAACATGTAAAAAATAAAAAACGGAAAACGTGTAAATACGGAATGAAATACGTGAAAACTTAAACGGACGAAAACGTGTAAAATACGAATGTAAACGTGCAACAAAAAGTGAACGGAAAGAAAACGTGTAAAAACGGATTGAAAACGTGTTAAATAATAATAGAAACGGAAGAAACGGTAAATACGGATGAAAATGTACGGAACACAAAAACATGTAGATACGGATGAAAATGTGTAAAAAATGACGAAAACGTGTAAATACTGACGAAAACATGTAAATACGGATGAAAACGTGTAAAAACGGACAAAAACGTGTAAAAACGGACAAAAACGTGTAGATACGGATGAAAATGTGTAAAAATGACGAAAACGTGTAAATACGGACGAAAACATGTAAATACGGATGAAAACGTGTAAAAACGGACAAAAACGTGAAAATACGGACGAAAACGTGTAGATACGGATGAAAATGTGTAAAAATGACGAAAACGTGTAAATACGGACGAAAACATGTAAATACGGATGAAAACGTGTAAAAACGGACAAAAACGTGAAAATATGGACGAAAACGTGAAAATACGGACGAAAACGTGAAAATACGGACGAAAACGTGAAAGTACGGACGAAAACGTGTAAAAACGGATGAAAACGTGTAAATATGAATGTAAACGTGTAAAAACGGAAGAAAGCGTGTAAATACGGATGAAAACGTGTAAAAATGAACTAAAAGGTGTAAATACGGATGAAAACGTGTAAAAATGGATGAAAACGTGTACATACGGACGAAAACGTGTAAATACGGATGAAAACGTGTACATACGGACGAAAACGTGAAAATACGGACGAAAACGTGAAAATACGGATGAAAACGTAAAAAATAGACGAAAACGTATAAAAAGAGTAAATTGCACCATTGGTCCTTATGGTTAAATAAATAATAAAAAGAGTAAATTGCACCATTGGTCCTTATGGTTGGGAAAAGACTGAAATACCCTCGAGTGGATGAGGTATAACGACCGTTAGTGATGCCAGTTAGAGTGAGGGACTAACGATACATAATGTTTCGCAATTAAGGACGAACGGTGCAATTTTTTTAGTCAAAGGACGAAATGTGTCGATCAATGCATACCACAAAGACGAATGGTGCAATTTACTCTTTATTTTTTATATATTCCTTTAAACTTAATATGTACAATATAAACAAATTTTAAAAGGTAATGGACATGTGCCAAACACCTTTTAAAACTGCAAACAAACAACTATACTGCAACATTCAAACACTTATACAATTATGATGTGAAAAACTGAACCAGAATACATTTGCAGACATAAATCTTGATCACATTTTATTCATCATTTTCACCAAGCTAAGCACTTTAGGATATTCTACCACTATGACTACATGGGGATCGCACGCATTACGTATGAGATTCAATTATATAATTTATATATAACAGTTATATATTAATTATTAAATCACGTTATAAATAAAGTAACTAATACGCGAGGGACTTATTAGTACGAAAACCAAACTTGTGAGGTGTTGGTTGAAACCGGTCGAACATGAAAGGAATGGAGGGGTCCGAGTGTTGTTTTGTGAAACTTGAGGAGGTGATAGACTCTAACTTGGAAAACAAGTTTGAGGGCTATATAAACATCTCATTGGCTTCAAAAGACAAGACACGACGTTAAAATCGCTTACAAAATCCAGACGCATGATATGCTTTAATAGCATATACGTATGAATTATCATATGCATGCAATTTCTATATATATAAATGTGTAATGCCATGCAATTGCATGCGTATATATTCCCTTATTACTGGTCAACCAACTTCCAGTACCATAATGTGTTTCGATCAGTTTAATTCAGAGAAACAAAAACATTGTGTTTGGTTGTTTCTATTCGTGATTGAACTAGCATTCTAATTGAATCGCTACTAGTACGTGTGTATAAAAACATAGAGGAATCAACACTATTTGATTCTAGGTGGTGAAGCTTTATCGACTTTATTCTAGTCGATTTTCATAAACCCTAATTTATTAGGGTTTGTTATTTGATCTTAATTTAGGGGTTTTTCTATAAACCCTAATTGCATGGATTGCTAAAAGGTACGCATTATTTTTATGTTTCAGTTAATTAATTTACAAGTATTTGTTCCTTAGCTTCCGTTGCGTGTTTTTAATGTTTATGTTTAATATATGCTTGTCATATAATTAATTTACAAGTATTTGTTCCTTAGCTTCCGTTGCGTGTTTTTGATGTTTTATGTTTAATATATGCTTGTCATGATATATAAATTCAACATAAGTGTAGAATAACTAAAGGCTAGCTCAATTCCAATCAATGGCTACATTTCCAGTATTAGACAAGAACATGTAATGAATGTAACACAAAATACTTTGTAATGTATATTATCGTTCGTTTTTAGAATTTCAAGAAAAAGTGAGTTATCACGAAAATAGCTTTATATGAGTGTGAGATACGTTTATGGTCGTGTTTGATAGCCTTTGAATTGTATGATTCATAGGAGATCACTTGAATAGGTCAGAATACTTCATTATATTTTTCATATTTATGATCCATATATGACCCATCTACTTGTTTTCTGTAATTCGAAAGTTTCATTCAAAGACAACGTGAATTTAATTAATTTTGATATTTGTTGCAAAGAAATATATATAGATAAACAAAAAAAACACAGGTGCATAAAGCTAGCAATTTTTTTGGATGACTCAGTTTGGAATACCTAAAACTAGCTCAAGATAACTGATATAAAAAACCAAAGTGCTTACGATTTATGTTACATTTTCATTAAGTCATCATCGAGTAAAGGCTAATGATGAATAATGAACTAGTGAGTATAAACCGAACCGTAAACTTATTTTCTTGCATATCAATGGAAATAACTTGGGGTTTGTTTGTTTGAATTCTATATCAAGTCATGTTTAAGAGATGACTTAGGCTAGTCACAGTGGTGACCTGGGTCACCAGCTGGCACGTCAGCTTTCTCTCTCCGGTGACCAGGCATGACCAATGTACCACAGTGGTGACCGACTTTTTTTTTTTTTTTTTAATCAAACATTTTAAACAGAAAACTTAAAATTCATTAAAAATAAAAAAATTACAATACTAAATTAAAAACTTAAACAATACGATACTTATTACAAACGTAAACTAGTAATCTAAGTTGTAGCGCGTCTTGATTACTGCCTTAAGCTGCAAAAACTCATTTCGGTGTCGTTCGGGCAAAGTTGGGTCGATTGCTGAATTGTAGAAGATCAAATCTTGCTCCCGTTTTGTGATGTCCATGATTTCAACTTGCTTTCGTTGGAGTTCAATTTTCTCTCTTTTTATCACTAGCTCTTCTTGCTTTAATCTAACATACGACTCTTCAAGGTCCTTCTTTTTTTCCCTCTTTTGACGGCTTGAATTTGAAGAAGGTCTTTGCTAGCGAATTTGTCCACAATGATGGTGAATAACGAGAGGCGGAGGATGATTTCTTCCTGGCTGCGTCATGACCTTGTGGTCGTGATTCTCTAGTATCGTCTTCATCTTCAAAATCATCCACGTCTTGGAAATTCTAGGGACCTTGTGTTGACCCCAAGGTAGTTGTAGAACCCTTTGTTTTCTTCCGACTATTTGTTAGAAATGAAGTTGGGCGATATTTAAGTGAATTGGAATAGACAACTAGTTTGCATATAGTGCAAGGACTGAAAATGTAATATTAGCAAAGTTGTCTTTTTAGGCATTTAAATACCCCACAAGTCTTCACTTGTGGGGTGTGGCTGAAAATCATTATCCATAGAAATAATATCCGGTTTTCACTATCTCCACCTTCTCTCTACTCTCTCTCTAAAACCAAACATGAATCTCTTCCATTTTAGTCAACCTCGACCTCCAGAAGGTGTTAAAACACGATTCTTGGTCATTACAATTGGTATCATGAGCTAACCGGGGGTGAATCGTGGTGTGTTTGAGGTAAAAAATGTGATTTTTTGGTGTGTTCTTGCTTATTACTGTTCATCAGTAGCAGTTTTGAAGTTTTTTGTGTTCGATCTTTGTTCTTTAAATACCAAACTGTCATGTTTTTGTTCTTAAAAAATCGTGGCTGTTTGTGGTGTTTATCTTGGAATCGTACACAAAATATTAAGGTTCAAGGTTGTGCTTGTTTGTGGTTTGAAGCTTGGTTTGTGATGGTTTGCTCATTTTCACTCGAATCTTGTGATTTAAGGTTGAATTTGTTGGTGTTCTAAGTCTTTAGATCGACCAAAATTATAGATGATTGAGCAAGATTTGTTTTTGGTTAGTTTTGTGAATTATTGAAGTTGACAAGTTGCTCTAAGTTGTCAATGGATAAGACTGACAAAGAAAGGGCAAGTAAAGAAAAAGGACAAGAGTTGGTGAAAGAAAAGCAGACTTTCGAAATTCAGAAAGTCAACAAAAGTTTCGAAATTGCCATTATTCTCGCAATTACTTCTTCTTTCAAAATTGCAACATTCTTCGCAATTGAAGCTGCCTTCGCAATTCCTATGCTTCTCGCAAATCAAAAAATATCGCATTCTTGTATAAGATTGTGATAGGTGCTCTTTCGAAATTGATTTCGGAATTTATTTCGCAATTGGTTTCGGAATTGGGTCATTCTCGCAATTGGTCTCGCAATTGGAGCTGATTTCGCAATTCACCATCTATCGCAATTGGGTCAGACTTTCGCAATTCTAGCTCCTCTCGCAATTGGTCCTTCATCTCGCAATTCAAAGTCAAAAAAAAAAAAAAAAAAAAAAAAAAAAAAAGAGTTTTTTGGCGGGAAAATTTGAGGAATGACTTAACGGTCAGTTTTTACGCGAGATTCAAATTCTGGTTCAAGAGTGAAAATTTTGGCTCAAAATTCAAGTTTTTTGGCCAAAATTCGAATTTTTCGGGGAATTTTTGGCGTAAAAATTTCTAAAACTCAAATTTTTCCTGCATCATTAGAATGTCATTTTATGGCATTATTCACACCTAAATCACAAATGATATTTTTGGCCTACACCGTCAACATCACCACGTATAGCCGAAAAGATCCTGATCAAGAATCGCAATCAAATGACAATGGCTAAATTATCAACTGTGACTACAAGGATGATTCATTATTACTTACTTGAAGTTGAAGTGGAATATCACGGGTACGTGTACTTAGTATCTTGAAGATATCGGGGTTGGTTGGATGCATGATTCTTCGAGATCCTTGTTTGAGCATTTATAGAATAGTGATTAAGTCTTGGGTTATCTAGTTTTCATAGGTCAAGGGGAGGATGGACGAAGACCTAGTTAACTATCACTTAAAGGAGATACGTTGTAGTACTCAGTGTCACACAAAGATGTGGATAATTTAAGAGAGGTTCATATACAGTTAAGGAAGGATGGATGGGTATATGAAACGACCTATGCTATAAGGAGTTACGTTGTAGTGCTCAGTATAGGTTCTTAGTCACACGTTCGTGCAAGTTTAAATCACAAGTCTGGGTTATTTTACTACAGTCTCAAATTCGTCATAATGGGTTTCTCCATCAGCAGCCACTACAAAAAGCCGTTGTTTTGATACAAGAGGTTTGAGAAGAGATTGATCCTAACAGAATCGTAGAGAGAATAGTTATCGACATCAACTCATGGGGTATTGATTTGTTTGTTGCTTCTAGTTGATATGTCTATGTACACATATGTAGGATGAGTCCGAAAGATCGTCATCATCCTGGAGGGAGAAATGTATGAAATGTATACATCGGGGCTGTTTATTGAAGAACTGGAAGCATTCTAAGTGAGCTGAAGATGTCGATATGATGCTCCCCAAAGAAACATGTGAAGAAGTTACAAGTCATCAGTCTATAATCCATTTTCCGCTGTGCAAGAGACTGAAGACAATTTGGCAACTGATCTGGCACATGCTTTTGCATTATTCACTGAGGCATTAAACTTCAAACAACATAACAACAACCAATGGAATTCACCGTACACTGACAATACGCAGTTATATATGGGTCAAGAAGGACAAATGGTTGAGGTTATCGGGAATCAGCAAGGAAATGCTATGGGTATACAGACGGGGAATCAAATGCAATATGCAGGGCAGTATACGGGAAATCAAATGGATCAGTTTGTGAATCAGAATGGGGTCAATCAAAATGAAGATTATTGTTTCATGACTTCATCTGAAATCCAAAGGAGTGATATAGGCAGAATTGGTAATGTTCCTGCAATGACGAAAGTAGAAAAGCTCCAGTACATGCTGATGCTAGCCAACAAGGAACATTCGGGAATACCTTTGACTGCTGAGGAATCCGACTTCTTGCTTTCAACCAGAATCAATGATAATTCTACAGAAGTCACAGGAGTCTCCGATCCTATGCCTGATCAGCAACAAACAACATCATGCAGTGATTCTGAAACTCCTCCGTCCTATGACACAGAACCACTCCATGAGGTACCATCATTGTTTGCTCATGAAAAGCCACATTCATATATGGATCCTAATGAAGTTCAAGTTGCACAAAATGATGCTAATGATGAGGAAACCCGTGCTCTATTTGAATCATTACTTCATAATTGTCAAATAGAGATTGAAAAGGTCAAAAAGATCAATCGCGAGGTAAAAGCCGCGAATGAAAAATTGACCACTGAGCTTGAGAGTTATAAGGTGAATGCACGAGCTTATGATTTTCACAACAATCGTCAGTCAGAACTTGAAAATAGTTTAAGAGATTCTGTTTTAAGAGAAAAACGTTTGCAAATCAAATTTGACACTCTTGATGTTAATTTGAACAATAAAATCAAATCTCTAAACAAGGAAATTTCTGAACTAACAAACCAGCTTTCAAAACAAAAATCAACTTATTCTAATCTTGAAAAAGAAAAGAAGGAGTTGAATGAAAGGTTTTTAAAACGTGAAAAGGATCTTTTTAAAGAGATCTCTGACAAAAAAGAAACCATTGCAAAGTTGGAAATTTTGCTTGTAAAAATGGGTCATTCTGCACAAAAAGTTAACTTGTTAATAAACGATCCAAACCTGATTTTACATACGCTAAAGAAAATGGCTATCGGTTATGAAAACCCTTATAATCTCAAGAAAGCTCAGAAAGAACAGAATGTGCTTTATAATGGTAATTTAATAAATGCTATCCATGACCCTCCTCCGGGTTATGATTCTAGTGAAACGATTGAGCTTTCCAAAGAGAGTAGAAACAAAATGCGACAATTGAACAGAGAAATCAAACCCATTGACTATAATGCAGTTAACAAACTTGCTGGGGTTCATCTTGTTCAAAAGGAGTCACCTCTATTTTTTCAAAAACCAGTGGTTTTCACAAAACAAAAAGCTGTCTCAATACATCTGTCTAACATCGAACAAATGGCATCTAAAAACACTTGTGAAACAAGTGCAGCTAGACTATATTTGGTTGATCTTAAACAAAGAATTGAAACACTTCAAAGTATTGTGGCTTCCAAAACAAACAGTCAAACATTTGAATGGTTTTCAGGTGTTCAGACTGAACTTAAAGAGATTTTTGAACAGGAAATTAATCCACATATTGCTGCAATCTACGCGGTTGTTCAATGTGGAAAATAATCTTTTGAAAGAGTCAGCAGAATTTGTTAAGGACCACAAATCCTTAGTGAAGGAAGCAAATGAATACTTGGAACGAATAAAGGTTTTGGAACAGCAAAATGACTCTCTCTCCTTCGAAGCTCTATCGACCGATATCATGTCAATTATTTACCAAACATATTCTGTTGAGGATGATGAAACACTTCGAGCTGAGACTTCTCAAATTGTTGAAAAATATGAAAAGGTGCTTTTGAAACTTGAAAAACAAAATTGCACATATTTTAAACAACTTGATACGAAAAAGGAAGAATGCAAGTATGACAAATTGTCGTATGAGCGTTCTTACAAACAAATGCAAGAACAAATTCAGTTTTTGAAGTCTCAGCTTGAAAGTCAAAATGGGAAGGGTGAGGAAACAACGGGTATTGCACCATTAACCCCCTTGCCTTGTGAGAAACAAAAAGGGAAAGTTGTTGTCAAAACAAAAACATCGAATGTAATAGTGCCTGGCCTTGATAGGATTAGTCCCACTAATGCGTCTGCCTCTACCTCTCAAACATATAGGGCGTTAGACAAATGTGCAAAAGATAATCCAAAAGAGTCTAGGAATGCTAATACAGATTCAAAGGACAACAAGCTAAATCCCAATGTGTGTGCCCCTAGGAATAGCTTAACGAATGTGACCATAAAAACTGTTAAAGAATCTGTTGATTCAAACGACATGGTCCATAATCAATACCTAGATAATGCTAGGAAAAAGGCACAGGTTCGAAAAGATGGAATTTTAGGCACAAAACCTAAAGTGATGAATTCTACAACATTACAAAGCACTGCTAGTAGTAGTAAACCACTACCTAGGATCATTCAACTAAAGACTAGGGATTGGCTTGCATCTAAGAGTAGTTGCGAAAAAGAAAATGTTATTCACGTAGAATCCAACACTATGAACTCAAATTCCTCTTCGAACCAGAAACAAGCTTCAAATGACTGTAGTGACAAAGTTAAGGTTGCCATTTTAAACAAGAATGTTGAATTTGTTTGTCCTACATGTCAAAAATGTGTCGTTTCAGCTAATCATGATGCATGTGTTGCACAATATATCAAGAAAGCAAATGCAAGTGCTAAGGCACAATCCTCTAAGACACCAAATAGCAACAAACCCGTTGCTAAGAAGCAAAAGGCTAAGAAACCAACTAGGTGGATCTCTACAGGACTTAGTGTTTCTCAAAATGAGACTTCTGCTGCATCTGAAAAGGAACCAACTCCTAGATCTTGCCCTAGGTGGATTCCCACGGGAAAAGTTTTTAAAACAGTTGGTCTTAGATGGATTCCTACAGGAAATATTCTTGATAGTTGCACCACAACAAGTAATAGTGAAAATCATCAGGATAAGGATGTAGAAACCACTACAACCGTTGATAGTGGACACCCTCAATGTGATGATTCATGTTCTTCTAATACTATTATTTGTGCATATTCTTCTTTTGTGGATTCTGTGATTGCAGGTACTCGTGAAAGTGTTGAGAGTTCACTCGCTGAATGTGGAAGAGAAGACATTTATGCCAACATCGCATTTGAAAATCCTGGTCTACATCCACTCTTAACTCCACTTTTACTTGTTCATACTTAATCATTCTTTGTGAATATACATTTTTTTGAAAACATCAAAAAGAATATACAAAAATGGAAAATTTTCAAAAAATACAAAAACAATATAAAATCACAAAAATCCAAAAATATTCCTCTCCGACATGTCTCTCGTATAATCGATATTCTGTACGTACTTAGAAATATCATTCAACAATGATACGGGCATGTACAGATGCTTGAGCGAGAGTTCTTTAAATGTTTTCAAAACATGTCGTTCCTCAAAATTTCTTATGGCTTATGCACACATGTCAGTGCATAACCCGTTTTTCAAAGAAAGGAAAGTGCTTAGTCAAAATCTTTCGAGCACTTATCCTAAAATCAATGGCTTCTGAGAGACTCACTCCAGAACCCGCGCTTAACCCGATGGCTTCGGAACATCTCAGTTTCGGACCCGAACTTCAAATAAAGGAAAGTGTTGTGCAAAACCAATTTCTTTTTCTAACACTTATCCTAAAAACAAATGAAGATATCTCTCCTTACATATCTTCAAAGATTTTCAAAATCTTCTCTATCGTGAGCACATTTTCTTCAAGATTTTTCAATAAGATTTTTCCAAATCTTTCGTAAAGTGCTCAAGATAACTCCCTCCTAAACCCTTAAAACTGCTTTTAAACTAAAATGTTTAACCATATGCTTTGTTTAAGGGGGAGTAGAAAAACAAAAATGTTCCAATTTCATGCTCAAATCCGTCTATCTCTCCAAAAAGTTTTATTTTAATCAGTTGATATCAAAAATATCACTGCATGCTATTTTTGAGGGGGAGAAGATGTGATTAAAATGTGATCGAAAAGGAATCTCAAAAAGAGTTCTTCAAAAAGTCTCAGCATGAACCCTCGAATTGACGAAAGAGAAATGTCAGTAATCGAAAAGACTAGTCCGGGACGGGTAATAATTTCAAGATGGTTATCCATTGATGTAAACGTGTCTCGCAAAGGACTTGTCTGAGTAGAATGTACCAATTCGAGAGATGATCTTTTGATATGACCGTGACGGGTAATAACTTCAAGCTAGTCTAACTAGTGATGTAAACGTGTCTCGCAATGGTCATATTAATTGAAAATCGATTAGTTCAAAAAGTACGAACTCTACCCATCATGTGCAATTCTTTCTTAAATCTCAAATGCATATGTGAAGGGGGAGTATTTCAGAAAATGCAAAACTCTCAAAGTTTTAACAAAATGTGTTTTACTCATAAACACTTTGAGAGATTTTCAAAATGGTTTTATGGCATGCGATCAAATAACCTAGGATAATCATGGAGTTATAAGGTGATTATGGTTAGGTTATGTCCTATGATCCGCCAGAGCCGGAGGGATCTTCCCAAGGACAATTCCAATAGATTAGAATTAGAAGTCCTTAGGAAAGATTGAAAAAAAGGAGTAAATGAGAAAGGAGAAAGAAGGGGTTGAAGAATGAAAAAGAAAAGTTTTTGTAAGGGTGAAAAGAAATAGCCCTCCATGAAAACTTAGGTCAGAAACCGGGTCAATACATCTGCTATCGGTATTCACTAAGGTGATACTGGTATTGAAGACAAGACGTCATGGACCCAGTGACGCGTTGCACAAACCCCTCATATCCACTCAGATATCTCTTAAAAGATATTTGTTTCATTTCTCACGGAGAACACTGCATAATCTATCGACCTCTCACTCCGAGATGTGTTGATATTGAAAAGGTGGCACTCTGCTCCATGCCTCCGTCGACTAAAACCAAAACGCACATTATTGAGTCTAGAGACATGAGATTCATCAAAGATCTCTTAGGAACACTTCCTATGCAATACACTTGTGTTCATCAAAAGGATACAAGTTGTATGAGTCTTAATGAGATCTTTAGATCTTGCCTCACGACATGATGGCCGCTGGACGATTTATTGCTAACTGTCTTATGCAGGTACTGACGAAAGTCCATTCACCATCATCATCTACAACGTAGACGCATCTGATCAGAAGAAGTAGATCAAGGCAAGAACATTCAAAGTCAATACTTTGAAGATCACAGAGCATGAAGGAACAATGAATCAAGTCTATTATACAATGACACGCAAAGTTCAAGACATCAAAAGCAAAAGACCAATCACGGGAGCATTATTGAAATGACCATCCCTTAGGGGGAGATTGTTAGCATTGAATTTATGCTATTTAGGAAGTGATGGTCATTTGTAGCTTAGAACATTAAGTGTCATGTATAATATGTATTTTACATGTGGGCTAGTAGCATTAGTTTTGTTAGTAGCTTAAATGTATATGTGTAGTGCATATATTAGCCCACATCATGGTCCAAACAAAAGCCCATCCAAAGCCTTTTGGATGGCAGCCAACACATATAAGCAAAACACTCTCTCATTTAGCAAAGTGTGCTTTAGAGAGAGTGTGTGTGTATTTCTTGTAATTCTCTCTAATCTAATATACACCAAGTTCCAGGAAAACTTCCTCTCAACTGCCACCACATCCTCATCTATATTTCTCATCTATTCTTCTCTTATTCTCTTCTATTAACTGCCATTCGAACAACCAAAAGAAAGTGGTATGATGTTTTTTTTATCTCTCAAAATATGATGGAAGCATTCTAAGTGAGCTGAAGATGTCGATATGATGCTCCCCAAAGAAACCTGTGAAGAAGTTACAAGTCATCAGTCTATAATCCATTTTCCGCTGTGCAAGAGACTGAAGACAATTTGGCAAGATTTCAGAGAAACTTCTTCTACAAGCATCAAGGCTATATCAAACGGGTTGTCAATTTGGGAGGGAGCATGTAAAAGAAAATCCCTCACTAATTGGGAGGGAGTAATAACCCAATTAGAGAATTACAGTGATTCGGCAAGTAAATCAAGTAAGCTGAGAAAGATACGAGAAGATCAAGAGCTGTGAAGACATCCTCAAAAGAAAGGAAACTGCTCTACTTCAGCATGGCTTTTATCATTGTTATGTACTTGTTAGGAATCATTGTAACCAATTCTAGTATATCTCCAGCTGGAGGGAGATTGTTAGAAATGAAGCTGGGCGATATTTACGTGAATTGGAATAGACAACTAGTTTGCATATAGTGCAAGGACTGAAAATATAATATTAGCAAAGTTGTCTTTTTAGGCATTTAAATACCCCACAAGTCTTCACTTGTGGGGTGTGGTTGAAAATCATTATCCATAGAAATAATATCCGGTTTTTACTATCTCCACCTTCTCTCTACTCTCTCTCTAAAACCAAACATGAATCTCTTCCATTTTAGTCAACCTCGACCTCCAGAAGGTGTTAAAACACGATTCTTTGTCATTACACTATTCGATCGGAAAGCAGGCACCTCCTTCTTCTAAGCATCATGATGCCTCAAAATTTTCCAACATTTTTCCAAGTTGAAATCATGACCATAAATCACACGGTATTCTCTATGAGCTTTTTCCCTATCATCAGCATCATTCTCACCACTACCATGG
This sequence comes from Artemisia tridentata subsp. tridentata, assembly GCA_021014915.2. Classification (NCBI taxonomy): domain Eukaryota; kingdom Viridiplantae; phylum Streptophyta; class Magnoliopsida; order Asterales; family Asteraceae; genus Artemisia; species Artemisia tridentata. Next base: position 4,355,782 of record CP139507.1, on the reverse strand, counting down.
TTATCCTTGATATTATCCATAATAGCACAAAAATTTCCAACCCTAGTACGAATCCTATTCTTCCATTTGGTCGTGATAGAGTCGACGCATCTTGACTCAGATAGTTTTAGGTCGAGTATTGTTGTGTCGAATAGTCTGCCATATAATCCTCCAAATCCATATCAAGATTAACACCCCGAAGCGGGGAATAATCTGTTGGAATTTAAATAGCATGACTATCATCTAAATAAATAAACACATCAAAGCACGTATAGCGGAAGCAAGATCTTTGATTTAACACGTACAAAGAATTACCGAATAATAAATAGTTACATACCTCAAGATCCTAGCAAGAACAAGGATCGATCTTCTCTTCACTTCACTTGATCGGCCCCAAACGGTCAACTAATATCGACCAAGTAAATGGTCAACAAGAGTCAAACAATCTAGGGCACAATGCAATTTACCAAAGGAGTACAGAGTATCCCCGGGTCGTTAAGTCCCAACGAGGTGTGTAAACTAAAATAAAACGAATCTGTGATCGGGTGATGATTGAACGAATAAGGTTTTGAGTGATTTATACTAAGGAATAAAAGAAAATAGCTTAAATAAGCTAAACGGGAAATATAAAAACGGGATAATTTTGGATTTTTGATTTTCGAAATTGCTAAAGTACTTAATTATAAGCACTTTTTATAAAAGACGATATTTTTGAAAACTTAAAATAAGCACCGAAAAAAGTAGAATAAAGTGAAAAACGGGCTAAAAACTGAAATATTAGAAAACTAATCCTACAAGTGCAAAATTATTTTTCTTAAATCCTAAATAATAAAAGAAAATTTTAGAAAAAAGTTTATATTTTTCTGACTTTTATATTTTTTATTATGAATTAAAAACTATTAGAAACTAATTAAAAGGATTAAAAATAGTAAATGACTTGAGAAAAATCTGAAAAATTCAAGGTAAATACTATATGATAGCAGAATACTAGAAAAAATATAAAAAGTTAGATAAGCCCACTAATAAGCTGAATGGGCTAATAAGCAGTTTGAAAATAAGCACAAAAATAAGCAAATAAGCACTAGAATACACCAAAAGCTCAGGTATAGTGTAATAGGCCTAAACAAACCTAATTCAACTTAAAAAACTAAAATATGCCCAGGCCGTCAGCCAATTCGAGTAATTATACAGTTTACTAAAAGAAAGCTAAAGGCCCTATTTCTAGCTTATTTTTAAGCACTGTAATAAGCAGTTTTTTGGAAAGTGAAGGGGGCAAAATCAAGCTTATACTACTGGCTATCCAAATCACCAAAAATGCCCAAAATTAAACATCATTTGCTATCCTAATTTGACCCTAGATCAGCACTCAGAATCAACATTTAAACCTGATTTTTTGACTTTTGCAGTAAAACACAAAAGTTGACTTTAGTGAGTTTTGATTGGTTCTAATACACTGAAAATGTAATAATAAGCTATAAAGAGACTAAAACAAGCTTTGTTAACTACTTATGAAAGGATTTAAATGAAATTAGAACTTGAAATTCTAGCAGTGAAAGAAAACAAGTAATCAAAAGTGGATTTTGACTTTCCACTGAACCAACACTGGATTTTATGGTTTGAATGACACACTGGAACCTAATATGACTTGTTTAAAACACTTGGAACCAATAAAACTCACTGAAGCTCATCGAGTTATACTGAAGCAAACACTCCTTATTGAAACTGAAAATGAGGTTTTCAAAGGAAATACCTATTTTAATCCATAAGACTACCTCACATGGTTATATAATGATGCAATAACCATATTTAAACACAAATACCTACACCATAACAACAGATATTCTAAGATATCTAACAAGCTATTTTTAACAGTTAAAATGGAATTTTAATGAAATCTAAACACCATAATAAGAGATGAGCATACAGCCATCTAATAAGCAACAACAAGCAATAATAAGCAGTTTTAAGTATAAAACAAACGCTGATAAGCAAAGCTATATTACTACACTAAAATTGTGAAAAAGGTCTTACAATTGATCCATACTGAGAACAAAGTACACATGCTAATTCCATCTATCCTATAGCTTCCCAAGAAGCATTAAACCCAAGGCCTTCCATGATTAACCCTGCTCCATGATTCATTCTTCTTGAAAACTGACTTTTTATTTTTTGAACTATTTTATTTATATTTTTGATTATTCTTGATTTCCTTAACTAAACTGAGTTCTTATATGAGCTTATGGAACCTCTATAATGAGCTTGTGTAAGCTTTTAGAACACTAAACAACCACTGTTAACAACATTGATGCAATTTGAGATTTCTAATGAAATTTAACATAAACTGAATTGAGATTAAAAACTGAAATTGATGATTTAAAAGACTTTCAAATACACTGAGAATACTTAGTACATTATTTTTAAACTAAAAATTGCACTGGAAAATGGAAAATTACACTAGTCGACATCTACACTACAAAACTAAACTACATACATTTTCTCTCTGCTCCATTGCCTTCATATATAGATATTTTGGGTTCCATTGTGTTCTCTGAATCTATCCCACCACTTCTGAGCCATTGGATTACTGCAATTGATCCTAGCCATCAAATTCACCTTTTGGCGCCAAAAGGTCTTAAAGTGGATTCGAGCAGGTTTTGAGTAATTAAGGTTTTTTGGTTGGTTGTGGAGGTGGAGGGGAGTGGGTAGCCAGCTGGGGGTGTGAGGTGGTGAAGAAACCAGGGAGGTGGAGGAGTGGTTTTGGTTTTGGCGGGCTGTGAGGAAGAAGGAGGTATAAGGGTGGGTTTGACCGGGTCAAACCCCGGTTTTATTATTTAAGGTTGGGTTGGGCTAGGATGGGAGTGGGCCTGGGAAAAGGGTTTAGGGATAGTGGGTTTTATATATTGGGTTGGGTGTAGTTTTGGGTTAGGATAATAGATTGGATCCATTTGGTTTTAGTAACATAAATCACAAGGACCAAAAGTGTATAAACCGAAAAGTTTAGGGTCTGATTTGTAATTTATCCAAAGTATTCATAGGGACCAATCATGCCATAGTTTGATAACCCAAGGACCAATATTTGATAATTTCCAAAATTAAAAATTCCCAGGGACCAAATGTGTCAGGTTTCAAAGTTGAAGGACCTGATTTGCCAATTTTCCAAACTTATGATCCAAGGGTATTTCTTGCCAAGTTTCATTTACCAAAGGACCCTGAATGTTAATTTTCCAATTTTTAAATATCCAGGGGTGTTTTATGTCAATTTTGAAACTCGAGGGACTAGCTTTGCCAATTATGCAAACATTGATTGTTTTTCAATTGTTTTCAATCCTTTTGCTTTTGAAATACACAAAAACACATTTCAATGATATTTGTAACATTTATATGGTTATTTGTGTGCTTTTGGTCATTTTTGTGGGTTTAAACAATGTAAAATATATGTGTATTTAGACACATATCAGATCTTCTCTTCACTTCACTTGATCAATAAATAGGATTAACGTGAAACCCCTTACCTTTTTGTTTCACAATCCAAGATGAATTACTATAGTGAGTAATTACCGAACTCTTGTACACACGTACTATAACCAATCAAGTATTGATGCTAGTGAATGAACACGTAAAACCAAAACAATTTTTGTTTCACAAAACTTTATGGATCGACCACCAAAGGAGGGTGTCGACCGGTTTTAGAACAAGAGAAGAGAAAACACAAACTTTTAGGGTTATAGCAATGCACAAGGTAAAGAAACAATAACCCATAGGTTTGTATTTATACTGAAAACTATACTTGGAGGACAAGCTAGGCGATTAGGGTTTTAATCCCTATATGCCGATCGGATTTAGTCCTAAATATGGGAATTCTAGATCCTTCTAATTCCCAAATTTCACTAACAGTCATTCCTTTATTCCCTAACGGTCGTTAGTCAATTCCGTTAATTACTTAACGTCCGTTAGTTATCATTTCGTGTCCAAATAATTAATACATACAATAATTATACATATTAATTATTTACTTGATCATTCATACGTAAAGTGTGCAATCCCTCGGTCCCGTGTTCGAATCTAGACATACACGATTAATATTTTTCCATTAACTCTAACAGCACCCACTTGGAAATCTATTAAAAGTGTAATGACATTGGTTAGCGTCTAGCAACACGCCAATGCCCCTAGTACAACTCGGGTGGTGGTCTCCTGGAAAAACCATTTGATGATAACTCATCATACTTATCCTTTTGTTTCTAATACCACATTAATAAAGATATGGATCTAAGTCATTCTTTATTAATAATTCTGTTTCTCGTTGTTTATGATTGAATAAGATTACCAAATCTTCTGAATCATTCAGGGGAGACTTTGGGTGCGGCCACACAAACATCTTATTAATCCCACGAGGGGCCCATCAGTATTAAACTTCAAATAAATTTGAAGGAACAAATTCTCTCTTGACTACGAGCATAACTCATGCACTTCGCAGCACTTCCGAAAACAATCCTTATAGCTACCGGTTACGTATAGCATTAAATTGAATTACAGAAATGCACTACATGCATGACAGTTATCTGGTATCTCAAGTCTGAGGATAACTATATACACATGATTTACTTAATGACAAGATCCATAAAGTAAACTCATGAAGTCGGGATAAGTCCTATATTCAAATCATTGAATATCACGTGAAATTGGTATGCCAATGCAACAATATACTTTCAAGTATATTCTACCAATACTCAGGTTTGCCTTAATTTAATGATATTCCCATATAATTAACCGACAACGAACAGTTTAGAATATATAAATATATTCACGGATGTAAACATGCAAATATAGGATATATTATTAAGAAAATGATAAATAAACATAACACTTTATTTTATTTCATTAAAATAATAACTGTTTTACAACATCCCATTATCCAAATACTAATCACAGATATGCATGAAACTATCAGCTAAACGAAGTCCTATGCCTTCAGAAAGTTGTTTAAGCTTTCCACCGGGTAGAGCTTTTGTTAATGGATCTGCTAAGTTGTCATCTGTGTGAACTTTGAGTAATTCGATCTCGCCTATTTCCACTTGTTCTCTAACATAGTGATACCGGATTGGGAAATGTCTGGTGCCCTTCATGATTCCAGGCTCATTAGCAAACATAATTGCGGCTGAGTTGTCACAATACATTTTTATAGGTCTTTCGATTGAGGGCATAACTCCAAGCCCTGAAACGAACTTTCTAATCCAGACTGCTTCCATTGCGGCTTCTGAGGCAGCAATATACTCACTTTCTGTTGCAGACATCGCTATAGTACTCTGCTTCTTGCTCTTCCAATCCACTGCACCTCCATTGACGACAAAGACATAACCCGTCTGAGACTTTGTATCATCTTTATCACACTTTCAGGATGCATCGCAGTAACCTGTAACACACAGTTCTGCTTCTGGATTTCCCCCGTACACTAAAAACATTTCTCTCATAGTTCTTAAATACTTGAGAATATGTTTCACAGCAGTCCAGTGGAGTTCACCTGGATTCTGCTGATAACGACTGGTAATGTTTTGAGCAAATGCCACATCGGGCCTTGTACATTGCACCGCATACATAATCGATCCCACAGCCGAAGCATAAGGGATTCTCTTCATGCGTTCCACCTCTTCAGGTGTTGAAGCACAAGCTTTGCTACTCAAGCCATGTTCTACTTGCATTGGCAAAAATCTCTTCTTGGAATTTTGCATATTGAATCTATTCAATATCTTGTCAATGTAAGCACTTTGGCTTAAACCAATCAACCGCCTTGATCTATCTCTGTAGATCTTGATTCCTAGAATGTATGCTGCTTCTCTTAGATCTTTCATGGAAAAACACTTCCCAAGATAGGCTTTCACCTCATGTAAACTTGGAATGTTTTTACCCATGATCAATATGTCATCAACATATAGAACTAAGAAAATAACATCACTCCCACTAGCTTTGTGGTATACACATGGCTCATCAAGATTTTGAGTAAATCCAAATCTTTTGATTTCCTCGTCAAATCTTTTATTCCATTGACGTGATGCCTGCTTCAATCCATAAATGGATCTTTGAAGCTTGCATACACGGTCAGGAAATTCTGGATTCACAAACCCCTCAGGCTGCGCCATATAGATATCTTTGGTATGTGCTTAAACACATACTTTTTCTTGACCAAAACCGGACCCAAATAGACCAAAAACTAACCAAAATGCCAAAAGATATTGTGTTTTTGTATTTATATATGTGCAGGCAACGGATAAACGAAAAACGACCAAAGACACAGCAAAACCGGGAAAACGAGCACGAGATTTGGAAAAGGTTAAAGAGCCGAAGCCGGGAGAGACATGTTTGGTCAAAAAGTCAAGATTAGCCCTCAGAATCTCACCAAATGATAAAATAAGCCCTGAAAATTCAGAAAATACACAATTGGTCCCTATAATTTTAAAACCAAAAATCCTAATCCTAATACACTAACCAGATTTAATAATCCTAAACCAAATCCAAAAGACAAACCCAATCCCTTAATTCCTTAACCCAGCCCAGCCCACTACCTAACCCGACCCATCCATTATCCCTAAACCCGGTCAATAAAAATAACTTCCAGTCAAACTCATAACCCCGCTCCCAAATTCCCCATTTACCCAGAATTTCACTATTCACCTAGAACCCTAGGATTTACCGTACACATTTTCACTACAATTAAGGATAGAATAGACCAATCATAGGACTTCTAGAAACGTCAGGGGTGTCAAGAGAAGCAGAGTGATACGTGGCAGCCCCCTATTGGACATGACACCTCATGAAGATTGATCAAACGGTTGTTATTGCAAGATTGGTGATCAAGGGTGATCGAAGGGTGAAGATTAGCTGAGGATGCACACGGATTGCCAGCATGTCAACCCTAGAAGCTTCATTTCGAGCCTATAAATAGGAGTGAATTCCTCCTCATTGTTCATGTAATTTTAGAGTAAAGTTATGTTGTCAATTTATGTTTATGCTTTGTAGTTTTTTAAATTTCTTATTGTAACCTTTGAGGATTTATTAATGAAAGTTTATTTTCAGTCTATTTTTGATTCTGCCTAATCTGATTTAATATTTTGATTTCAGTTTTGTTATTTTGCTTATAGCTTACATTAAGTAATATTTAGTTATTTCAGATTTGAGTTCTTATATGTTGTTTTATTTAATTTGAAAATTCCAAAAATATTAAGAAAATTCCAAAAATACATAAATATTATAATCCAGCTTATAAATAAGCTATTTCCTAGTTTGTTAAAGCTTAGATAAGCTCAGTAGCTTATTATAAGCTTTTGTCTAGTTTAATCCTGTTTTTGCTTCACAAGTCAAAAAGTCAACATCTGGTCAAATAAGCTGTGGAGTTGATAAGCTGCTGTGATAAGCTGATTCTGGGTTATTTTATGGCTTATTGGATAAGCCTGGGTTGAGAATTAGTTCTTGGTTCATTCATTTTCAGCATACATCACTTGTGAGTATAAAATTTCAATTCTAGCTTATTCATTGCTTAAGTCAGTTAAGCTATTATTTCTGCTTATTTGTCATTTATTTCTGCTTATTAGATTATCAGTAACATAGAAGATCATAGTTTAGTATAAATCATAGCTTAAATCAGCTAGGTTTAGAGTTAATTTGCAAACTCAGAATTTAAGGGTGTGTTTGGCTATAGATATGTGGAGGTTATATTAGCTTGTTACTGTTTCATTGCAAGTTATTCAGGTTTGATTTAGCTATAATAAGGTGTAATGAACTTAAGTCAGGATTATAGCTCAATTAGAAGATTTAGGTCTATAGTGAGATTGTGGGAACATAAACTGCCTCTATAAGCTCAGCATTTAGAACCCCAACTTGGCATTTCTAGGTGCATTTGAGTAGTTTAAGTAAGTTCCTAAAGCCTGGTTTGCTCTAGAATAGTTTTGACCCACTTTTGCGCCATTTTTCCAAGCCTGCTGTCACAGAAAGTCAGTGCAGGTTAGGATTTGCAGCTGCTGATCTAAGACAGCTAAGGGCTTATTCAATTAAGCTTAGACCTCAAGTTTTGGTTTATAGGGAGTTAGAATATCAAGCATTAAGTTCATAATCTGGTATCACAATTTCCAGCTTAATCAGTAGCTTATTTAGTGTCTGCAATTCAGCCTTTCACTCTGCTTATCTACTGCATCAGCTTCTGGTCTCTTATAAGCATCTGATCTAGGGTGATAATAAGCCAGCAATAGTAGAGATAATTTGGGCATTTTGAGGTTTTTAATAGCTTTTCATATGAGCTTTCAGATCATACCTCTGGATTTCAAAAACTAGCTTATGATTAGCTTTTAGAATAGCTGGAAAAGTGTTGTGCACCCCATTTGTTTTCTGCTTGTTCTAGAATCTGTTCAGCTGAATGATAGCTTATAGCTTGTGATTATTTCATCATTTCCAGTTGTTTCTAGTTTCCAGTAGTGTGTAGAATAAGTCCTGAGCTTTGGAATTTTTTTTGGACCTCATTTGCTTATTTTTAGCTTATTTAGCAACTGCTTATTTACTGTTATAGCTTATTTAGGCTTAATCACTTGCTGAATTTATTTTTCCTAGATTATTCACTTAATTTTAGAATTACTCAGAATTTTTCAGATTTTTCCAAAGCTTTTTATTATTTTTAAATCATTTAAATCTTTTAATTTAGTTTTTAATTCATAAAAAATTCATAAAAAGTCAAAAAAATATTTTTCTTTTTCCCAAAATTTTCTTTTTATATTTAGGATTTAAGAAAAATAATTTTATAATTTTAGGACTTAAACTTTAGAAAATCACTTTTTAGTCACGTTTTTATAATTCGTCGCGTTAGTTTTTAAAATTCAATTTTCGTTTTTAGAATTACATGTTTAGCTTAATTTTACCCTTAGCATAATTAGTTGTTTTTATTTCATATTTCATTATTCGTAGTATAAAATCACCAATCATCACTCTTTTCACACAATTCACCACACATATTCGACACCGAAACAAAAACTCGAATTCAACCTTCGTTGGGACTACGACCCGGGGAAAATACATCCGTTGAGTTTTCTTTGGAAATATAAAAACGACAAATCAAAAAATGGCGCCGCTGCCGGGGAAGGCTTGAGAAGAGTTGGAGTTTCGCCGTAGAATCGTGTTTTAAAGACCCTTCCTCGGAAGTTTCTCGTTTTTATAAAAGGAAAAAAAATACAAAAATAAAATAAATAAAACACTTTTCCTAAAGTGTTTTCACCATTAATAATAAATCCTCGCTCTCGAGAGGGCGTTGTAAACCATTCCGAATAAACAACAAAAGAGATCGTGAAGTTAAACGTTTCTCGGATTATTTCTTTACTACAACCTATACACGGGGTTTAAGGAGGTCTTGACATTAAATTGCAGACCGAAGAGAGATCCATTCTTCTCTCCCGCCACGCTGCGCGTAGTTTTGAAAGAAACGAGTACGGTTGATCAACGATCACCAAAAAGATAATAATTCTAATTTTTCCTTAATAAAATTCAAAAAAATATTTTATTTTCAAATTTGGTTTTCCTTTTTGATTTTGTGTTTGTTTTTGGTGTATGCACACCCGATCTTCTACTTCTCACCCTCTTCTTTCACCGCTCTCAAATCCCGAGAGAATTATCCGTCACAATCACCGAGTTACATTTCCAACCGAGGAAATGGACGACGATCAACACCCGCCGATGGGTGGTGAAAATCACATGCCAGCTCCCGATCTCCGAACGATGGAGGAGTTGTGCCAACCCACAATGCACGGACGTGGTGGCCCGATTGCCCCCGTCAATATCCAAGCCGCCGATTTTGGACTTAAACATCATATGATTCAACAAGTCCAAAACTCGTGCCAATTTCATGGCTTGCCGGGTGACGATGCCAACAAACATCTTGATAAATTTATCACCGTCACCCAAAGTATGAAACAAAATGGGGTCACCGATGACGCCCTCCGTCTATATCTCTTTCCTTATTCCTTGACGCATCATGCCACCGCTTGGTTTGATCGTCTTCCCAAGAACTCCATTCGTAGTTTCGATGAAATGGTTACGAAGTTCTTGGCAAAATATTTCCCACCGTCGATGGTGACGAAATTAAGGAATGAGATTAGCAATTTCCGTCAGCTTCCCGATGAATCCTTTTTTGAGGCATGGGAACGCTACAAGTTATCGATTGATCGGTGTCCGAACCACAATATGTTATTGGTCACTATTATAGATACCTTCTATAACGGTTTGACTTTACGACACCGTGATACGATAAATGCTGCTGCCGGTGGTACGTTTATGAAACGTCGACCCGAAGAGTGCTATGATCTTATTGAAAACATGACCGCCCACCATAATTTTTGGGATTCCTCTGCCGAGAGGAATGAGTCAACAAGATCTAGCACTGATTCTTCTACCTCCGAGATAGCCGCTCTTTCTAAACAAATGAATGATATGTCAACGGCTATTTTAAGAATTCATCAGACTATGAATCAAAACAACAACAATCAAGTCAATGTTGTTAACCATAGTTGTGAAACTTGTGGTGGTCCTCACCAATATTTTGAGTGCCCAGCCTCCGGTGGCTACACTCAAGAGAATGTGTATGCTGCTTCTGGAAATTTCAATCAAGGTGGTAATGGTTACCAACCTCAAGGAGACCGTAATTTGCTCAGCTACCGTTCAAACAATTTCCTCGGACCACCCGGTTTCACCCAGAATCAAAATCAGCAAGTGCAAAACCGCAGCAACCAAAACCGTTTTCATCAAACTAACCAAAGTTACAATCAAAACCAAAGCTACAATCAAGCTCCACCGCAACAAGTTTATCAACAACCTCTTCCTCTGCAAGTTCAAACTTCACCGGAAGTATTGAACTATATGAAGACAAACGATGTTGCCATACGCGCCATGCAGAATCAGATCAATAACATGAAAGTTGAGTTTAAGAAAGAGATCGATACGACGATATCTCAACAAACAAATGAGCTTAAGAAAATGATGAGTGGATTTTTCCAAATGAATCAACCATCAACCTCGGGTTCATCTTCTCTTCCTAGCAACACAATTGCTAACCCGAGGGGTGATGTTAAGGCGATCACTACAAGGAGTGGTGTATCATATGATGGACCCACGACTCCGACTACCTCTTCTTCTCTACCTCCTAAGGTAGTCGCCCGTGTGACCGAGGCGACAAAGGACATGGAACTTCCTACTAACAACGGAAGGACCGAAGACGTCCAACCTCCGGTTGTCCACCCATCGAAACCTAAGGAAGTGCTTGAGCCCGAAAAAGCTCCCGAAGAAGCTCCCGTAAAAGCAAAACTTCCATATCCTTCGCGATTAAATGATCAAAAGCTCCGCGAAAAAGCTTCAAATCAAATGGAAAAATTCTACCAAATCTTCCAAGATTTGCATTTTGATATAAGCTTCGCGGATGCTTTGCTTTTGATGCCAAAGTTTGCTTCCACAATCAAGAGTTTATTGAGCAATAAAGAAAAATTATTTGAGCTCGCAAAAACACCTCTGAACGAAAACTGCTCAGCGGTACTCCTTAAAAAGCTTCCGGAAAAGCTTGGAGACCCGGGAAGATTCCTAATTCCATGTGACTTCCCGGGGTTGGTTGAATGTCATGCCTTGGCCGATCTAGGTGCGAGCATCAACCTAATGCCGTTATCCGTTTGGCAAAAACTTTCATTGCCCGAACTTACCCCAACTTGCATGACCCTCGAGCTTGCAGACCGGACCACGACTATTCCGCTTGGCATAGCCGAGGATGTCTTCGTCAAGGTAGGGAAGTTCCACTTTCCAGCAGATTTTGTGGTTGTTGATTTCGATGCTGACCCCCGAGTTCCTCTAATTCTCGGAAGATCATTCTTGAGGACCGGGCGGGCTTTGATTGATGTTTACGGTGAAGAAATTACGTTGAGGGTTGATAATGAGGCCGTTAATTTTAACCTTGATCGAACTTTCAAATACTCCTCCAATCATGATTCAGTTCCGGTTAATCGAATTGATGTGATTGATGTTGCCTCAGAGGAGTATTCTCAAGAAGTTCTTGGATTTTCCGACAAATCCTCGAGTGGCAATCCCACTCCTTCTTCTCAACCCATTCTTTCCGACCCTTCCCCGTCCCTCACTACGTTTGAGGGTAGTGATTTCTTCCTGGAAGAGGTCGATGACTTTCTTGCTATTGAAACACCAACTTCACCGGAAGTTGATGATTCTTATCTTGATCCGGAGGGAGATATTCTTTTGCTTGAAAGATTATTGAATGAAGATCCGACATCTTCTCTCCCTCCGATGAAAGAAATTCGAAAAGAAGAAATCAAAGAAATTAAGCCGTCTATTGAGAATCCTCCGAAGCTTGAGCTCAAGGATTTACCTCCTCATCTCGAGTATTCTTTCTTAGAAGATACCGACAAATTTCCCGTCATCATTTCTAAAAATCTTAAAGATGAGGAGAAGACCCAACTCTTAGACGTGCTTAAAAAGCATAAGAGTGCCATCGCTTGGCAGATCTCCGATATAAAGGGCATAGACCCTCGGTTCTGTACTCATAAGATCTTATTGGAAGATAATTTCAAACCCGCTATTCAGCAACAGAGACGGGTTAACCCAAAAATCCATGATGTCATAAAAAAGGAAGTTCTTAAACTCCTTGACGCAGGGATGATTTATCCGATCTCAGATAGCTCATGGGTTAGCCCAGTCCACTGTGTGCCCAAAAAGGGTGGAATGACCGTTGTGAAAAATGAAGAAAATGAGTTAATTCCCACACGTCTCGTCACCGCATGGAGAGTGTGTATCGATTATAGAAAACTCAATGATGCTACCCGTAAAGACCATTTCCCTCTACCGTTTATGGACCAAATGCTTGAGCGTTTGGCGGGAAATGAGTTCTATTGTTTTCTCGATGGCTTTTCCAGGTATTTTCAAATACCAATTGATCCCCAAGATTAGGAAAAGACCACCTTCACGTGTCCTTATGGAACATTTGCCTACCGACGCATGCCTTTCGGCTTGTGCAATGCTCCAGGCACGTTTCAGAGGTGCATGATGGCCATATTTCACGATATGATCGAGAAGACGATGGAGGTCTTTATGGATGATTTCTCCGTCTATGGAAATTCTTTCTCGTCTTGCCTCTTCTATTTAGACAAAATGCTGCAAAGGTGCGAAGACACCAATCTTGTGCTAAATTGGGAGAAGTACCATTTCATGGTTAAAGAGGGCATTGTCCTCGGCCATAAGATTTCCAAATCCGGGATTGAGGTCGATCGAGCTAAAGTCGATGTTATCGCTAAGCTACCTCATCCCACTACCGTTAAAGGAATCCGAAGTTTCCTTGGTCATGCCGGTTTCTACAGACGATTCATTCAAGACTTCTCTAAAATCGCCCGGCCTCTGACTCATCTTCTTGAAAAAGATGCTCCGTTCATCTTTTCTCCCGAATGCATCGAAGCATTTGAGGTTCTCAAAAAGAAACTGACTGAAGCTCCGATCTTGGTTGCCCCCGATTGGGACTTGCCCTTTGAGCTAATGTGTGATGCAAGAGATTATGCTATCGGCGCAGTCCTAGAGCAACGCAAGTCAAAGTACTTCCAGCCGATACACTATGCTAGCAAGACAATGACCGACGCTCAATCTCACTACACTACTACTGAGAAAGAGTTGTTGGCCGTTGTCTACGCTTTTGAGAAATTTAGACCATATCTTGTCTTATCCAAAAGCATAGTGTATACGGACCATTCTGCTCTTAAGTATCTCTTAGCAAAACAAGATGCTAAACCGAGATTACTTCGATGGATTCTTCTGCTCCAGGAATTTGATATTATCATTCGTGATAAAAAAGGAGCAGAGAATCTAGCCGCCGATCATTTGTCCAGACTTGAAAATCCCCATCAAAGTGTTCTCGAGAAAAAAGCAATCACCGAAACATTTCCTCTCGAGACACTTGGGATGGTATCTTTAAAGAATGATCCGAGTACCCCATGGTTTGCCGACTATGCAAATTACCATGCGGGGAATTTTGTGGTGAAAGGGATGTCGTCTGATGAAGCGAAAAGTGTACCGCTTTTAAAGGGTCATTTAAGCCCTAAATCGTATTTATTTGATCAAATATCGCCCTAAATCGTTCCTTTTGTCATTTTAGGTACTTTTGAGGAGAAATCTGGAAAAGGAGGCATTTTGGACGTTTTTGGAGCATAAAAGTGAAGAAAACGGCAAAGTCTCAAAAATCGGCTAAAAGTTACCTTTGACGGCGTCACAATTTACCCTGGACGGCGTCATGCCTTGGCAAGAAAAGTTGGACGTGAAATTTACTCATGATAAGCCAGTGAAAATAGCATGTGAATTCTGACGGCGTCACGCTTTAACTTGATCAAGGGCGTCACGGCTTAAATCAAAAGGGGACGGCGTCACGTTCAAGGTTCGACGGCATCAAGCTTTGATAAGCCAGAATGGATTTTGGAAGAGCTAAAGAGGGACGGCGTCAAGAAGGTCATCCGGGAACCCTAGAAGCGGCGAGGTGACGGCGTCACACTCCATAACGTGACGCCGTCAGATCCAAAAATCTATATATAGTTTTCTAATTTTTTATCATTAAAAGAGAGCTTAGTGTGTGGAATTTTGGGAGAAAACCCTAAGACGAATTCAGCTTCTTTTTCAAGGCTTTTTGCCTTGAGATCTTCCATGTTACATTGAAGATAAGTTATCAATTAATCATTCAATATGTCTATGTGTTGTTTGATTTTATCTTATTCTTGTCTTTTGATTAACATGTTAGGCTAAATTTATCTTGTGTTTGCTTAGATCTAATGAAACCTAGCTATTGATTATTGGTTGTTAGTGTGTTATTAGTTGTATTGGATGATTGTTTATCTATGTTAGGCTTAAGAAAACTGGCTAACTTCCTATTCGGTAACTTGCTTGAACGTCTTAAGAAACATGAACCAAATGCGTACTAAAGGTTTTTATGGTTGTATTTAATGCACAAGCGAATTCTAGTGATCCCATGTTAGGAGCTTCCTATCCGGCTCGACATAGGAGTGAAGTAGGAGCTTGTAGAGTTGGGGAAGTAAGTACGCCACCCCACGAATGGTATTAAGGAATACACCCGTCATCCACGCGACTAATACACACTAATTAACCGGTAAAAGATAGTTAGGGAGTAAGGAAATCTAAGTAAACACATTTCTCTACACATAAGTTTCTCACCACATTTTCATTTTTGTTATTTTATTTTATTTGCATCCGTAGTAATTTTGGGTTAGTTGACTAGCAACTAATTCCGCCCACTCTTTCAAAACCGAGATTTTACTTGCTTTCATAAAAATATAAAAACATAAAAAGAATCTTCCTCAACCCTTAGACCTAATTAGAGTAGTCTTTCACACCTAACGAACACTATTCCCTGTGGAGAACGATCAATCCCCCGTACTTACCACTACACTATACTACATCGGTCAGGTACACTGCCTGGTGGGGTTGTAAGCCTCTTGAGATCCCTCGAGAGGTAAAACCTGTTGTAAGGTTACAAAACCACGCATCAAGTTTTTGGCGCCGTTGCCGGGGAATAGTTATTGTTTAGGTTGAATTGTTATTTCTATTAGGTCTACTCACTAGATTCCTTTCTAGTGAGATTTTTATTTTCTTTTTCTAGATTTTCTTTAGTCTATCTATTTTCTTCGTGTCTTTGTTCGTAACCATTACCATCCGACATCATGGAAGATGGTAATATCCTTAACCCCCACAACCCACCACCACAACAACCACCACCACCTCCTAGAGCCCGTACTTTAGGAGAGTATTCCCGTCCTAGCCACCATGGCTATCGAAACACCATTGAGCTCACTCAAGGAGCCAATATCACACCCTTGCGATCCGACACCATCCGGTTGGTGCAAAGCGGATGCGCATTCCATGGACTTCGTTCTGAAGATCCTAATCAACATCTCAAGGACTTTCTCAAAATCGTTGATTCTATAGACCTTGATGTTGCCACTTGAGAGACGACCCGATTGCGTCTCTTCCAATTCTCTTTGCGGGACCAAGCTAGTCAGTGGCTAGAACGTCAACCCGCAGGATCCATCACCTCTTGGGATGATCTCACCACTCGTTTCCTTGCTCAGTTTTTCCCACCGGGAAGAACTACCAAGCTAAGGAATGATATCTTGATGTTCCAACAACGTCAAGGCGAAACTCTCTACGAGGCATGGACTCGATTCAAGGACTTACTCCAAAAAGTCCCTCACCATGGCATAGAACTTTGGCTCCAAGTCCAAATCTTCTATGACCATATCAATCTCTCCACGAGGCAAACCATTGACCAATCGGCCGGTGGCAAGCTACGTGATCTAAGTGCGGAACAATCATGGGCTCTCCTAGAGGATCTTGCTCTTTATGACAACGAAAGTTGGAGTGATCCCCGTGATTTGAATAAAACGGTCAAGGCAATATCTTTGCCTTCGAACAATTCAAGCACTTCTGACCGTAGGATCATAGAACTTGAAGACCAAGTCAAGTTTCTCATGAAATCCTACGAGGCTCCTAAACCTTCAAGCCAAGTGAACAAAATCACTTCTTCGTGTAAATTATGTAGTGGTCCCCACGACACTCATGATTGCATGGAACTTCCCAAACAGGCTTTCAAAGAATTCGCATCCTCGCGAATCGATAAGGCGGGAGATAAGTGGCTCGCCACTAATTATGGGCCCAAAAATTCCGAAGATGGGTATGAGGCATGGAAGAATAAGCCAAATTTTAGTTGGAACCAAACTCGTAGCGTATCATTCAATGACTCTACCCCGCTCACCTGGTCTGAACATTATCCTCAGCAACACACGCATAAACAACAAAATCGCGAGGAATCACTGCAAAAATTCATTCTCTCTCAAGAAACACAGCTCTCCAAACTTGAGAATCAATTCAGACAACAGCAAGTTGATATGAACAACAAGGTCGATAACCTGTTAAAGGTTATCAATGATCGCCTTGCTGGCAGGTCAACTTGTGAGTTGGCACGAGTTAATGAGATCAAATCTGTTACGGTGACCCACCAAACACCCCCTCCTGTAAAAATCAAGCACCCTAGTAAACTCTTCAAATACATATCACAAAACGAAAAAAAAAACAGGAGATACTCATACCCCTTCGAAACCTCTCCACTTCGTGAATACCATTACAACAATACCTGTTCCTAAACCAAATTTGGACCAACAAACAGCCAAGAATGTGGACAATGAAATGGAGGGTGAAGTTCCCGAAAAGAAACCCGAGGCGCCCGACGACTATCTAGACTCACCAAAGAACTCGAGTACAATAGAGGTGAGTGATGAGGAGGGCTCGGAAGAGAAATCCGAAATGCCTCATGGGCTCCCAGGACTGCTAGACCGCCCCCTGGTAGAGGAACTTGAGAGGGGCACAGCAAGGTCGCCTATGGGATTCGGAGAGAGAATAGAGGATGGCGCTCCTAGGGTCTTTAAGATATCCTGCACCACTAGGAAAAAGTTTATAAAAGATGCCTACATAAACCCCAACTCTTCTATGAGCGCAATATCCCTCTCTCTATATAACGAAGCCTTCACTGAACAAGTCAAATATGAAGGGTCTAATATCATCGGGGTAATAAGGAGGGTACCAATTGTGATAGAAAAGTTCCTCTTTCATATCGAGTTAACTGTAATTAATAACATGAACTCTATCATCAGCCCATCCTTAACTGGCCTTGTTCTAGGCAAACCATTCATAAAAGCAACGGGAGTGATACTCGATGAGGATGATAGGAGTGCATTATTTACCGATGGTGTCAGGAAAGTGATTTTTCGGGATGGCTGTGAAGAAGTGTATGAGTATCAACCATCAGCAAGTGGCAACACATGGGGGTTACACGGTAGAAGGCCTGGCCGAATTAAGCGACATGATCCAAATAATCTCAAAATACCTTGCATGATTGGTCACAAGCATTTTTATAATGTTTACATTGACACATGTTTACCCAAAAATGTGATGTCCTTGTTTCATTATAACAACATTTGCAGATGGGGGATGATTCATAAAGGGAAGGACGACATCGGCATAGATGATGATATACAGGTGTTTGTAGGAAATATGACATTCACTATGAGCTTCGCAATCGTCGATAATATCGAAGAGTACATCGATCCCAGGTTATCACAAGTTGTTTTTGGGGCACCTTTTTGCCAGGCCACAAGCTTGGTTGTGGACGAGCTCAATGGGATCATGACTTTCACCGATGGGATTAGGGAAATCTCATACCAAACGCCTTACAAGATGAGAGAATTCAAGGAGATTGATTATAAAGGGCTCGATGGGTTAAGTTCCCAACTCGTGTTATGTGATGATGATGTGAGAAGGGGATGTAAGGACACTTTTGACCTGTCAAGCGGATTCTTTAAGCACGATAAGGAACTTAGTTCTAAATACCGAAACAATCCTTTTGATCACGTGGACCCGAAATACCTTTACTATGAAAGTGATTCTGATAGAGGATCAAAGGAGAATGGCCTAGGAACCGTGACCGATGATGGAGTCACGTAATGTACGTGACTTTGAGTCTAGCTACAAGACTCGTTAATAAAGAAAAGCGCTTCTTGGGAGGCAACCCAAGCTTTATTTGTTTTATTTGCTTTGTGTGTTTATTTATTTGTTTGTTTGATTTTATTTGTTTCCGTATGTGTGTTTAATTTTTATTAGTATTGATTCATGTTCAAAAGTAATTTGTGAAAATGCTTTATTTTGTTTTTGACTTCGTCTTAACTACATATAAAGGTATTTTGCAAAAGTTAAGTGTAAGGGAAATCTAAATCGGTTTATTAGAACACAAATGAACATGAATCATAATAATAATAAATTAGCATACATATTAGTATTTGTTTGAGTCAAATGCTTGTATCGAGTCATAATGATGTTTTGCAGGATTTCCAGGAAGTAAGGTAAAGGTTTTTCCAGAAATTTTCCGGAAACTTAAAATGAAAATTTTTGTCAGGTCATTTCTGACGGCGTCAAGGTTTATAACCTGACGGCGTCAGATTTAATTTCCAGAAATTTTTGAAAGTTTTGTTTTCATAAAAAGTTTTTATTAAATCTCCAACTTATAATCTCCAGGAATCTGCAAAATTATCATTCCACAAGCATTATATCCTTATATATAGATTTTTCCCGCCGATGTTATGCAGGTTTTCGTGTTTGTTTTCTCAGGTTTAACAGGTTATTTTGGACAAGGAAATGTTTTGAATCAAGCTTGTGGCGATGCATTAGTCATGGAACTTCAACATTACCTTGGAGGAAGATCTAACCGTGTAATTTCATTATCCACCAAGCGAATCAGGGGAGTATTTGATTTCATTCTTTTACTTTTTTTTTTTTTTTTTTTTTCTTTTACATCTTGTTATTTGAACATTGGGGACAATGTTCATCTTAAGTGTAAGGGGAGGGTAAAAGTACGATTTTAGAGAATACAATTGCGCTTGATTTTTGTTTGTTTAATAGTAGATGTGTAATAAAACTGAGATAAATACCTGTTAAGGTAATTTTAGTGCCAAATTTAAAATTTTTTACAACACTTAGGAGTGAAACTTTGATCTAATGAGCGTCTCACGGATAGGAGTTATATGACTAGCACAAAAACCGTACCACTAAAAAAAAATTTCCACCCCCAAATATGTGAGGTTCGCCCCTAGAATTGGTAGGAAAAGCATTTATGCTATGATGTGTGTACCGGTAGCACTTAGATTCTAGAACTTGCGTTAGGACCATTCCAAAGCCACAAGTGAGACTACATTCGTGTAGTTAGATTTACTACATGATAAGAGGCATTAGGATTAACCCATTGTTTTACACCTGTGTTTTTGTTATAATTACATTGGCTACATTGGTCAAGTAATTCTCCCACACCCCTTTGCGTTGTACTCATTTTTAGTACACGATACCCCTAGTACACCCCTCAGAGCCTATCTTTTCGTTTCGACCTTTAAGCATTTTACTTAAAGGAAGAATTTGTTACACCCCACTAAAATGTACACCCAAATCGCCTTAGCCTACCTTGTATGCACTCATTTTTAGTGCATTATTGTGACAACATTTGTTTAAACCCAAGTTAATTATCTAGTTGATTACATGGTTGCTAAGTCGAGTCATATCCTTGTACATATTGTTTTGGGACGATTGGGACTCATGGGTAAAGTACTAGTGTAATGGAGTAATGGGGAAGAACATCATTTATTACCCCCATATGTGCTAAATATTTTAAAAGTACTCCAAGTTTTTTGATTATCTTAATTCGAGTCATTAGATTAGTTAATTGTAAAGTTATGTAAAAGTTCAAGTGTAAGGGGAATGCAATGCCCCTATGATGTATTATTTTGGATGGTAGGGCAAAAGTGTATGCACAAAAAAAAAAAAAAAAAAAAAAAAAAAAAAAAAAAAAAATCGAAAAAATCAAGAAAAACACAAAAAAATGAGAAAATGAAAAATAGAAAAAAAACATACGGACTACCATCCCGTTTCATTTTACGTTTGTTTTATTTTTGTTTTTGTTATTTCGTTTCTAGCTTAAGATTGAGTCTAGTCTTGGCTTAGCAACATTGTATAGTACATGTAATTGATCAAGATCTTTAACTCGCCACCAGTAAAATATCCCGTATCCAACAAAACCGTGTTTTCCTTTTCCCTACACCTAACGTTATAACCCATTTAAAAGCCCTCTTTGATAGTTTATCTTTGGTGCTTACGCCTAGTGGAGGAGGTTTTCGATCCTTTCCCAAGCCTATGGTAATCTATTTGCTATGACAGGTAGTGAGAGATATTATCCGTTTTCATTTATGAGATTTATTTTGATGACACTTGAGAGATGTGAGTATCTAAACACTACTTGTGAGGTGCTAGTTTATAATCTCCGTGCTTATTATGATTGAAGTGGAAAGATTATTTGTTGTAATTACTTTTATGTTTGCATTAAATGACCCCTAACTTGTATTTTGATTAGAATAAAAGCGCATTTGCTTGAGGACAAGCAAATCTCAAGTGTAAGGGTATTTGATGAAGCGAAAAGTGTACCGCTTTTAAGGGGTCATTTAAGCCCTAAATCGTATTTATTTGATCAAATATCGCCCTAAATCGTTCCTTTTGTCATTTTAGGTACTTTTGAGGAGAAATCTGGAAAAGGAGGCATTTTGGACGTTTTTGGAGCATAAAAGTGAAGAAAACGGCAAAGTCTCAAAAATCGGCTAAAAGTTACCTTTGACGGCGTCACAATTTACCCTGGACGGCGTCATGCCTTGGCAAGAAAAGTTGGACGTGAAATTTACTCATGATAAGCCAGTGAAAATAGCATGTGAATTCTGACGGCGTCACGCTTTAACTTGATCAAGGGCGTCACGGCTTAAATCAAAAGGGGACGGCGTCACGTTCAAGGTTCGACGGCGTCAAGCTTTGATAAGCCAGAATGGATTTTGGAAGAGCTAAAGAGGGACGGCGTCAAGAAGGTCATCCGGGAACCCTAGAAGCGGCGAGGTGACGGCGTCACACTCCATAACGTGACGCCGTCAGATCCAAAAATCTATATATAGTTTTCTAATTTTTTGTCATTAAAAGAGAGCTTAGTGTGTGGAATTTTGGGAGAAAACCCTAAGACGAATTCAGCTTCTTTTTCAAGGCTTTTTGCCTTGAGATCTTCCATGTTACATTGAAGATAAGTTATCAATTAATCATTCAATATGTCTATGTGTTGTTTGATTTTATCTTATTCTTGTCTTTTGATTAACATGTTAGGCTAAATTTATCTTGTGTTTGCTTAGATCTAATGAAACCTAGCTATTGATTATTGGTTGTTAGTGTGTTATTAGTTGTATTGGATGATTGTTTATCTATGTTAGGCTTAAGAAAACTGGCTAACTTCCTATTCGGTAACTTGCTTGAACGTCTTAAGAAACATGAACCAAATGCGTACTAAAGGTTTTTATGGTTGTATTTAATGCACAAGCGAATTCTAGTGATCCCATGTTAGGAGCTTCCTAGCCGGCTCGACATAGGAGTGAAGTAGGAGCTTGTAGAGTTGGGGAAGTAAGTACGCCACCCCACGAATGGTATTAAGGAATACACCCGTCATCCACGCGACTAATACACACTAATTAACCGGTAAAAGATAGTTAGGGAGTAAGGAAATCTAAGTAAACACATTTCTCTACACATAAGTTTCTCACCACATTTTCATTTTTGTTATTTTATTTTATTTGCATCCGTAGTAATTTTGGGTTAGTTGACTAGCAACTAATTCCGCCCACTCTTTCAAAACCGAGATTTTACTTGCTTTCATAAAAATATAAAAACATAAAAAGAATCTTCCTCAACCCTTAGACCTAATTAGAGTAGTCTTTCACACCTAACGAACACTATTCCCTGTGGAGAACGATCAATCCCCCGTACTTACCACTACACTATACTACATCGGTCAGGTACACTGCCTGGTGGGGTTGTAAGCCTCTTGAGATCCCTCGAGAGGTAAAACCTGTTGTAAGGTTACAAAACCACGCATCATCGTCCCAGCAGAAAAAGAAATTTTTCAAAGATGTTAAGCATTATTTCTAGGACGACCCCTATTTATTCAGAATATGTGCTGATCAAGTAATCAGACGGTGTGTGCATGGCCAAGAAGCCGTTGACATCCTCACGGCTTGCCATAATGGACCCACGGGGGGACATCATGGTGCCAGCTACACCGCTAAAAAAATCTTTGATTCTGGGTTCTATTGGCCGACTATCTATCGCGATGCCCACGACTTGGTAAAGTCATGTGACTCTTGCCAACGTCAAGGAAAAATCTCGCAAAAAGACGAAATGCCTCAAAATGCAATTCAAGTCTGCGAGATTTTTGACGTATGGGGCATCGATTTTATGGGGCCATTCCCGTCTTCACGAGGGAATAAATATATCCTCGTGGCCGTCGACTACTTGTCAAAATGGGTTGAAGCAAAAGCGCTCCCCACTAATGACGCCCGAGTTGTGGTTAAGTTCTTAAAAAATCTCTTCTCCCGATTCGGAGCCCCTCGTGCTATAATCAGTGATCGTGGTACTCACTTCTGCAATGATCAATTTGCAAAAGTTATGCTCAAGTATGGTGTCACCCACCAACTCTCTACCGCGTATCACCCGCAAACGAGTGGTCAAGTCGAGGTTTCGAATCGTGGATTGAAACGTATTCTTGAAAGAACCGTTGGTGAAAACCGAGCCTCATGGGCCGACAAATTGGATGATGCATTATGGGCCTTCCGAACAGCTTACAAGACACCCATCGGGTGTACTCCTTACAAGCTGGTTTACGGAAAGGCATGCCATCTGCCCATCGAGCTCGAACATAAGGCATATTGGGCCTTGAAACATGCCAATTTTGACCTCAAGACCGCGGGTGATCACCGTAAGCTCCAAATTAATGAATTAAATGAGCTTCGGGATCAGGCCTACGAGAATTCTTTGATTTATAAGCAGAAAACTAAGAGGATTCATGACTCAAAGATTAAGAACCGCGTTTTCAACGTTGGTGATCAAGTCCTCCTCTTCAATTCTCGATTGAAGATTTTCTCGGGCAAACTCAAAACCCGCTGGTCTGGGCCGTTCACCATCACTCAAGTTTTTCCATATGGAACCGTCGAGTTAGCTCAAAACGACGGTCCAAACTTCAAGGTGAACGGTCATAGGATCAAACACTATTTTGGAGGGGACATACCATCCATGGTTGTCCCGGATCTCCAAACTTTCCCCATGGACAATTAAATTCGGGGTCGAGTCAAGCTCATGTGACTCGGTTAACAAAAACAAGCGCTTCTCGGGAGGCACCCCGTGTCTATCTTCTTTCTTATTTTCTAATAAAACGTGAGGAGGGCTACCTCTTTCATTTTTCGTGTTTCGTGGTTGTTTATGTCCAGGATTGCCCGATGATTGAAGACTCTCGTGCTCGTGGTTTGTTTCTCTCCACTCGAGTTTCATCATTCGTTGCTTATCCGATATCCAAAATCTTATCGTTTTACATCTATCTTTTGGCATAATTAATAAACGGCCTTAGATTTATGTAGGAGAACCCTTACCTTTAAGACATTGGGGACAATGTCTCGTTTTAGTCTGGGGGGGTGATCTTTCGATTTGATTTTGCCTTTGCATTTTTTCCGTTTACTCATGCAACCCCGTTTTTTTCTCCAAAATTGAAAAAATTGAAAAATCCAAAAAAATGAGAAAAATTTAAAATTTTGTGCAAAAATATAATAAATTTTGACATTTTTGTTGACTTTCCGCTGGTGAGAGTAGGAATAAAATTCTGACTTGATTGGGCGTGTTGAGCCCTATCTTGTCCCCTTAACCATTTATAATCTATAAGCTCGTGCTAGTCTTTTACACAAGGAGCTATAAAATGCGAATTCTTTTTAAGAATTTGCAAGTTCCCGTATCGACTTTATATATGCATAGCTTGATTATTTGGCTAAGCATTCGCGGATCTTATTATTTAAGATTTTAAAATTGCGAAGAACGAGAAATGATAGAGTTGTTTATAAGTTAGATTGCTAAACGTGGAGTAGTTGGATCTCTTTAGAGCTCATCAAAGTTACTTGTGGCTTTTTGTTCCCATAAGCTTGTTTCACCCAATAATAGTAATCTAGGAATAATTAAAGGTATTTTGGTTTTGGCGATAATTAGTTTTTATTTCTTCCTTAGAAAATTCTTGCTTATGAAAGTTGGGTACACATCAAGGTACTGTCAGTGTTACGGTGTAATAGACTATTCCATCTTGCCGGCTCGCAACCGATGTTGGGATTGTTATAAAAGCCAAAGGACTTGGGGTTTGGCAACACAAATAATTAATGAATATGATAATGTATAATAATAATCCAAAGCCATAAAAAGTTTTCTACATCTTGTCGGTTCGCAGCCGATGTTGTAGACTTCTAATAAAGGCAGAGGAAAAATTCCAAGGTAATAATAGACTATCACATCTTGCCGGCTCGCAACCGATGTTGTGATTGTTATAAAGGGCCAAGGATTAAATACGTTAATGTGCTTGAATATGTAGATAAAATGCCAAACTTCGACTCCGGGGGTATCCTAATAAAAGCTTCTATCTCTGGACTCGTAGATGAGTTGTTTCGGTCGTATATAAAAGGGATATCCTCAAAATCGTGTTAAATCAGAGACCTTGATGTGGACCTCATTTTTGTATGCAACGGTTTTCGAGGGAAGGCTTGGAAACTACTTAGCGTCTAAACTAGGTATCTTTATCGGACTAAAAATTATCAAAATGAGAATTTGAAGAAATTCATTTCTCACCAAAAATAAAATAAATAGAGGAAAATAGGAATTTAGGAACGAGAAGTAATTACACAACTAGCTTTCATGGGTAGTGTCGGCAATCTAACTTGTAAATAACAATGATTTCGTTTTTAAGTTGGCTTGGGGACTCGTGAAAAATCAGGAACGACGAATTTTATCCGTATGGTCACTTCTTTATGAGTCGTGTTTCCTACTCGATGACCCTAAAAGTTATTGAAAGATAATGATTGTCAACAAAACCGTCACATGGTCACATAAGAAAATACAAAAATAGAATAAAAGGAAAATCGGGGAGTTTTTAGAACTTAAGATTTCTTAATCTCTTTTGAAAATTTTGCTACTTCTCAAAGTTAGTAAAAAGAGATTGGAAATTTTTGGTTTCAAAAACGTGTTTTTATAACATTGCGTGAGGACACGTCAATATCTTAGTCTGGGGGAATTTTGGTATGTGCTTAAACACATACTTTTATTTGACCAAAACCGGACCCAAATAGACCAAAAACTAACCAAAATGCCAAAAGATATTGTGTTTTTGTGTTTATATATGTGCAGGCAACGGATAAACGAAAAACGACAAAAGACACAGCAAAACCGGGAAAACGAGCACGAGATTTGGAAAAGGTTAAAGAGCCGAAGCCGGGAGAGACATGTTTGGTCAAAAAGTCAAGATTAGCCCTCAGAATCTCACCAAATGATAAAATAAGCCGTGAAAATTCAAAAAATACACAATTGGTCCCTATAATTTTAAAACCAAAAATCCTAATCCTTATACACTAACCGGATTTAATAATCCTAAACCAAATCCAAAAGACAAACCCAATCCCTTAATTCCTTAACCCAGCCCAGCCCACTACCTAACCCGACCCATCCATTATCCCTAAACCCGGTCAATAAAAATAACTTCCAGTCAAACTCATAACCCCGCTCCCAAATTCCCCATTTAACCAGAATTTCACTATTCACCTAGAACCCTAGGATTTACCGTACACATTTTCACTACAATTAAGGGTAGAATAGACCAATCATAGGACTTCTAGAAACGTCAGGGGTGTCAGGAGAAGCAGAGTGATACGTGGCAGCCCCCTATTGGACATGACACCTCATGAAGATTGATCAAACGGTTGTTATTGCAAGATTGGTGATCAAGGGTGATCGAAGGGTGAAGATTAGCTGAGGATGCACACGGATTGCCAGCATGTCAACCCTAGAAGCTTCATTTCGAGCCTATAAATAGGAGTGAATTCCTCCTCATTGTTCATGTAATTTTAGAGTAAAGTTATACTGTCAATTTATGTTTATGCTTTGTAGTTTTTTAAATTTCTTATTGTAACCTTTGAGGATTTATTAATGAAAGTTTATTTTAAGTCCATTTTTGATTCTGCCTAATCTGATTTAATATTTTGATTTCAGTTTTGTTATTTTGATTATAGCTTACATTAAGTAATATTTAGTTATTTCAGATTTGAGTTCTTATATGTTGTTTTATTTAATTTGAAAATTCCAAAAATATTAAGAAAATTCCAAAAATACATAAATATTATAATCCAGCTTATAAATAAGCTATTTCCTAGTTTGTTAAAGCTTAGATAAGCTCAGTAGCTTATTATAAGCTTTTGTCTAGTTTAATCCTGTTTTTGCTTCACAAGTCAAAAAGTCAACATCCGGTCAAATAAGCTGTGGAGTTGATAAGCTGCTGTGATAAGCTGATTCTGGGTTATTTTATGGCTTATTGGATAAGCCTGGGTTGAGAATTAGTTCTTGGTTCATTCATTTTCAGCATACATCACTTGTGAGTATAAAATTTCAATTCTAGCTTATTCATTGCTTAAGTCAGTTAAGCTATTATTTCTGCTTATTTGTCATTTATTTCTGCTTATTAGATTATCAGTAACATAGAAGATCATAGTTTAGTATAAATCATAGCTTAAATCAGCTAGGTTTAGAGTTAATTTGCAAAATCAGAATTTAAGGGTGTGTTTGGCTATAGATCTGTTGAGGTTATATTAGCTTGTTACTGTTTCATTGCAAGTTATTCAGGTTTGATTTAGCTATAATAAGGTGTAATGAACTTAAGTCAGTAGGTGTTTAAGGGATTATAGCTCAATTAGAAGATTTAGGTCTATAGTGAGATTGTGGGAACATAAACTGCCTCTATAAGCTCAGCATAAGCTGAGCTTATTTAGAACCCCAACTTGGCATTTCTAGGTGCATTTGAGTAGTTTAAGTAAGTTCCTAAAGCCTGGTTTGCTCTAGAATAGTTTTGACCCACTTTTGCGCCATTTTTCCAAGCCTGCTGTCACAGAAAGTCAGTGCAGGTTAGGATTTGCAGCTGCTGATCTAAGACAGCTAGGGGCTTATTCAATTAAGCTTAGACCTCAAGTTTTGGTTTATAGGGAGTTAGAATATCAAGCATTAAGTTCATAATCTGGTATCACAATTTCCAGCTTAATCAGTAGCTTATTTGGTGTCTGCAATTCAGCCTTTCACTCTGCTTATCTACTGCATCAGCTTCTGATCTCTTATAAGCATCTGATCTAGGGTGATAATAAGCCAGCAATAGTAGAGATAATTTGGGCATTTTGAGGTTTTTAATAGCTTTTCATATGAGCTTTCAGATCATACCTCTGGATTTCAAAAACTAGCTTATGATTAGCTTTTAGAATAGCTGGAAAAGTGCTGTGCACCCCATTTGTTTTCTGCTTGTTCTAGAATCTGTTCAGCTGAATGATAGCTTATAGCTTGTGATTATTTCATCATTTTCAGTAGTGTGTAGAATAAGTCCTGAGCTTTGGAATTTTTTTTGGACCTCATTTGCTTATTTTTAGCTTATTTAGCAACTGCTTATTTACTGTTATAGCTTATTTAAGCTTAATCACTTGCTGAATTTATTTTTCCTAGATTATTCACTTAATTTTAGAATTACTCAAAATTTTTCAGATTTTTCCAAAGCTTTTTATTATTTTTAAATAATTTAAATCTTTTAATTTAGTTTTTAATTCATAAAAAAATCATAAAAAGTCAAAAAAATATTTTTCTTTTTCCCAAAATTTTCTTTTTATATTTAGGATTTAAGAAAAATAATTTTATAATTTTAGGACTTAAACTTTAGAAAATCACTTTTTAGTCACGCTTTTATAATTCGTCGCGTTAGTTTTTAAAATTCAATTTTCGTTTTTAGAATTACATGTTTAGCTTAATTTTACCCTTAGCATAATTAGTTGTTTTTATTTCATATTTCATTATTCGTAGAATAAAATCACCAATCATCACTCTTTTCACACAATTCACCACACATATTCGACACCGAAACAAAAACTCGAATTCAACCTTCGTTGGGACTACGACCCAGGGAAAATACATCCGTTGTGTTTTCTTTGGAAATATAAAAACGACAAATCAGGCTGCGCCATATAGATATCTTCATCTAGGCAACAATTCAAGAAGGCGGTTTTGACATCCATCTACCAAATCTCATAATCATAGTGTGCAGCTATGGCTATGAGAATCCTAATAGCACTAATGTCAGCTACAGGAGAAAAGGTCTCCTCATAGTCAACACCATATGTTTAGGTAAAGCCTTTAGCCACCAAACGAGCTTTATAGGTGTGTATATTTCCATCCATGTCCGTTTTCTTCTTGAAGAGCCACTTACTCTGTTAGGATTCGATACACTGTAAGGTGGTTAAACCTTTGGTACTTTATGTATATGATATATTGAGTTAATATGATTAAGTATGCGGAATCTACTTAACCACACTTAGAAGGTTATTTGTATTATGGAAATGGAAAGTAATGCTTTTGTAACGAACAATGAACATGCAATGTTAACACCAAACGATTCAATATTATTAAGATAATAATAAGAGTGATCTTTACTTATCACTAGGGTTACAACCTTGAATCTTATGACTTGTGATATTGTTGTGCTTGTTCTTGTTCTTAACAGTTATAATCTAAGCACATTAAAAAGACACTATATTCACAACTAAGCTAAGATCTTCTTTTATAGTCGAAGAAGATCTTTACAATATTGTTAAGTCTTGTCAAGATATATCGAGCTACTTGCTAGCTTATGTGTGTCAGTAACTAAGATACAACATGTATCTATGTTTACAACTTGTTCTGAGAATATAAGATAAAGACTGAGCACATGGGGTAAGATATTATCTACCGTGTATTCTTGACTTTTGTATACTTATCCATCCAGTCAACCAGACTTAATATCTTCAGCAAGCAGACTTAACATTCAATGAGCAGACTTAATTCTGTTACTCACCATAATTAATCGCTACACTTAGTCACCAAACTTAACTTCAACGACCAGACTTAACCAGTAGATAACCAGCAGACTTAACTAGGTACTCACCATACTTAACTCTACTGCTACCAGATTTAATTACTTAAGAGAATTTCCCGATACTTAATCTTCAGAATATTTAATTCCCAACAATCCTCCCTTAAACATGTGAATCCATTTCAACATGTTTTCTGAATTAAATGAGGAATTATGAAGATCTTTCAAACACTTCATAGTCAGACCCTTGGACTGAACTTTCTTCTATTCTGAAAGATTAATATCTAACTCAGTAACTCATCTGCTTTCTGATCTTTGACTTCAACAATATTAATACATATCGTTAGTCTTCAAACACTGACCTAAAAGATGGTGCAATTTCCTTAGATGAAGGAATTATAAGAGGCAATGATTTCAACAAGTGAAATCATCTATCAGCATGCCTTTGCAAGTGATGAACAAACGTAGTGAACTGAAATTGAAACTGAAAGCTCTCTTCGTTTGACCTAGATAGAACTTTCTCCTTTTGAATGTTTCATCCCTTCTGAATATACATAATACTCCAGAATCTTGTTCATGTAAAAGAGATTATCAGCTCTGTTCTTTTCATTTTCAACCTCTATGTCATCATCTTGTATCCTCCCTTACATTTGGTTAATCTTCCTTGGGCTTTATTTCCTCCCCTGAGATGTTTCCTCCCCTGAGATGCAAATAACATGTTATCCTCCCCTGTTTGAAAGATCTCTCACCATGTACCAAAATATTTCTCTCCCCATCATCTGATCTACCAATTAGAACTTGTTTTCAGACAATGTTGTACATGAAGCCATCAATTCCTTAAAGTTTAATTTGCTGCCCTCATCACTTCTAGGTGTGTAACCTCCTATGAGAGGTGAATCATGGGGCAATAACTCATAATCCATCATTTGATGGTTTTCTGAGTCATTTTTATTCCAAAAATCCTTTTTAAGAAAACATTTGACTTTTAGCAGTATGCATATGATTTTATTATGAAAAATCATACTGCTTCCAACCATTTTAAAGGGATCAAGTGTAGTTACAGACACTCAATCAAAACTTCGGTTTAAAGCAACCTCTGGTTGTGTGAGAACCAATGTGTTTCAGTTATAAATAACTGCCTGTGTAAAGATAAAAACCTATTCAAAAGGCTTTCTTGACAGGGTTTCCAGCTTGTGGCATTTGTTACCTCTAACACAAGTGTTAGATTCACTTTTGCTCACTTTTCTTTCTATCAGATATCTTGAGATTAAGACATTATACTTGAAAGTATAAAATGATAGAAAGTGAGTTGTATCAGTTACTTTCTGATCAACTAAGTCACCAATTCAATGTGAAATTTCATAATCAGGTTTTAAGAAAGAAGTTTTAAGGAGGTGTAAATTCCCAAACTCTTTCTATCATGAACCTATTATGTTGGCAACCAGTATCTCCATTCTGCTGCTCACATATTTCACTTGAAAACTTCCTTTGTGCTCAAATGTTCATACCTGAAATAGTTAGTCTAAAACCAAAAGAACAATGTACAAAGTACTTGTCTTGTATTAGAATAAAAATAGGACTAACTGTATGAATAACACAAATTAAATTTGTACTAACAACACAAACTTTTGTAATAGCAGTATTAATTGACAAAGCTAGCAGTACTAACAAAAATTTATATACAAAAACACATCAGATTGAAAAATTTAAGGATTAAGCATTCCAATACTTGCTACCAAGTACTGAAACCTTCCAACATCAAAAGCTTTTGTTAGCAGATCTGCAAATTTTTGTTCTGAAGCAATTTTAAGAACTTGAATTAATCTTTTCTCATTGCAGTCTCTTATAAAGTGATGTCTAATTTCAATGTGTTTTGTTTTAGAATGTTGTACTCGATTTTTAATAATGCAAATTGTACTACTATTATCAATATGAATGACAGTGTTCATGAAATTGTACCCATAGTCAAGAAGTTGGTTTTGAAGCCATAGGACTTGAGCACAGCAACTTGCAGCAGCTACATATTCAGCTTCAGTTGTTGAAATAGCCACAATTGTTTGCTTCTTACATTGCCATGAGATAAGTCTACACCCAAGGAATTGACATCCTCCAGTTGCTGACTTTCTGTCCAAGCTAGCACCAGCATAATCACTATCCGAAAATGCTACCAAGTCTAAAGGAGATTCCCTTGAATACCATAAACCCAACCTAGGTTTACCCTTGAGATATCTAAAAATCCTCTTGACTGCTATTAAATGAGAAACCTTTGGAGTTACTTGAAATCTTGCACAAGCACAAACAGAGAACATGATGTCAGGTCTTGATGATGTAAGATACATCAAAGATCCTATCATAGATCTATATGTGTGTAAATCCACATTTTCTCCATCTAAGTCTTTAGGAAGTGGCTTCTCAGAGTCCATTGGTGTGCTTGCCATTTTTGAATCAGCAAAGTTGAACTTCCTTAGTATCTCAGCAACATATTTATCTTGACTAATAAAAATGCCTTCATATGACTATTTAACTTGCAAACCCAAAAAGAATGTAAGTTCCCCCATGGAACTCATCTGAAACTTATCATGCATAAGCTTCTCAAACTCCAAACACATCTTCTTCCTTGTAGATCCAAAGATAATGTCATCCACATACACCTGCACTAACAGAAGATCCTTCTTGTGCTGTTTGATGAAAAGTGTCTGATCAATCTTTCCTCTTTGAAATCCATTCTCTTTTAAATAGAAAGCTAGTGTTTCATACCAAGCTCTAGATGCCTGATGAAGGCCATAAAGAGCCTTAACTACTCTGTACACTTTGTCTGGATGGTCAGGATCAATGAACCCTGGAGGTTGTGAGACATACACCTCTTCTTCAATTGTGCCATACAAAAATGCACTCTTGACATCCATTTGGTAAACTGTGAAGCCTAAAAATGAAGCATAAGCTAAGAAAAGCCTAATTGCCTCAATTCTTGCTACTGGAGCAAAAACTTCATCATAGTCTATACCTTCTTGTTGTGTGTACCTTTGGGCTACTAATCTAGCCTTATTCCTAATCACTATGCCCCTTTCATCCTTTTATTCTTGAAAACCCATCTAGTGCCTATTACCTTTTCATCCTTAGGTAAATCAACTAGCACCCATACCTTCTGAATCTTGAACTGAAGAAGCTCTTCTTGCATAGCTTCTACCCAGCTTGAATCATCTAAGGCTTTCAGAATGTTCTTTGGTTCAGCTTGTGAGAGAAAACATACAAACAAGCAAGAGTTTGAAAACTCATGCTGTTTTGAAGCATAAAGGGCATCAAGAAGCCCTTGTTGGTCTGAAGACATCAGTTGTTGTCTTGTCTTCACACCTGATTGTACATCTCCAATCACATTATCTAGGGAGTGGACTTTGTGAATCCGGGTGTGTGGTGTAAGTGGAACATGATAGTTTGGTGGGAGATTGCTCAAATCTACCTCATCTTCTGTTAATTCTGCTTCCTTTGTTAATTCTGCTTCAACATCTATTAAGTCTGTTTCTTCAGTTAAGTCTGTTTTAGCAGTATTATCAATAGCAGAACTATTTTCTTGTTCCATTGTTCCATCTTCTTTGCTTTCATCTTCTTTAGCTTTACCAGAAGAAGATTCACCAATTGTTGAAGTTGATTCCACACTTGTACTTGACCATATTGGCATCACCACATGATCTGGATTTGTCTCCTTTTCTAACCTTGCCTCATCTGTTGCTTGTGAACCTGAAAAATCATTAGTTTCTGCAACAAAAGGCACATAATTCGTTGATTTGGTTAGTGTCTCAAGATCAAATAGCCATTTTGGTCCTTGACCTTCTACATTGGATTTACTCTCTAAAAACTCCACATGTAGGTTTTCCTCTATAATCCTAGTTCTTGTGTTGTATACTCTAAATGCTTTGCTATTAAGAGAATATCCAACAAAGAATCCTTCATCTGCTTTACCATCGAATTTTCCTAAATGGTCTAAGGTATTCAGAATTGTCACATGACATCCAAAAGGTCTAAAAAATCCTATTGTAGGAGTTCTACCTCTAAAAAGTTCATATGATGTCTTATTGTGAGGTTGTACAACTAAAACTCTATTTTGAACATAGCAAGCAGTGTTGACTGCTTCAGCCCAAAAAGTTATAGGTAGCTTAGAATCAGCTAACATAGTTCTAGCAGCTTCTATTAGTGTTCTATTCTTTCTCTCAACAACACCATTCTGTTGTGGAGTTCTAGCAACACTAAATTCTCTCCTAATACCTTTTTCTTTGCAGAAGTCATCCATAACTCTATTCTTAAACTCTGTCCCATTATCACATCTAATGACTTTTACTTTCTTGTCTACTTGGTTTTCTATCTGAGTAATGAATGTCTTAAGTATGCTAGAAGTTTCATCCTTAGAAGATAAAAAGAAAACCCATGTAAATCTGCTATAGTCATCAGTTATAACAAGACAATATCTCTTGTGCATTATACTACTTACTGAAACATGTCCAAATAAGTCCATATGAAGCATAAACAATGATTGATTGATAGAGTTAAAAATCTTGGGCTTACAAGCTTTATGTTGTTTGCCTTTAAAACAAGCAATGCATGTTTGATCATTTTCAAATCTTTTGTGAGGTAAACCTCTTACCAAACCATTCTTAACAATTTTATTTATGGTTTTGAAATTAATATGACCAAGCCTTCTATGCCATTTCATTGATTCATCCAATGTGGCCTTTGCTACAAGACAAGTTAAATCCTTTTTAGGAACAATGTTCTTCATGTCAACACTGTACATATTGCCCTTTCTAGGAATTTTAAGAAGTACTTGACTTTCATCAGGCATCTTAAAATCAGGAGAAAGCACAAGACATTCAGTGTCACAGAAAAGAACTTTGTTCTTTTTGTTACACATTTGTGAGACACTAAAAAGATTATAATTAAGCTCTTGTACATAGTACACATCTTCAAAATCTAAATTTTCAGTTTTAATTGTACCTTTACCAGAAATTTTGCCACCAACACCTCCTCCAAATTTTCAGTTTTAATAGTTTCCTTTGGGGACCCAAGCCATTACTGACTTGGATCTGCCTCTTGCATCAATGAAATTTAATCTTTTAAGAACAGTTGATGCAACATTGGATTTAAGAATCCAACATGCTGAGGCCTTAACAGCATTTGCCCTGTTTCCCTTAGCAGCAGAATTAACTACTTGCCTAGCAGAATTAACTGCTTGCCTAGCAGAATTAACTGCTTGTTTTGTAGTTGAACCCTTAATTTTTCAAACTTGTTTTTGGACCACTGCTTTTGTTTGAATGGCCTTTGAACAGTCTTTGATGCATGTTTGTAAAATATTTTTGCACCCTTAGCTGTTGATTTTAGGTAAACAGTCATATATGGTCTAGCAGAATTAACTTGTTTTAAGCCAGACTTAAATGAAACTGTTTTGGGTTTAGTTCTGTTAACATTAGAACTAGAGTGAAAGTGAGATTTAGGTGTTTGCCTTTTGTAGTTCACTCTATTGTTTTCATACCCAGATACCCATTGGTTACAGAAAGCTGCAAGATGGTCAAAACTACCACATGTATAACAAGCTTTAATGTAAAAAATAAAGTCATCACCTAATTGGTTAGACTTGAGGTTATTCCAACTCCTTTGGTTACCTCTGGGTTTGTTAGTAGTTCTATATTGTTCACAATATTTTACTGGTTGCTTAACATGTTTAATGTTTGATTTAGGCTTAATAGTATCCTTTTTGACCACTTTAGGAACCTTTGTTCCTGCTTTCTTAACTTTTTCAGGTTTATACATAACCTGTTCATAATCACTATCAGTTGTACATTCCTCAACAACTATAGCATCTTGTTTCCTATCAGAGGACACCTTATCCTCAGAAAGTGAAGTTTTAGATAAACTCTCACTTACTTTTTCTACCTTAGGACTCTTAGTAGACTTAGAACCATATTCCATTTTTGGTTCTTGAAACTCAGCAAAACCTGTGTGTGCTAGGTCAATACCAGGAGGTGAAGGAACACCTCTATATGGTGGAGGGACAGACTTGTATCCTACACCTGACTTAGCTTTATTAATTACTTGAGCTTCCCAAATTTTATTAACTTCATCTGAGGCATGAGCTAAAGCATCTACTGTTATCTTAACATTCTCAGTTTTATTTTTGGCTTTAGCTAATGATTCATTTTGCCTACAAATTATTTCATCTCTGAACTCTATGCCTCTTTTTAGAGCATTCATGTCATCATTAAACTTAGATTCATTTCCTTGAAAATCTAAAAGTTGTTTTTCAAGAATAGCTATACCTCTTTTATGATTGCCTCGATTAGCTAATGCATCATATAACTGTTCTAGTTGATCATCAAATCTCTTTTTAAGATCTTCATAAGCTTTAAGAGCAGAGCATGATTCAGTACATTTAATTATGGAATTTACCTCTGAATCAGAAAAGGCCATTAGAGCAGTCTCAGTGGCCACCAGTGCAGCATTTGTTGGTGCTTCCTCTTCATCAGCCATGAAGCTCCAATCATAGTTAACCCCATTTATGGCTAGCATAGCCTTTGGCTCTTCCACTGTGATCTCCTTTCTCTTCTCTTGCTTATACCATGTGTTCCTATTATCCTGCTTCCTTGGGTTTCTACACTCTCTAGCAAAATGTCCCATCCTATGACAGTTGAAATACTCTACTTTCTTCTTATCAAACCCAGCAGCTTCAGTACCATTGATGGTAATCTGCTTTCCAGTTCTCTGCCAGAACTTCTTAGCCCTCATGCTAAGTAAAGCAACTTGCCACTTGATGTCCATCTCCTCCAAATCATCATCATCTACCTGCTCAAGGTCTTCATGATTTAGAGTAGATTCACTATTTTGACTAGACAAAAACACATAGAATGTTGGATCTCCAAGAACAGCAGCATTCTTTTGTGAGCTAGTAGAAGGACCACCATAGTTAGCATTAGAAACACCTTCATCTTCATCTACCTCTTCTGACTTACTAATACTAGGAGATGACAAGAGTGCCACATTCCCCGAACTAGTATTATAGTTCCCATACTTTTTAATACTTTGTTCAACAATTTTGAAGTTGTTGTACAAATAATTGAGTTTCATGGTTTCTATGTCTGGTTTGTTCATCCAGACAATCACATGAGTACCAAACTCAATAGGTAGACTTCTCAAAAACTTCACGTTGAGATCTTCCTTTGCTATCTCAACACCCAATACACCTAGCTGACTGACAAGCTTGTGTAATCTAGAAAACAACTTATCAAGTGATTCATTGCTATTTGAACTGAAATTTTCAAATTGTTGTTTCAGCAATGTCTTCTATGTTTTTTTGGTCGTTTCATTACCACCAAACCATGCACAAATCTTTTCAAAAAGAGTTTTGGCATCAGGATACTTGCTAAAAGATAGCATTTGCTCTCCAGGAATGGTCATAAGCAACAAGTTTCTTGCCTTTTGATCATTTCTCTTCTGTATCCTTTCATCACTAGTAGTTGGTCCAGTATTTCTTCTTCTATCAGTTTTGCCTTCAAGAATGATATTTGTATAACCTAGTGTAAAAGAATCACCATACATAATGATATCCCAAAGAGCATAATCTTGAACCATAAAATATTGCTCAATTCTCAACCTCCATAACTCAAACTCATTCTGTTTGATCATGGGCAACTTTGCAGCAACATTTGTAGCAGTATCTTGTGCATCCATTTCTACTTCTTCTTCTTCTAAATCAACTATATCAGCCTTTCTCTGATACCACTTGTTAGGATTCGATACACTGTAAGGTGGTTAAACCTTTGGTACTTTGTGTATATGATATATTGAGTTAATATGATTAAGTATGCGGAATCTACTTAACCACACTTAGAAGATTATTTGTATTATGGAAATGGAAAGTAATGCTTTTGTAACGAACAATGAACATGCAATGTTAACACCAAACGATTCAATATTATTAAGATAATAATACGAGTGATCTTTACTTATCACTAGGGTTACAACCTTGAATCTTATGACTTGTGATATTGTTGTGTTTGTTCTTGTTCTTAACAGTTATAATCTAAGCACATTAAAAAGACACTATATTCACAACTAAGCTAAGATCTTCTTTTATAGTCGAAGAAGATCTTTACAATATTGTTAAGTCTTGTCAAGATATATCGAGCTACTTGCTAGCTTATGTGTGTCAGTAACTAAGATACAACATGTATCTATGTTTACAACTTGTTCTGAGAATATAAGATAAAGACTGAGCACATGGAAATTTGGATAAAAATACCGCACTAAATGGGTCGCCATTTCTAAACCGTAAGGGATAAAATTATGAACTTTATATGGTTGGAAAGGTATGACCCTGTATTATTCAAAAATCAAGGCCTCACTTAACTGAGAACTTCAGAACATGGGTGAAATTACAAATTTACCCTTGTATCTCAAAGTAGGAAGTTCTAACACTCAGTTATGCTTACAAAAATGAGTATATCTTATTAATTGCAGGTCCAGTGGACTTAAAAACAACGAGAAAAGTTTTCTATATGTCTTAGCTCAAACTTTCATGTTTTGACCAACATAAGGTTCTTGGTAAAATTTTGGAGCAATTGGCCTTTCAAAACTGATATACATTCCTGGACAAGTTTTAGTGTGGATTTTCTCAAATATTCCTCGGAATGAATTAGGACATGAGGTTTTTGGAAAAATGACCCTGAGACATAGATCTACATCCTTGTATTTTTATTTTAGGTTCAAAACTTACTGAGGTAAAAAAGGTGTGTCGTTTTTCCATATAAAAAATCTAGACAGATTCATCTTTTAAAAGTCATGACTTTCTATGGTTCAAAAGCTAGATCTAGTGTATAAAATGTAATGACCAACCATGATAAGCTCCTATGTATCTAAATATTTCTTATTTACAGAAGTACAATGAAAGTGTGAGTGATTGGTTTAATTACAAGTATTGATGAACAAGAAAGAACAAGAAACAAGCTAGCATCAAGGATCTTCAAACTTGCACCAAACAAGTAACTAGAAAATCAATAGAAGTGGTGTTTTGGGTTGGTGAAGCTCACGAAATGGAGAGGATGGAGGGAGGATTTTGGTGAGTTTTTCATGTACTAATGATGTGATAAGGGTGAGCATATGTTAGTGGGAAGAAATGGAAGTAAGAATGAGACACATGTATATGTTATGAGACAAGTGTCTCATAATGTAGTATTATGATGACACCACACTAATGAATCATCAAATGAGTTATCCATCATGATAATTTCGTGGGTTTGGTGATAGTGGAGGGTTTTGGTGTTTTAATTAGATATTAGATGTGTTGTGTAGTGTATTTTGCTCCCGGTAATTAAAACGTGGAGTTTTAAAGACACGAAAGTTAAGTAAATATCAAAACATAGTATATTTTGTAAAAAATGGTTGCATTTAGTTTAAAATGAGTAATTTTTGGTGTTTCATGTATTTCCCGAGCCTTCCGGAGTGTCATAACGTAGTTAAAGCTTAAAACGCGAGCCAAAAACGCGTAAAACGTAAAAAGTGCACACTTCGCGTAGAAATAGAAAAATTAAATTATTCCATATGAAAACAAGTATGTGAGGGAAAATAAATCATATAAACGAGTAGACTGGGCATAGTCTGAGGCAAGTTATAAGTTTAATTGTATGCGTTACGACGTACTCGGGTAACTTTTCCGGCAAAAGCTAATTTACTTAAAATAGAATAATAAGTAATTAAAAATAGTAAAAATATTGACTTGAAAATTTCACGGTTGTTACACCAAAAAGCTCCGCGCCAAACATAGCCTTAATGCAGACACCCTTAGTTTTATCATTTTATATTTTAGTCATCTTTTCTCTATTAAGTCATAAATAAACGACTTTTATATGACTTTCTCGATTAAGTTTCTTTCATATTAAGTCAATTAAGTCGATATCAAACATCATCTTACTTTTATTTGGAACCTATATAACCTTTATTGCTGATATAAAAAATGATTGGACAAAATAACTTTGTGTATTTTATAAACTTAATCAAAATTAAAATTTAGTTATGAAAAAAAATAAACTATTAAATATGAAAAACAAAAGTCAAAGAAAGTCTATTTTGTATTGTATATATAGAAGTGTCTTTCTCTCCTTTGAAATATCATATATTCTTAAACACACAAACTTCAACCATCACCTTTTTTTGGCGCCAAACACCATGAAAGCTGAAAGCTCAACCCCACCTATGGTGTTCCATGCCATCAAGGTTGATGGAGATTCTTCTGCTGGTGAAAAAAGGATGTCCACCGATATCACCGTTGTGAACGACTGGAAGGAAGTGAGCTCTGATCACATGCACATTGCACCTTTCAACTTTGCTATGGTTGATGAGGGAATCTT
The DNA here is from genome assembly GCA_021014915.2 of Artemisia tridentata subsp. tridentata. NCBI lineage: Eukaryota > Viridiplantae > Streptophyta > Magnoliopsida > Asterales > Asteraceae > Artemisia > Artemisia tridentata. Next base: position 4,315,780 of record CP139507.1, on the reverse strand, counting down.
TAGGTCAGGATTCCCCGACACGACTAACTTATCCTTCTTGAAGGCTCTAGGACTTCGATCAGTCATGTAAGTTTAGCCGTTTAGTTTATATTTTTACGGTTATTATATTTGATTACTTAGCTTGTTGTAATATTACTATATTAGTATTGTGGATGTGTGACATCAATTATGATTTGTTCTGTGTATATGTAGATATCTGTGTCCAGAACCTTATCCCGAAGAGCATTTGGAGTTTCTCAACGATAATGCAATTCAGCTCCATCAATTCGGAATCCACAAATCCAAGGTTGGGATTGTTTTGAATCTTTTAAATTGGAGTCGAAAAAGAATACATTTAGACATAAAATGCTTTGTACCGAACTAGCTGATATATTGTTCACAAGTAACAATATATCAACTCGTTATATTTAAACTGAAACATCAACAAAAAAATGAAATAAAAAATCTTTAATATGTATCCATTGGATTTATCATACAAGATTCAGTACTTTTCAACAATATATAGTTTCATTTATAGTAAGTATAATTTTTAATCTCAACAGACGTGAATAAAATGCAGAATGACGCCACGGTCGGTGGTCTTTAATTGTTTTGAGCTAACGTAATCGTCACAATCCAACATCTTTTTCTAAAGTAACCGACTAATTAACACCGTTCATGAATATAATGACGTTTGCAAAAAAAATGCAGACATAATAAAGAAAACTACTAAAAGAATAGATAAAACTACATATTTTTTGATGTCGAATTGTTTAGAGGTTGTGTTGGATTGCTTATTTAGTAAATGTTAATCTGTTTTGAGTGTTTGTGCGGTGCCTTCTAATCTAATACAGTATGTTTATTTTAGAGTAAATAAGCCTCTCCTAGAAAACAATTCCAAACACCCCCTTCATGATACTGAAATTCTTAAACGCCTCTCTTTACTATAAAAATTGGCATTCTGGCTGCATTACTGTCAACAAGGTATCATTATCAACTTGGCTTGTTGTGTAATCTATAGTTTAAGATATACTTTGCACAGTCCAAATGACATATCCTTTCATATACGTTAGAAGTACAACTTAAGATAAAATAACGTTTCCATATGGTTTAGTTATATGAAATTCTGACATTGAAGAATATATAACATCAGAGTTTTAAGCTTTTTTCGGCTCTTTTAACTAATGATAGCACGTATGATACACATCTTTATATATTATTTAGGACCAGAATCCTTGTATGGACATCCAAGAGGGAAAAATCCGCGGGGCTTTAAACATTCTCATTGGTATGAAATTTAGGCTGATACATAATATCGTTATGTTTAATTATTAGTTACTTTCAGAGTTTACTTGAAATCCTCTATGTATCTCATTTTTCAGATGCAAAAAACTATCCGGTCCTCATCCATTGCAAGCGTGGAAAGGTTTCTTTAAAATTTGTGCTCAAACTCATCCCTAAGAAAATGCGCTTCGTTAATGTCGTAAGATTTGAAGGCTAACTAATTCATGTTTTCTTGGTGACATTCAGCACCGCACTGGTTGTCTTGTTGGGTGCTTCAGGAAGTTGCAGAACTGGTGCATGAGTGAAGTTCATGAAGAGTATAAGCAGTTTGCCGGTACCAAGTGTAGAATTTCTGATCAAATCTTTTTGGATAAGTTTGACATTTCTAACATCTCGTTGCCAGCATCGTTGTTCGACAAGAAATATTGATCTTGTTTCTGGCCATCTTGTGTGTTTTTCATATGTCCGTTAGTAGACATATGCAAAGGTTTAGATCGATGGTGTTTGAGTTTTTCAACAATTTCGGCTACATTGTTCCTCAATGTGACCAATGTCTATAATCTTATGTAATTAGTTTCCTTTCTAAGAGTCTATATAAGTATGAGGTTTCCGGATACTGTATTCTCTTAAACTTATTGTTAAAAACTCGTTCAAATGGCCACTTGCTAAGTATCCGTTATATGTTTCAATTGTATATATGGCTGCCACCAAAACATCAGCATATATGATCAGCTACCAAGACACAACCAGTACTGTTAAAAAGAAACTACAGAACCCAGTGCAATGTGTAAAGGTGATGGTTCACACATTCATGTACCCACAGACGACATTTGGGAATGCCATGATACAGTCAATAAGTTGAATGACTTAATTGGAAGCCCCTATTTAGTTCCCGCTTTCACATACCATCGTGCAGCAGTCATCATGCATGGATAGATCTTTTTGTACTTGAAACTGTTTTACAATATAGTTTAGTTAGACATTACCAATAGGTAAGGCTTGTATTGACCTTTATAATTCAATTTGGTTGTTCCTAATTCAGAATACAATTAAGTACTATGCCTAAAACAGGCCTGATTAGGGGAAGCACAATAGCCCTTTGTGTAACAATGTTTTTATATGATTGTACTATATACAACAATACAAAAATACAAATAATTAGATTAACAAGTTACAGATATGCAGTATTACTAATCATATTAATACCTAAAAGATCAAACTATAAAAAGCCTAGTAGTGCTCTTCATGCTGCTACATGACAATATAGTGAGGGCTAGATAAGCCATCTCTCGCATTTCATAACACATTTCAGTCATTTTTGTACACGGTGGTAATTTAGTTTATGAGAAACCGACTGTTTTGTTGAGTAACCAAAGTGTGAGAGACAATTCAAGCGCGAAGATTGTGTGTAGATATGTCCTGTCTAGCATAAAACCATACACTGTGATCCCAGCCCTGTTGTTCTCCAAGTATGTCACTGCAACATGTAAAAATTAATCATGTTTTTGAATGATTCATATTACTTAAATAAAGTATGTTCTGTCTACCAATCATATCTATGTATGAAGCTCACCTAAGGCTTGTCTCTTCTGGTATGTGATTGTATGCCTATAAATTGGAACTAACTTTGTATTGTCCAATTCGTCTTCATCTCCTTCTTCGTCGTTGTCTGAATAATGGTGATTGTTGAAATGGTATTTATTTGCTTCTGTATATGTAGTAATGTTATCTTGTGCAGTCTCTTCACAAGGATTCATGTCATCAAATGAGTCAATCGTGGCACAAGTGTGCCATTTGGCTGCCAAACTTGTCACGGACTGAGCTTTGTGTGTGATCTTTGCTGCATTGCGTAGGCATATGAATAGCCCGCTCACAAGTGTCGTGGAGCACAGCTGTACAGCAATGAGATTTTAATGTGATGGTGATGTTAAACAAAGTAATGAGTTGAATGTGGTGGCAATTTCCATTAATTTAGGACTAATTATTTTTGCTAAAACTGTCAAAAACTAGTAGTCACATATTACTGAATCATTGTATGCCTATTAATTACTAGTTCTTTCCTATATAATTTTCTCACTAAAGCGCGTTTCTATTAATAGTTTTCTAGAATGCATATAGTGTGCTCCATCAAGATACAAATGTGACGTTAGCATAATTAAATGGGAATACATGAGCAAAAGAAGGATTACCGCAAGTTCACCAGCAGTGGAAATATTGACGAGTGAGCCAGGCCGAGTTGTAGCAAGTAAAGAAGCAAATTGGCTTGCTGTAACTAGAATCAAAGTCGATAACACAAATCCACGAAACCTATGGCTAATGATACGTAGAGTCCTTCTAATTGCAAGATGTTCCATCAGTATCAAACCTACATCTCCTTGTTTCTCAAACACTCTAGCAAAACCTTCAAGCCTGAATATTTGCATATCACACGTGAGTTTGAAGAGCACACATACCAGAAAGAACAATGATGTACGGTATAGCCAAGACACCATAAGAAGTATGCAGGCGAAGGTGTGGCTTAAGTAAATGTTGGAAATGTAAGGTATTTGATGTGCTCCGGAAATAAACCACCATATCTTGTAAATAGTGTTTGCAATAAAACAAGGAACCACAAATGCGCAGAAAAACTTCATTGCTCTCTGCATATAAATGGACACCGAACATATCAGAAGCTAGCTAGCTAGTAGATCTAAAGTCTAAACCTTTTACATATAAATATGTAATCAATAATAAAAATGAAAGAAAAACTGCATATGATTAATGATGAAATGAACATACATGAAGCTGATCAGAATAACCATGGCGGACTTCATCGCTAACATCACACATCTTATCAAGGAACAGAAACCGCCTGAGACCATACTTCCTAGAGAACGACAAAAGACTAAAGAACGAGACAGCTGAGAGTACAGACAGAGAAGATTGGACGATAGAATCAAATGGACGGGCGTGATGAAAATCACAATCTGAACACTGATACACCAAGTGTGATAGAAGCGGTACACAGATAGTCAAGAGGAAAAACATTGACCATGACAAGCCAGTTTTCCATACATTCGAATGATCAAGAAATAACCATGAAAAGCCTCTGGATTCGATAGTGTCGATAAGCCAGTAATTTGATTTTGTGTCGGTTTTGTTGCTTGTGGTTACTGAATCAGCCATTAGCTTTGGATCAAAATGTACGTACGTACGTTGCTGTTAAAATTAAAAGAATCTAAGACGATGAGGGAGATTGCATTTGTGATCAAGATATATAGTGGTTCTGGTATTTATACATACAAAGGATTCGGTATCTATATGAGTACGTTTAACTAACTTTCAAATAAAAAATCATGCACAAAAGTGACTGTTATTGTGTAACAAGTACAAGTGTACAACCTAGCTTTGTTTAACCAACTTTTATTACTTTTAACAAGTCCCAAAAATATTTTTTGTGTTATATAATACTTGATGAAAAATTATACCAATGAAAAATACACTTAAAACCCAATCTATTCATATATTTTGCATCAAGTATTATATAACACCCGTAAAAATAGATAAGGTCAAAGTTGAACCAGTTTGACTCTGAAAAGTCAAATTGGACACTTATTTTGAGACGGATAGAGTATAACATTAATTTACATATATGTCTTTAAGAGCTTTTGAGCCTTTATATTTTTGTTTTCAGAATAATGTAGTAATATTTATACTGAAATAAAAATCATGTTTTGGGTTATTGGCTACCTTTGGTTTTTTTATCATGCAAACTTTATAGGAAAATAACTTATGATGTTGGATAACTCAAAACAGGAATAAAAGAAAGTTACCCTATTACACTTAAGTATTTCAGTCGACAAAAGTATATATTATTGTTAAATTTTGGTTTGAGAAATTAACAAATGATGAGGCCATAATAATAAAGGGAGAAAATATAAATACGTAAGTGTGTGATCGAGAGAGATTGAAACCTGTAAGGTGAATTGTAAGGAGCTCGTGACAAAAAGAGTTTAATGGTAGGTGGTCAGTTCGTTGGGTACGTGTGTGACCTACTATTGCCCTTCATTCAACCTCTTATTTATTGTGCTACAATTTGTATAACCCAAAATCATAAAGAACCACTGATTTATGAGCTTTGCAGGATGACATGTAAAGTCTGAGGTTTATCTGTCAGGTCACGGTGACTCAGGTGAGGTTGACATTGTACCAAAACGAACATTGCATCCACGAGTTTAATAGTAGGGAAAAAAATAAAAATAAAAAAGAGTTTTTGTGTTTTTCATTTTTTTAATGCATGAAAAGGAAGTATATGACGGGAATTAGCCTAAAACTTTCCACTGAAAATGGCAAATATAAAAGAAAATTAAAGTCTAACATGTCAAATAACAAAATTATTAATACTTTTTAAACTTTAAAAACTTTTACATATGAGGTGAAATTGTAAATAATCCAACTTTTTTTTTTTTTTTTTTTTTTTTTTTTTTTTGCATCTCACAAGAAACACTTAGGGTGTGTTTAGTTGGTGGAATACATCCCAATTTTAAGGAATTTTCTTTATAGTAAAATGGAAAGACTGGAAATCCGTTTAGTCGCACTCTTTTCCTAACTATTTTCAAAAAAAGTAAAAAAAACAAAAAAAATTATCGCTTTCCAAATTTTAAAAAGAAAAATGAAAATCTCAATCAACATTGGTAACATCTTCATCTTCCATCCTTACCGTCGCAATCCGCGGTAATCTTTTCAAAAAAGAAAAATATAACTCTGTATAAACGAGTTTTCAAAATTCTTAACCTTTCTCGAGAGAATAAAAACCATTCCTTTTTCAAAGAATCTAGAAATAGAGAAAAAAAAAATTTTTAGAGTAAATTGCAAAAATCGTCCTTGTGGTTTGGCCAAATTGCACGTTTCGTCCTTATGGTTCAATAAGTGCAAATATCGTCCTTATTTTGCACTGTTACGTGCACTTTTGGTCCTTCAACAGTGAAATTTGGCAAACCACAAGGACGATTTTTGCAATGATGGAGGACCAAAAGTGCACGTAACAGTGTAAAATAAGGACGATCTTTGCACTTAATGAACCACAAGGACGAAGCGTGCAATTTACTCTTTTTTTTTTTTTTAACTAAATGAAGACAAAAACAAAAAACATATTAAGCACAACATGTGAAATAGTTTTGTAAATATAATTGGGCTTTTGGCCCAAAGAATCGACCATCCAAGTGTGGAACGAATATTATTATATACGCCTGCCTCACTAAACTACAAAATCTCCACAATGACAGGTCGACAGCCCAATAAAATATCTTTTTAAAGATTTAACTTCCAATTCAGCCCTTTAAGTATAAAAGTTTAACAAATATAGTCCTTATACTTTTCTACTATTGACTATTCAACACTCAAAACCATATCTATATATGTAATAAATAAAACCGCTGATTTGTATGTGTAGTAGTTATGGCAAGTGTTGTTCAATCTTGTTCATTATTATCATCTCCAAATAAACTAGTTTCGTATACTAAATCATCTTCATCAACAAGTTTCAAATTTCATGGCTCGATTGGTCGCCTTCACTCCAGGTGATTTTTTTCTTTTTATTGCTTGTTATGATTCCGTGTTTTGTTACGATGATCAACCCAGCTGGTCAGAGGCACTCCCGGTTTTACCCAATCCTTACGGATGGCAAGCCTTGGGGTTTTTCCCTCCGAATACTTTTAACGGCCCATGGTCAACATCTGGTTTCACTATTATTCAGTGAGGTTTCCCAGATGTCGTATCCCGACTGAATGATCGAAAAAAAAAAAAAAATTTACTCCCTACTACTACAATAGATGTGTTTGGTGTATTAGCTACGTACAGCTAGAGCTTATTAGTATTATTATTATTGTAAATTACATACATCAATTAGGATTCATAGATATATTCAAGCTTTTGCGTCATGATATTTTGTAGGGTATTTAAGTAATTCTATTAGCATGAGCTTATTATAAAAGCTTTCATAAGGAAACAAAGCTTAATTTATAAGCTAACTTATTTTTATAGTGGATGGTGTGAGAAGGAGGGGTAGACCCAAACTTAGATCTGAAGATAGACTTAAGCTCGATATGAAGGAGCTTTTCTTGTCCGAGGACATGACCTCAGATAGGAAGGCGTGGAGAGATAGAATTAGGATATGCGGGTAGCTCAGGCTAGGTGTTGCCTTGCCCCTGTGTTTGGTTGCTTTGCCTTAGCTTTAGGCTCCATGCGTTGCCCTGCTTTGCTTTGTGTTGCTCCCTTAGGTTTGCCTGCTTTTCTTGGTGCTTTGCTCTATACTTTTGTGCTTTTTTGCCTGTGTTTCTGCCCGTGCCCCCTTATTTCTTGGCCTTTCTTCAGGTCCCTTGTTTTGTTTCTGCTCTGTTTATGTGTTTGCTTGTTTTGCCTGTTGTGCTATGACTAGGTTGCCCTCCTGCCTTTGCTCTCTCACGCGCACACATGCACTTGCCGGAGGTCTCTTTGGAAGCAGTCTCTCTACTCCCGGGTTTACCTTGGGTAGGGGTAGGATCTGTCTACATTCTACCTCCCCCATACCTTGCCCCGGCGGGATTGGGTTTGTTGTTGTTGTTATTTTTATTTTAAAAGTTAAAGCTCATATACAATCATACAATGGTTTTAGACAGTGTTGATATATAATAGTTTATTGTGATGATGAAATATAACTTCTTACATACAATGATTTGAACATGAGAGGATCCTTGCTAGCCAGAAAGTGGCCAAAAATGAACATACGAATCTTTTTATAGTATTGAAAATACTACTTACGCCAAGGCTTAGTATGTGGTTATAAGCATATATCATTTGTTAGAGTGATTAAGAATAATAGATGTTCGATACTCAGCATAGGGTTGGTCTTTTTATTACCATGCCGAAAATGTTTTTGGTGCAAAAGGGTGAATTTATATATTAATAGCAACAATAACAGCTTACAATACAATGCAACATCTACTGGTTTGAACACTATCAACCAGAAAGATACAATACCAGAAAAAAACTATACTATATAAGCCTATCCGATATCTGTACATACAAAAGAACTAACATCCGATATTGAACAAGATAGCTAAGTCTTTATCCTTTCAGATATATGCCCAAAGGATCCAAGCTGCACTTTAACATAAACCATGCCAGCTTAGACACTGGATTCACACTATAATATGCACCTACCATCCAGCTACATTTCCACATCACCTCCCCATCAATCCATTCAACCAGCATCCACAATAGAAAGACAGGGAAGATGTGTGGCTTCACTAGGAACCCATAACCCATCCATTGGGGGGCTCTGCCAAATCAGCCTACATTTCCTTCTCTAGAAAGGCTTCAGCTGATTGGGAACACTCACCCTCAATGATGACCACCCTTACCTCCTGTGATGGTGTATTGAGTGGACCAAGAAGGATCATCTTTCATTCCTCTCTATTCCACCCATCATACACCATCCTCCAAAGCCATTTACCTTTCACAAAGTAAGACCCTACTTTATGGTACATCCCTACTGACTAGACCTCCTACTTAGCCAAACATGTTTGTCCAATTCCCTCCCAAGGCCCAATTGGACCAAACAAGAGGTTATCATAGGTACAGTCTTGCAAAAGGGACTCCAAGGTACAAGGTATCTTGACAATGTAATGGCTTGCAAATAATAACAACAATCTTAGCAAAAACTGTTTGTTATTCAATTATCCAAACACCCCTATATCTGAAATTGATTCTTTTTTCCACTGATCCAAACACCCCTTTAATACCACTGATGCATTCATTCACTGATATTCATGTAAAACCTGAAAGAAAGAGCAGAACTTATCTTGACCCTCATCTCTGCATAAACTTCAAAAACTTTTGAAAAAGAAAACTATGCAACACTGCAATCCAAACACCCCTTTTCTGAGCAAATACCAAATAGCAGCAGACCACCAATAGATTCTTACTTATTCCCAAACTGAAAATTGACCTTCCAAATTTCAACAACTTTTGTAGTTTGGATAGTTTTCTTGACTTTAAGGCTCATGAGTTGCATTCTTACATGCTCCTGAATCACTTGCACAACCACTTCAGCAGCTTTGATATTATGAGAGAACAACCTTTCATTTCTTTCTTTCCATATATATTAAACTGTAGTAGCAATGATTAACCTATTAAGAACACTCCAAATGGTATTGTTACACTGCATCTCTTCCATCATCTGAACTATACTATCCCACACATCAGGCACATTGTTCAGATTCATCATCTTCTTCATAGTACCCCACACAGTCATAGAGAAATCACACTGAAAGAAAAGATGATTATGTGAATCATTGGTTTTGTTGCACAGAGGACATACCATTTGAGAAGGATTCCATTTCATCATCCTGTCTTGTGTTTGCAGCCTCTTTTTGAAAGCCAACCATAGAATAAATGCACACCTTGGATTACAAAAAGAGAACCATACAGCTTTCCACCATGTAACTATAGGAGCTTCATCTTTTAGATCTTTCCAAATTTCCTTAGTAGAGAAGTTGATAAGCAAGCCTTTTTTAGTCTTCCATCTGACACAATCATTGTTATCAGTCAGATTAGGAACATTAACTTGAGCCAGTTCTTGAAATTTCCTACTCCATTCATGTGGCCAATTCCATCCATCACCATCAATCATATCATTAACCTTGCAATCACTATCAATCCTGGCTTCATGTAAGTTTTGTTCAGTTATATAAGCAGACAAATGGCCAAGTTGATGCCAATTATCATGCCACATAAAAGTGCTTTTGCCATCACCTAATTCATGCATGATGTAGGGTCTTATTTTCTCTCTGAGATCCAGTAAAGCTTTCCAAGTTCCACTATCCTTATAATCAGGAGTCACAGCCCAAAAACTTTTACCTTTCAGCTTAACCTTATTAACCCATTTGACCCACAAGCTGTTTTGATTAGACACAAGTTTATATATATGTTTCATAAGGAGCACATCATTCCATAAATCAAGACTTTTCAGCCCTAAACCCCCTTCCATTTTAGGCCTGCAAACTACAGACCAAGCTACTTTTGCTCTCCCTTTGCAACTGTTGCCCTGGTTCCATAAAAAACACTTAAGAAGACTGTTGTTTTCTTTGACAGTGGCTTTAGGAATCATCATAACAGAGGCCCAGTAAGTCTGCATAGTTGAAAGGACAGAAGCTATAAGCTGTAATCTTCCTGCACCTTATCAATCATTAACTTTACCCTTCACCTTATCAACAAGAATCTTACAGTCATTAATACCAAAATTTCAAGGATTCTTAGCCAATAAAGGGATTCCATGCCGAAAATGTTTATCTGGAGTTAATTGCTTAATTCCATTTCTATGCAATTTATGGATTATTTATGTAACTACATTTTTAGTAGGAGATTATGTAAAGTCGAAGCAACCGTTTTGCGAGAGAATGAGAAAAAAGTGAATGTGGAAGATACATTTCCACCCAAGAGTTCTCCTGGTGGAGAGAATGGAGGGCCTGATAGCGAACCCCCAAATGGTCCTCTAGAGAAATGGGTCATAAAGGTTGAACAATCTATAAACATCTTTCTTACGGTATATTTTCTTATCTTATCGAATCATTCTTTATACATCATGTTGGGTAGTACTTGTTTCTGCAATGCAAGAATAATAATATTTTTCTCTCGTATCAGGATTCAGTAATCAAAGTTCTCGACACACTGTACCAGGACAGAGACTATGCAAGGTTTTTTGTTCTGGAAACCATAGCACGAGTCCCTTACTTCGGTAAGTGTCAATTTCAGCTTTCTCAATTAGCCACTTAGCCAGCCAGGGCTCCTGTTCTGCCAAACGATTTTGTATTTGTAATAATGATTAGAGAAGAGATTTATGTCGCAAGTATAAAACAGTTTCATACCATTGTCTCATCTCACGCGTGTTTAGGTGCTTCTTGGGCATTCAAGTCAACTTCTTTTTTTAGTATATTACTTTCTTTTCCTATTTCGTTTATGGTAGTTACTGACCAAGAAGCACTTGAACATGTATGCCCACCAAACGGAAAGGAATGTCTAATGTGAGATGAACTTAGAGCTTGATAATTAGTTGCATACAGACAGTACTATCTACTTGTGTTGGTGATGAGAGATGTGTGCTAAGTCGGTCTTTGACTCCATGCTACCGGAGAGCTAAGGTGGCTGGTTTGTTATATACATAAACATTATTTTCGTGCGCATAACGATGCTCTTTGGTTTATACTACAGCATTTATGTCTGTTCTTCACCTGTATGAGAGTCTTGGTTGGTGGAGAAGATCAGAATATATACAAGTCCACTTTGCTGAGAGCTGGAATGAGATGCATCATCTGCTTATTATGGAAGTAAGGTTTTTACCTCCTAATTGTCATTGTGAAATTATTTTATGTTAATTAGTTCTTTGCACCTAATAGTTTCCTGGATAATGGTACACATATGCATGAGATTTATTTAATGGGGACCGGCTTTTTTGTTCTATATCTATACAGATAGCATGCATATGTTCATTGTATGATGTTTCTTTAGCTGTTTTTGGCTAATTTATGGAGCATGTCAATTCTTTTTTCAGGAGCTGGGGGGAAACGCTTTGTGGTTTGACCGATTCCTTTCTCGAAGTATGGCCATCTTCTATTATTGGATGACGGTGTTTATGTACCTTCTGAGTCCAAGAATGGCATGTGAGTGTGAACAATGATAGTTTGCCCAACTATTGATTTAAAGATGTTACAGTTTGATGAAAGCTGTCCTTCCCTCCATATCAGTTTGCTTGAATTGCATAATGAAATCTTCATATCAGTAGAAACAATAGTATTTGTGATGGCATCCGACAGATCTGATTTTCATATGTTCATTAATTTGCTCGTGCAGATCATTTTTCCGAATGTGTGGAAGGCCATGCATTTGAAACGTATGACAAATTTCTCAAGGCGAACGGAGGTATGTCTCTTTAAGTTGTTCTTATCTTTAAGTTGTCTTTAATCCCTTTTAGTAGTGCAAAATAGGGCAATCATATATACCAAAAGCAGTAGCATCGTTAATCTGCAATGACCACAAGCAGAAGTTGGTAATCTTAGCTTGAAGTATTGCCTGAAAAGGGAATTCTCCGAAAATTGGAAAGCTTGCACTTTCTAATAACATCTAGTTCAATAAAAAAAGCAGTGCAACTATTCATAAGATGCCTAAAAACATTAATAAAACCAGGTCAAGTTGTGTCAATTAAAAGCAATAGGTTCAATAATCTGTAATCACCACGAGCACATAGGTTATTTTTTAGCCCAAGATCCGCCAACAACAAATTGGGATTTTCTGCAAGCTTTCATTCCACTTAAATTCAGTGCAAGTGTTTAGTTATCCATCAAATATCTAAGATATCCATATAGCCCTTCAGTTCCCCCTGGTGAGTACCAATATCAAAACTTCACCACAAATCCATCACTTGACCAATCCGCTAGATTCACTAGTGTAAAACATATATTTGAATTATTTTGACCATAAGCAACATTATCAAACTTGCAACTTTGCAAGTGTTTTTAGCTCAAATTTCTGCCAAGAAAACGGAAGTGTTGTCCCAAAGTAGGAGGGTATCCTGTTTTAGATAACTAGCTAATAACATACAACCTATGATGTGCTAACCAAGTAACCATGGTGCTCATTGAACAGATGAACTGAAAAAACTTCCTCCATCCGAAGTTGCTGTGAAGTACTACACAAATGAAAATATGTACTTGTTTGGTAAGCCCGAGTTACATGACATCATGCCTGTTTTATCTATTTATTTGTTTAATCTGCTGAAACAGTTCTAATATGTATTTTCAGATGAATTTCAAACCTCAAGACCTATAAATACTCGAAGGCCAGTGATAGGTAAGAACACCCCAGCTGTTTTTATTCAAAGTTATATGAACACCAAACAAACCTACCAGCTGAAATTATCTGTTCTCATTTATGATTTTATGTTTTGTCCAGAAAATATGTATGATGTGTTTTTGAACATTAGAGACGATGAAGCGGAACATTGCAAGACAATGAAAGCATGTCAAACTCTTGGGAACATACAATCTCCTCATGCTTCCAATGAATCGGTTTCTTCTGAAGATGATTCAGGTGTTGCAGACTGTGAAGGTATTGTAGATTGTATGAAGAAATCTGGCACCCCTGATCCCCTGAACCAAAGTCCATAGGCCATAGCACACAAACACGTATACAAGATATAAGAGAGTAGTATTCAAATAAACACACACGGTATATATAGATCCAATACAAGTTCTAATCACAGAAGTTTAGCCATTTAATCTTGTATTAAAATGTACTGTGCAACTGGGTTCTGCACAATGATGCTTAGTGCCGTAATTTTATAGACTCTGGCAATTTCCGCATTTCATGAGATGGCTATCTAGTGAAAATTGCAATAATAATCTGTTCAAGTTACCTTTTATTTAACCTGTTCCTTAAACCATTATGGTTGCAAAGTATCTCCGTTTTGGGAGAATGAGACTTCTAACACCACATGAGGGCATGAGGCAATGCAGGTGAATCACGATGTTAAATTATTGGCCCATGATATGTTGGCTAAACATCCTAGATGTCTTTCTAACGACTTGTCAACCTCTTATGTGCCTGTCACTCTTATCAGTTTTAATAAAGTCAAGACAAATTTAGCATAGTTTGAACATGTCTCGGTAAGTTTTTTTCTCCCAATAGGCCAATATGTCACTTGTAAATCCAAAAGTATAACAGTGTGGATAAGTTATGCATTGTTTTAATGAATAAAACTTTGTAGAACATATAATTTACAAGGCTTGATAAAAACAAAATTTGGGTCGTTTTAGGTATCTTAGATGGGAACAGGACGATGACAATTGCTATATGTACACATTTTCTAATTTCTATCGTTAGCATAGTTCAGCATTTTAGGAAAACGTAAAAACTCAAAAATATCCATATTTGATCCTAATACATTGTTTTATTAGGCTAGTGGTAATGGGAGGTCGACCATTCGGTCGTCCTCCGGCGGGATTGGCTTGGTTTGGTCGGCAACTTAACCAAATGAATTGCACATATATACGTGGGTCCCAATGCACATCTAAACATATTTTAGTTGAAAAAAGGGTTTGGTCATGCATTTGGTCACCATTACGGACGTTCAGACATTTAGGCTATCCACACTTGCTCGGAAAATATTGATCGGTCAATCAAAATCGACCACAAGCGATCGATATGCAAATCGGTCGAGTGGGATGTGGCTTCAAGGTCGAATATATCAAACAAAAACACAAACATCGGTCTAAAATTCGACCGAGTTTTAACTCCTTCCAAATGTTTTGAACATTGCAATTTAACCATGTTTCATAGATCATTTCTGGGGTAATTAATAAAGTATAAAGGTCCTGCTACCATGCTAAGAAGATCAACTCCGGATAAAAAGAAATAGTTCAAAAAAGGCTTGCTAGCAACAACACTCCAAGTGATCTCTAGGACAAGCTAAGCACATCGTCCGAACTCATAGGAAAGGTGCACTCGTTGGCCGATACGGGCCAGAAGGCCGGATCGCTCACAAACAGTGCTACGCGGAAGAATCTGAGAAAAGACAAAAATATGTTCCTTCCCAAGATGTTGAAAAGACAAGACAGTATACTTTATGTCAAACCCAACAAGCCTGGAAGACACTCCAGCTACAAGTCTAGGCACGTGCCTACACGATAAAGGTTCAAGCAAAGCCACTATTCACAAGTGGAACAACAGTGAACCCTCTCCTATAAAAGGTTATCTCAACAAAAGAAGACGCAACCAACTCCATAAAAAAGACGTCCGAAGCACGATACAGAGTATCACAGTAATAACCATTCGTGAGAAGTTGAAGATGTTATCGATTTTTTACAATTGGTTCCTGAACAAAAATGTAAAGTTGTTTACCATATATGGTAACCAAGGTCTCCACACAATGACAAAACGACATTCGCTGATGATCATCATTCACACAATTAGAGTCAGTTCAGGTGTGCACTCACACATTACGTGGATCGGCAAGTGGTGCCAGAGACAGGAGAGTCATTTCGCGACCCAAATCTGTTCTTAAATGACTACTAATAGCAGTTAGTCGTTCTTAAATGATGACTAATAACACTAAAACATAATGCTTTACAAACCCCATTCATCCAAACACCCTTCCATAACATCCTCAAGCATCCTTTTGAGCAATACGGTGAATTTTAAACCGTTCTTGGGCCGAAAGGCGTCTCATCTGCCCACCTTCCATCCTGCTATTACAAGCGTTCCCAATACCACTGACTTGGAGCATGCGGCCCAAAGTAACGGCTTCACTAATTAAAGGCCGCAAGGACAACGAAAGCCTCACTACCAATTAGGCTTTCGTTGGCCATTAAAGTGGTAAAAATCAGGAATGTTTAATGGTTGATCGAGATGACAGCCATATGAAGGAAGGCAGGGGACGATAGGGGCACGGAAGGGAGAGGCAGAGTGGGGAAGAGCACGCGTTCCCAGGGATAGATACAAACTGTACATCGGGAGCAATTCATTGCCTAAAATTGCTCCCGATTAACAAAAGCCTCCCTACAACGTCAAGCAACAAAGGATGAAAATGATGCCGTCATCTTTGTTGCTACCCGACTTGTAAGCTGGAAAACGCGCTTACAATGTGGGTTAAGTATAACTACTGGATGACCGATAAGGATACTTCACCAAACCTTACCGCCATCCAGAAAAACAAGGAAAAAAGCTACGTGGTCATCATCATCAGACCAACCTTGATCCACCACTAGAACTTACTTCCGCAGGGAAACTCAGCTTGACCAGCATCTTGATTGGGAGCAGCAAGTACCATCTGGCGTTGGCAAGGCTAAACATCACGGAACAGAAGCACCAAATAACGGCGACAACAAGCCAAAAGACCAAGACGGAAATCAACTTCCGCAAAGCACGGAACATATGCAAGTTTCAAGCACTACTTGATATTTTCAAGTCTAGAGATCGAGGAACGGAAGCACTAAGTAAAGACGCATAAAAGTTAGTAAGCCAAGACGGAAATCAACTTCCGCAAGCATGGAATATATGCAAAACTCAAAAAGTATCGCAATTGCGAAATACATACGGACCCCGCAGTTGATACTTGTGTCCAAAATTCTTTTATTGAATTAGTTTAAAGGTTTAAAAAAAATGTGGAGATTAGCTACCTTCACTAATTTACTTTAACAAGTTTTCAACATTTACTTTGCAAAGTCGATTACATATGTGAATACGACACACACACATTAGGGCACGGCCCAAGAATGTTATCCCGCATAACAAACAGGATGAGTAACCTAACAATTCACTCAGAGTACGTAAGAGGTATTGCAAACCCGGTACTGGGAGAATAGCCCATAAATATTCAACTAAGACTAAAAAAAAGAACGTATCCGTACGACTTTTTAATATTAGCAAAGCACAACGTCATAAGTGCAAAAGGCAGCATAAGAGCCTCACATGACCAAGGCACGCAACAAAAACATGTTTCCAAAAATATAAGTATTGCCAATAACAAAAAGACCATAAGTGGCAAAGGAATATAAAACAAGTCACTAAGCATACGAAGGATTAAGTCCAATTACAAATAGCCGTTCAAGAAAGACCACACATGGTCACGGCGTAAGACTGCTACAAAGCCTAATCCGCACGATCGTTCTCCGGAGTGGTCTCAATTTCTTCCCTCTCAAAATCAATTGAAGGAACGAAAGAAGCAGCACCCCCGTCATTGACAACATCCTCTGTCTCATAATCATCTGTTGAGAGGAATCCGACGGACGCAGTAGAGGCAAACGTTGTTGACGGAGGAGTAGTAGTCACGACAACGGCTGCATCACTCTCAGGAATGCCCATTGTACCTAATAAAATTTCAGCGGATAAAGGCCTGACCAATGAAGTAAACACACCAGCAAGTGCAGGGCGCCGTGCGGTAATATTCTTCCTAATTTTTTCAACCCTTTGGTAAGCAACACTTAGAGATGAAGATAAGGGGGCATCACCAACAACCAAATTATCCCCAGTCTTGTAAATAGGAACTTCAAGTTGTTCCAAACTTGGTTGCAAACCAGCTATACCAGGCATCTCCGCAAGTTGACCATCCAGACGGAGAAGATTCATGACATCTTCAATACAGGAGTCTTTATGAGTTGTCAAGTCAGCTAACAAAGGGAACTCAAAACCACGGAATTCTCGCAAAGAGGACCCATAATTCGCCTCTGCGGAGGGGTTATAAGCAGCAACATCTACAAGGCTCGTACCTGCCTTACCATGCTCAATACTAGCAGCTAACCCTTCCTGTGCTCCTTTCAAAATAGCACAACTCAAAACTTTCTCCAACGCTGCAAGATACTCAGAAGAGTTTAGGCATTTAGTAATGACCAGCTTCATGCCACGCGACAATAGCCACTGACGGCTAGATATAACAGTGAGCAAATGAGGATAAAACTTCTCATCAAGATGTAAGGCCATCTCTGTAAGATAAGCTTCCAACTCGGCCACCTTATCAGCAACATCCTTCATCTGAGCATCTTGAACCTCCTCAAACTGCCCTCTTAAACTTCCCAATGTAGCTTCCAAGGCACACACCTACAATAAAGCGAGACGTACAAAAGATATAAAAGAAAAAAAGAGAAAAGAAGATAAAGGCAAAGAAAGAAGAAGCGTGTGACAAGCGCAAAAAACTAAAAAATGTATACCTGACCAACAAGACTTTCATTCTAACTTTTAGCAGCAACAACCGCGGAATTAAGATCCGCAAGAGCACAATCTTTGTCTTTAACAGAACACTGAAGCTCCGTTAGCTTCGCGCTAAGAGAGTCCCGTTCCTCCTCAAGTACAGAGGTCCGTCCCTTTAGAAAAGTTACCTCAGCCGCACGGGAATTCTTAGAAGACTCCAATGAGGAAACCCGAGTACGGAGGTGAAATGCCTCCGCGGCCTCAGCCTTGGTCAAAGCCAGTTCAGCCTTGGTCAAAGCTAGTTCAGCCTTTAGCTTTGCAATCTCTTCACCTTGTTCCTTCAACAGATCAACCCGCTGGTCACACAGAAGGGACAATCTCCTCTTCTCAGCAATGTTATATTCAGCCCGCATCCTTACCTCAGAATTTAAAACGGTTTGGTGGGCAGTCCCAACATTAAATTCAGTAAAGAGTTGATCATAATCCATGTCACGAACCTCAGTAAAAGATTGAGGAGGAGAAAACTCATCAATCATCTCACGACATTCAGCAGGATTATCAAGCCTGGAACCGCAAGTCACACCCCACTTCGGAACAAAAGTTTCCTCCAAAAGAGTAGGATCCACATTAATCACGGCACGAATAGGCTCAAAAGAAAATTCAACCCCCGGAAAGGTCTGAAAAACCACCAGCATCAAGTTTGGTACCGCTGGCGGATAGAGAGGCATCCAGAACTGGAGAAGACTCAGAAACTTTCTTTTTCTTTTTTTCCCTTGAAGATGAAGCAAAGGCAGCAGAAGTAGTAATGGTGATGGCTACTGTCATCACCTGAGCAACAGGCCTAGGATATGAGTCAACTTCAGCATCGTGAGTACTAGAATTATGAGAAGAATCGGAGGAAATTACAAACCTTTGGAGGGGATCAGTGGACTGAAGTTGGAGGCCAGTAAAAGAGCCGGATGGAATCTCCGTTTCACGCCCCGGCGTAAGGGATACAGAGGAAGTGATAAAAGGAATAGTAGGCAAAGCTTCAACACCAAGCTCAGCATTCAGAACACTCCTAGACAACAAATCCTCAATAACGGCCTTGGATTTACCACCAATAATAGACCTGCTAGGAGCCCCATGATCATCCCTTAACTTCTTCGCAGGATGAGACGGTTCACCAGTGTTAGCAGGCACATTCACTTTCTTCCTCTTACGCCTAAGTTTAAAAACAGTACCTTCCGGACCAACATTTTCAGCCGACGTCGCCATTTGGAGTTCAATCCCGTCATCACCAGCACCAGAGCCACCCTGCTCCAGACCACCCCCACCGACAATAGGATTATCTAACCCCATCTCACCAACATCACCAAATAACTCATTAACACCGGCATCCAACTCACTCTCCATGCGGAAAGGAGCAATCGGGAGAAGTGGAACCACCCGCTTGACAGTGCTAGCCAAGAGCTGCGGCTCATTCTCCAAACGCTGCCTCTCACCAACCTTTACCTTGGTCGGATCAGCAAGATTAGTAAGCGTGTACAAATCCATCGTTGCGCGAACAAAAGAAATAATAAGATGAGGGATCAAAAACCACAGAAGCAAACATATACAAAAAAAGTACTTACCCCTTTCATTGTCATCAAGAAAGACGGGATAAGCATCCTCGTCCAAAGGATAATTACGGCTCAAGCCGACCCAACAAAGAAAAGCCTCTAGGTACCTCCGGAACGGAGCAGGTTTGTCGATAAGGGTGGCGTAATCTTCGGCGTTAAATTCGTCGGGCTTGAGAACCGGATCCTTACCAACATTCTTGGCGGTATGCCAGGGGAAGATATTAGTGCAGGAAAAGGCAATAACCCAGAAAAAGTGGTCATTCCAGTTCTTAACAGAATCTAGAACCTTCGTATAGCAAACACCAGTATCGTCCATACGCTTACTGAACAATAACCATCCATTTTTCTTGGACTTAACATAAAATCGCCGGAACAACCCAACCGTTGGCACAATATTATGCACACGGCACAAAATCTCAAAGTGAGAAACTTTGCACGCCCCTATAACAGAAAGCTGAGAAATATTGATGCGATAATACTTTATGATATAAAAAAAAAAAAGACATATAGCGGTAACCGAAAACCTGCATAATCAAAAAACCGAGTGTAGACACCAATCTTCCTAGAAGGATACCTATTAATTGATTAATTGGGGCCGGGCAACGTTGGATGAACCTCTTCGGTAATGTGGTACTTACAACATAAATCGTTAAGTGCCCCTTGAGAAAGACGGGACTTTACATCCATAATATCACTCATGGCGGAAGAGAAAGTATGGAAACAAACACTAAAAGCGCGACGCATAATGAAAAAACTAAAGGTACAAAGAACCTTCAACAATGGCGGAAAGGGGTGAATAGAATAAAAGGGAATAGTAAAAACCAAATAAGGTATTTATACCCACGGTATATTTAATTCGGAATAAATTCAGCTAACGACGCGTGCCAATAAACGTTTCAATCAACGGTCGAGATTGAAAGTAAAAAATAAGGATGACAGCGAAGCAGAGAGGACAAACGGTCAAATCAGTCAGAAGGTGAAAGGCCAAAAAACGGTCCACGTCTCCTACGACCTCACCCACTAGATGCAAGGAAGCGTCATTAAAAAGCAATCAATTGCGGAGCGGAAACATTACAGAATATTAAGTCTAGTAACATTCACCGCACGCTATCAACAAGAACGCACGCAATGAACGTACTAGACTGGGGGGACTTGATGACGTATAATACAGATAGCAGGCCTATTGGGTCTGGACTGTATTATACACAGTTGGGCCCCGACCCAACACAACATAACAGACAAACAAATACACTCAACGCCACCGAAGCCCAACCACGAGCAAGGTGCGACCCAGATTTACAAAGACGCGCGCAGATCATCCGAGCAATGCTTCCGTAGTACGCTCACGGGCCAGCTCACGGCCGAGGAAGATGATCTGTGTCCGCAATCATGATTAAGTTACGGACCCTTGCCCCAAAAGGGCCCCACTCTGGCCACCAACAACAATAAGCGAAATACTAGGAAACCCTAGTATTTAGCTCGCCTATAAAGGCAAACTTAAAACACATTTATGAGGTATGACTTTCTCACACATCCCAATACACATATATTCTCTGACAAACATGATTACTTACTCTCACGCCGGAGCTTAATCATGGGGTCCGTCCCCACGGTAAGGCTAACGGTTTACTTTCATTTGTGCAGGGAATCACTCCATTACTTGAATTAGTGCATATCTCACTCACTGGCAGTCTACAAAGACAGCCCAATACGCAAACTAAGAGCAATCCATACTCATCACACATTTTGCACTAACATGTTCTTTTAACAACTTTACTATTTTGGTTATCTAAATATGTTTAAATGAAAAAGGATTGACACGATATATTTTCCAAACAACCTCTTTTCTTTTCTCTTTTTTGCTTTAGCAAATTTTCCAAACAACCTCATAATTTTAAGTATCCAAATATGTTTTAAATAATGGGTACAATGGATTGATTGATGTGCGGTATCGTGAAAGGATTTGTGACATCTTTCATGTTATACATGCACATGTGTCTTTGATAATTGAGTGTTAAATGACGACAATAACGTGTGCTTGATAAGGGGACAAGGAGTCATGTGTTGCAAAATTTTAACCCTCTCAAATCCTTCCAATCACATCCCTTCAACTCATTTTACTCTTTCAACCCTCCAAACCAACCCTTTCAACTCATTTCTTAGGCATTCATAACTTTTTCAACCCTTTCAATTTTTTTTTTAAAACCCTTGCAACGGTCAAAATGTGTATTTATTCGTTCATGCAGCAACTGGTAGGTTAGTCAGCCCAAATGAACCCGTTGGGCAGCCCGCTTCGTCGGTGGCGGTGTTTCCCAACAGGCTGCTCCAGCCAGTCTTCAACCAGTGTACCACTCCGTAGGCCCTAACATGTGTGAATCCATGATCATGATCAAATGCTAAATTATATAAGGGCAAATTTCAAATATACACTAGTAATTTTATGACTTTCGCATATTTTTTGTTCGATTACCTTCGTTCTTTTCGCAAAGAATACAAAAAAAGTTTCACAAATTTTGAAAGAAATGATTATTCAATTATTTTTTTATTTTTTTTGCTAAAAGACGAAAAATGATCGCACAAAAGTACAGATGAAAAGACCTACTTTTTATGCTAGATCGTATTTTTGAGCGACCACTTTTTAGGTTTTTGAGAAAAGAAAACAATAAAAGTTTAAATTTTTTTACAAAATCTTAATTTTTTTGTT
The DNA here is from genome assembly GCA_021014915.2 of Artemisia tridentata subsp. tridentata. Taxonomy (NCBI): domain Eukaryota; kingdom Viridiplantae; phylum Streptophyta; class Magnoliopsida; order Asterales; family Asteraceae; genus Artemisia; species Artemisia tridentata. Next base: position 4,293,517 of record CP139507.1, on the reverse strand, counting down.
CTTTTGCAAAAAGAAAAAAATTGGTCTCGCAAAAAATATAGTCGTTTGTCTAGTCAAGGCCGTTCTCGGGTTTTTGGAGGCCGTGGGCGAATACAAAAATGAGGGCTCAAAGTACGTAAAATGTCACACCATAAACATTATTGTACAAAATATGTTAGTTCACTATTTTTTTACGAGAAATCTTTAAATTGAGACCGTATAACGTTACTTTTACTCATAAATTGAGACCTCATAGTGTTTGTTCTTATTTATATTATAACAACTTAATAATTTTATGCATCGAACATAAAATTTAGAGCCCGTAAACAACTAGGGGCTCTGACGGTCGCCCACTTTGTCTATTCTCGAGGACGGCTTTGAGTTTGCAAAAACTGCAACAATCAATTTTTTTTTTGTAACACGTGTCAAAAACTAGTGAAGTCGCATAATCATTTGGTCTAGCAAGACCATTTTATTTTCTTTTTACTAGTTCTTGAATACAAAAGTCAAAATAACTGAAATTGAAATTTGCTCGCTATATAAATAGTTTGTAGTTTTGTATGTACACGCAATTTTTATGCTAGAAATCCTTTAATTCAAAATATCCATGCTTATGATATATGATGGGTTTTTTTTTTTTTTTTTTTTTTTTTTTTTTTTTTTTTATGTGATTGTGTGGATGTGATAATTTTGGAAAGAAATAATTTGGATTATGACAGAAAATGTGAATGCGAATAAAAGATAAGATGTTATAGCAGGAAATATAAATCTTTTAAATGAATAATGTGTTTTGATTTTTTAATTTGAAAGGTATCCTCGTGTATCACGCATGTGTTCAAATTTCAATAATGATTTGATATTTTGTAAATTTTATTCGTCATAGAACATAGGAAATACTATTGCACTTTTGAAAAAGAAATCACTATCGGTGCACGTTTGAAAAAGAAAATATTTGACGATTTCAAAGGCAGCGTTTGGCTTATAAATTTGTACAGAAGATCATCCAATAAACATAATTTGGATAGAAACACCAAAAAGTTAACTGATCATACATACAATTAAAAACCATTCAAAGGGCATGACGTGTTTTACAAAATCAGGAAACTATTAGGCTATCCACACTCGCTCGAAAAATATCGATCAGTCAATCAAAATCGACCACAAGCGACCGATATGCAAATCGGTCGAGTGGGATGTGGCTTCAAAGTCGAATATCGGTCGATCAAACAAAAACACAAACATCGGTTTAAAATTCGACCGAGTTTTAACTCCTTCCAAATGTTTTGAACGTTGCAATTAAAAAAAAAAAAAAAAAAAAAAAAAAAAAAAAAAAAAAAAACAACCAACTTTTTCAACCTTATAAATATCAACCTCAAACACACATCTAAACACACAATTCAAACAACTTCTCATCCATATTCAACTTCTCATCCATAAACAACTTCTCATCATGTCAAAGAAAAACACTCCAACATCAAAAGACCGACGATCCCGACTAACCCAAAATGCCCCGAATTTGAATTTCTCGTCGGAAAACAACTTCGAACTAACCGGCATAACACCACCACAACAACGGGGTATTTGATTTCGTGCACCCTCTTTTGAATATTCATCACGACTACCACAACCCAACCAAAATCAAAACTCATTTTACGTTAATCGTTCATATGTTCCACCGTATCATCCTAATACGGATTATCACCAAGAACCAAGTGGGTCGTCGTATCGGCATAACATGGATTTCTTGCAATCTCCCTAACCGTATGAAGATTATTCCCCGCTTTGGGGTGTTAATCTTGATATGGATTTGGAGGATTTTATGCCAGACCATTAGACGCAACAATATCCGAATCAAGATGCGTCGATGGGGCAAGGTTCGGGTTCTTACCACGGTTCGTACCACAGTTATTTCCCTGTTGAAGACGATGACGATGTCGAAGAGACATCACCCATCAAACCAAGGACCGCTTCGCGACGTGCTACAAAGGCGAAGGACAAAGGCAAGAAAGCCAAACCGTCCAAAAAACAGGCACCATGGACAAAGGCAGAAGAGATCGCGCTTTGTAAAGCTTGGGTTTATGTGTCTGAAAATTCCCAGCGAGGAAACGCTATGAACAGGCACCGCTTTTGGCAGGAGGTGATAGCGTATTTTCAAAATGAAACCGGTTCACAAAGAACATACGACTCTATCACCACCAAATGGAAGAATCGGATTCGGAGTAGGGTTGAAAATTTTGCTGCTATCATGGATAATATCAAGCATAACCATGGTAGTGGTGAGAATGATGTTGATGATAGGGAGAAAGGTTTGAGAGAATACCGTTTGATTTACGATCATGATTTCAACTTGGAGGAATGTTGGAAAATCGACCCATCTTTGCCCGAAAATCACCAAAATCATCTTAGGCAGCTTAAGGCAGAAATCAAAGCTCGCTACAATTTAGATGATTAGTTTACGTTTGTAATCGCTATCGTATTTTTAATTTAGTATTGTAATGTTTTTATTATTAATGAATTTTAAGTTTTTTTTTTTTTTTTAATAATAAAAAAAAATCGGTCATCGACTGTGATACTTTGGTCATGTCTGGTCGTCGGAGAGAGAAAGCTGATGTGGCAGCCGGTGACCCAGGTCACTTGGGTCATCCACTGTGAGCAGCCTTAGTCATGCATCGTAAAAATTCTAAATCGAATACAGTTCGGGTAGCAGTAAGTTTGAAAAGTTAGTTTTTATTGCAATGATATTTGCAAATCATGTGACCCAACATCTTGTCAAAAATAAACATGGTAGTTGTTTATAGTTTTTTTTGGGTAAAAGGGAGTAAAAAATTAAAGAGTTCATATAATTTTTCCAATCCCCAATACTACACTCAATAAATCTATTGGATATGTCTTAGGGTGGAGGGAGTGGGCAGCGGGTTGAGCAGGGCGGGCTTGCGGGCACACTGGTGCCGGTTCAGCGGGCTAGGCCTGCGGGTTGCTTTTGCGAGTTAAAAGCTCGCTGCGGTATGGATTGAAAGAAAAGGTCTTATGACCGTTGAGGGGGTGAGATTGAAAAACAAAAAGGAGACTGTGTAGGAGGGTATGAAAGAAAGAAAAAAAAACATTCGGTCCCTTAATTTTTTTTTTTTGCAGTGGAGACTGTGTATGTGTGTGTGTGTTTGCAGTGGAGAAGACAACAAAGAAGAAGGAGATTTTTGTGTTTAGGGTTATTAAGATTAGGGTATTTTTGTTTGGTTTGTTGGGCTGGTCAATGCACCAAATGAACGAATTTGTTAGCTGATATTATCTTGGGCTCAGATTTTATATCAAAGAGTTGGGCTTGGATCATTAATTACAATATCATAGCAATGCTAAATTGGGGCGATTTGTAGTTTTTAATTTTTATGATTTGTATTTTTATTTTTAATCAAGTGTTTGTTTTGGAAGGGTTAATGTTACAAATTTATAAATTTGAAGGACAATTTGTGAATATTTAAAAAAAGATTTGGGAGGGTTGAAAGTGATGGGCGCCAGTAAAAAAGGTTGGATTGAGAGTTGGAGGGTTGAAATGAGATGGAGAGATTTGATTGGTTAAAATTTGGGAGTGTAAGACCCTGTGAAAAATCCTTGTAATTAAACTTAGTGATTAATAATAATCTCGAGTTACTATTTCCTAACGCCTATTTTCACTAGAAATTTGAACTTTTCATTATTATTAATAGTAGCCATGCATTGTATATACGCACATATATACACTTAACACAACAACGCTAGAGATTATATTTTTCGACGCAACATCACTTTATTATAAACAACGACAAGTAATCCTATTCACTTAATTAGTTTACTACACTTAACCAAATTAACTATCCCATAATCTCACTTAAACAAAACACAAACCTTAATCCTAAAACTAATACTATAAACCAACCGGACCCTTAATCTTCTCGGCCCAACAACTACCTCTCAACCTTATTATTCCAAAAGCCCATCGAACTAGTTAATTGCCAACCCAATTAAACACCATAGCCCACTCGACCATTTGTTAAGATTGTTGCATATTTCGTGTTTTCTTCTTTTCACCTACTCGATACCACACTCAAACAAAGACTCACATGCAAAACTTAAAACTTGACATTTAACAAGTTAACTAACAAAAACTCCACTCCAACATCAACAACCCACCATCACCTCGACAACAAGAATATGTCAGTAACCCATTTACATTTTTCTTCTTCCTTTGCTCTTAATACCGCTCGCTACCCACTTCTAAAAACTCGACACATTTATTAACAACAAACCCGACATTCATCTATTAATGCACGTCCAAATGTAACTTATAACTCACCACTGTGATAACAAAAACCAACTAAAAATAGCAAATTGAAACTTGACAACACAAACTTATCAATATGGATATTCTAAAATGCAAAAGTGAAATAGAAAACACAACTTGTGGACAATGAACACCTACACGTATGAGAACAAAAGATACAAGAACCATACAAATGCTAACAGCCAAAACCACATATGTTTTACACTCAAACTCATATAACATCACACAAGTGTCCTCCTCATAACAGTACAATCAATCATTAGTCAAGATAGTTGAGATATTTTTCTATATAAACTTTCCTATTCGTCCCTTGTCAATCTCTATCACCTATCATCTTCAATCAAACTCAACATATTCCTTAAACACACAAGACCCCTTTCTGTCGTGCATGGGGAAACAAAACCGATCCGCTCAAGATACATAATAACCAATTCAACTCATTAGCTTTTCCTTGTATTTCATTCGAACCCCCACAACCATCTTCACCCTTATTTCACTATCACCCTACCTTCATTTAAAGACTACCCTAGTCGACAGTGAACATAACCGGGTAAGAGTAGGACGTCCAAAGCAAGTAGCTGTTCATTCCTTGTTTCGTCTCGACAAGCCATAAGCCTCTACCACCTTTCTAAAAGGTGAAGTAAGTCTCCACACTCTTTCTTAACTACATCATGTATCCATGCATGTATATCTATCAATCCATTCGAACAATTATTTCATATAACACACTGTCACAAAATTTATCTTATACATTAACATATAAGCACACCGTACCATGCATCACTTTGCTTAAGTCGTATATAGTAGCATTTCATATAGTCGCATGCACATATTATCCGAATATTAAAGACCTTTGATCTCAACCGGGCTAACAAAATATAGAGGAAACACGTCGAAAACTTAAGTGATCAAACCACCCAAGTCACGCCTAACATATGACCAACTCATGAATATCACCTTAACTCGACCTTGAATATAAACTATAAACTCCTCGCTAAATCGGATAAAGAGAAAACAGAAAAATAACCAAGACATTACTAGTTCACAAACCACTCGAACAAGCCATTTCACGATTTATTTAGAACGAATCCTTTCATGCAACGCCTACATATTTTTATCCTTCTCGAAAGCTCACATGGTGAACTACATATTTCGTGTTTTGAGATCCCTCTCATAACCCCATCTCGACACCTAAATTAACTTCTTTTTAGAACCACTCGACAAGTATAAAGACTCAGAAAATTTCAAGACATATTTTACAAAATCTCTACACTCGACCAGCCCAAAAACTCTTGCCATATTTTCGAAAAACTACAAATAATATATATAAATTTTTACCTCACTCGAATGACAACCTAGCAAACTAAATTTTTCATGTTCTAAGTTCGAACCTATAAGCTAGTCATCACGCCCAAAATGTTCCATTTTGATCGATCCTCATTAACAGTTAGCAAACAGTTTTCAGAAAATTTTAAAACTTTCGATTGGGCCAAAAACCAAGCCCAACAATGATTTGCGTTAACAAGGCCCAACAGGCCCATATGATCTATTTTTGGAATCCTAAAAATAGCCCAAATCCAAGCCCAAAACCATTTTCACGCCCTCGCCTCTAAAACCCTTAACGGGCTATGTTACAAATCGTTAAGGAGCCCATTAAGGTAAAAATAATTTATTTTCTGAAATAATAAATTGAAATAAGTTAAAATAAACTTAATAAAGTTATAAAAATTTTCAGAATATTTTTCCCGTCATTTATATGCGAAAAGGACTAAAAATGTAACGCGACTTAACCGAAAAGGACTAAAACTGCCAAACCTGGAAACTAAGGGACTGAAGCTGTAAAAACAGTTGTAAAGGACTGAAATTGACATATTATTGAACTTCAAGTCTTATATGGACTATTGGACAATTACTGGACGATTATCGGACTATGGACTGAATAAGGACTAACGACGTAACGCGAACCGTGGTTAGGGTAGAAAATGAAAAACCTGAAAAGACCAAGGACCAACTACTATAACTTGTCATTCTCATCTTATTTTTCATCTTTGCACCTTATCTTTACTTTATATGCACATTTGCACTATATTTGCATATTAGCTAATAGCGATAGAAATATTGGATAGTAATATTTTATGTACTTGTTGAAAATATGAATTTACGAGAGGTGCGAGCATCATAAGCATATAACATCTTCATTAGATCGTTAAACAATCATCATCCACCACTCATACTCATACACACTAGAAATTAGTAAGATTTTCATATATTTATATATTTACCAGGTTTTATATCGAAGTTGTTATAATCACCTCTGAGTTATTTTTACCATCACCAGGAACGCATAAGGTGAGTCATGGCCTCACTTTTTAACTCTTTATACTTTTTAAACTCCGTGAGGGGGATACATGCTATAACTAAATCACAAGTATTTTTCTGTATGCTACCTGACTTGATATATGCCTAAGTACTCCATATTGCCATAAGACCCTTTATCATGAGCCATTAATCACTGCGGTGAACGCGAATATAATGAATAGATCTATTAGAGGTTGACGACCTATCCCACTAATACTGTGACGGAATGCTTTTTGCTAGTCGTATTAGTCGCGATGCATTATATTTGAAAGAAATAGGAATTGGCAAAATCACCTATTACACGAGGGCAAATTCTCATCATTAATTTGGTGGGCTCCTCCGTTTAGGCGGTACTTTGTTAACGTTTGCGTGTCATGAGACTTAGGGCAATATATGAACTGCAATATCAAACTTTTAAACTGATTGTATCTCCAATACAATCTTACTTGTGATTGAACTGATATTTAAATTACAAACTCCATGATTTCACTCAACATTATGTTGACGTTTTAAGCATGTATCTCAGGGAACTAGAGGAGCACGGCAAGGCATGGAGCAGGCATACCCTATCTTCAATAAATGGTGTAAAATAAGTTGTAATTCAGTTAAAATAATGTACTCTGATGTAATGTTTTATAACTGAATTTGTATTATGGACCTATGTAAATTAAAAATGCCATTTTAGGCTGTTTTTCTATGATTTCACAATCGATCCTCACCGTAACACCCAAATAAATCTTCCGCTGCCACAAATCAAATTTGGGGGTGTTACAGTTTGGCATCAGAGCTTCGGTTATAGAGAACCAAATGTTTTTAAACGTTGGACTATAACTACATTTTTTCAAACAAATTAATTATACACCATGTTACCTTAAACTCTCCATGCCTGCTTGCTGCCGTGCTCGGTATGTTATACATTAGGATTGTCATATATAAGCCCTGCATACTTGATAGTTACTGTGCACAGCTAGATCATCTTATGCTTATAATACACCCCTTGATGTTAGTAAGTTACTTATTTTACGATATATGAATTATTACAGTACTATGTCGTTTATCACCCACTTTAGTATATCATCGGAGCCGGACTCCGAGGGATCACCGGCATCAGTCACGTCCCCTGTACTCCTCGATGCTGTAGTACCAGAGATTGTGCCTGACGCGATCGAGCCCCTCGTAGAGGGTAGAGCCGCCGTTATACCTTTATTAGATGACATACATGTACCAGTCTTGCCAGCACCTACACTACCACCACATTTTGTTTACGACACCTACTCTCCTTTCTATATACCACCCCCTGACGACTTGTATTATGAGAGTCAGCAATGGCTCCCCGCTGATGACTTACCCGAGCCCCATCATGTTGCACCACCACCACTACCTGACCATGTACTTGACATACATACCCAGACATATCCACTACCACCTCGACAGCGGGATCCGATTCCTGCAGAGGATATTCCTTCATCGAGTAGACGTCGCATCACAGACCAGACACACCCATCCTCACCATCACTACCTTACCCTCCTGGTTTCACTCCCCCGGCTCAGACCCATGATGCCTGGGAAGGATTTAGACCGGTTGTCACCCACACCCTTATCCCATCCACAGTAGTGACACGACTCGAAGGTCACGGAGAGCAGATCGAGTCACTTCTTCGGATGACCGACCATGTGCCATTAGATTCTCCAGGGACTATCAGCGATACTCTGCATAGGTTGGCTTCCAACAGAGCAGTGATACAGCAGTGCCTGAGACAGATGCAGACAGACTTGGCAGATACCCGTTCCCACGCGATATCCTTACGTAGAGAGGGCCAGGACTTAGCTTGGGAGGCTCACTTGTCACAGCGTAGAGCAGACACATTAGAGAGACTCATGGGAGACATACAGATGGAGCATCAGGCAGAGATACAGAGACTCAGAGACCAGATCTCAGAGCTCACGAGGCGTACGGATAGACCTGAGCAGTAGACATAGTTAGCATGATTGTATAGTTTGAAACATTGTAGTCTGCCGCATGTGGCACTTAATAAAGACTCTTGTATCGTTTTGTTGTATAAACTCAACTGATCAAGTTATTAATGTTGTAATGCTGGTAGTAATGTACTATATATCTGTTAACTTATGTATTATGGTTGTTCGTATGTATTGTGATTGTATCCAGACATGTCGTGATGTTATCCGTGATTATTATGATTCTCAAATTGTGTAAATATTGTAAAAACCTGAAAACATAAAGGATGTGACATGAAATTCAGTTTGATTAAATTGATTGTACCTTAGCAACCCCACATCAATAAAATTGATAAATTACAGGACATCGTAATTATGGGAAGATATTCAATTTAGTCATCATTTCACACCATGATTACATTGTGCATATACTCAGCTATTCTATCCGAATTCTAAATCTGTATTCTTGTGACATTAATAGAAAATGGCACATAGCGACAACGAAACCATCAACGCAACAGTAACACTAACACATGAGGAGGTTCGAAGAATGATTGATGAAGGCATCACCGCAGCACGCGAGGCCGATGCAGCAAACCGCTCAAGCAATACTATGGGAGCAACAAATGAAAGTGAGGCATCTACTCCACGTAAATGCACTTACAAAGAATTTTTAAGTTGCCAACCAACCACCTACCGAGGAGTAGAAGGAGTAACGGAACTAGCACAGTGGTTTGAGTGTATGGAGACGGTATTCATGAGAAGCAACTGTGCAGAAATCAATAAGGTCACTTTCGCCACCGGAACTTTAAGAGGAAATGCATTATCCTGGTGGAATGCTACGGTCAAGATAATGGGTACTGAAGCAGCATTTCAGATCTCATGGACCGAACTGAAAAATAAAATGCTGAAAAAGTATTGTCCCCGGACTGAAGTCAGAAAGCTCGAAGATGAATTTTACCAGTTAGAAGTGAAAAACAATGATATCGGTGCATACAACCGGAGATTTCAAGAGTTAGCTCTTTTGTGCCCACACATGGTACCTGATCTGGAAAAGACATTGGAGAAATACGTGGAAGGATTACCTTCAAGCATTGAAGGAGATGTCACCGCATCACACCCACAAACTCTTGAAGCTGCATTCGTATTTGCTCAGCGAATGATGAGCCGAGTGATTAAACGAGGTTCTAACTCCACGATCAGTGGACAAAAGAGAAACTATGATAACCGTGACGGCAACAACCGGAACAGCAACAGTTATTACCATCACAGCAGGAACTACCGCAGCAGTGATCGAAGCAACCGCAGTAGGAACTATCAGCAAAGCAGGAATGACAAACATCAACAACAAAACCGCAGACAAGAAGCTGCTAGAGCTTATGTGGCCACACCTGCTGAAGGAAAAGTGTATGCTGGAACAAAACCCCAGTGTAACAAGTGCAAGCTGCATCATACAGGACCTTGTACCGCCATCTGCGGTAACTGTAGGAAAATAGGCCATGTAGCCAAGGACTGTAGGGCCACGGGAGCAAACGCGTACCCAATAGCAGTGAAGTGCCACGGTTGTGGTGAAACAGGTCATTATAAAAGCCACTGCCCCAAGAATGTCAATCAGGTTGCCCGAGGAAGAGCTTATGTACTCGGAGATGGAAACGTGTCACCGGACCCCAACGTCACTACGGGTACTTTCTTACTGAATCAAAATAGTGCTAAAATATTATTTGATTCTGGAGCCGATAGAAGCTTTGTATCTACTTCATTTGCTTTATTGCTTAAGATAGCACCTGTAGAATTAGACACCTCGTATGAAATTGAGATAGCCGACGGGAAATTGTTAAACACCAACACCGTACTCAAAGACTGCACTTTAACCCTCCAAAACAAATCATTTCCAATTGATCTCATGCCTATCCAACTTGGAAGCTTTGACGCGATTGTGGGTATGGATTGGTTATCCAAACATCGTGCTCGAATTATCTGTGATGAAAAAGTTGTCCAAATCCCCATAGACAATGAAACACTTATTGTTCGTTGTGACCACCATAAAACCCAACTCAATATCATCTCGTACATCAAAACGGTGAAATACATAAACAAAGGATGTCACGCATTTTTAGTCCAGGTAACAGAAAATAAATCGAAAGAGAAAGAAAAGCGACTAGAAGAAGTGCCAGTTGTAAATGAGTTTGCAGAAGTGTTCCCTGAAGACTTGCCAGGTATTCCACCCATCCGGCAAGTAGAGTTTCGAATCGAATTAGTGCCTGGAGCAGCACCCGTTGCAAAAGCACCATATCGATTAGCTCCTTCCGAAATGAAAGAATTATCTGAGCAGTTGAAAGAACTGTCAGATAAAGGATTCATCCAACCTAGCTCATCACCTTGGGGAGCACCAGTCCTGTTTGTCAAAAAGAAAGATGGAACATTCAGAATGTGCATCGATTATAGAGAGTTGAACAAACTCACAGTGAAAAATCGATACCCATTACCAAGAATAGACGATCTATTTGACCAACTGCAAGGATCGAGTGTTTACTCAAAAATCGATCTAAGATCAGGATACCACCAACTAAGAGTCAGAGAAGAAGACGTTCCCAAAACAGCCTTTCGAACACGATACGGACATTACGAATTCCGCGTAATGCCATTTGGTCTTACCAACGCACCCGCAGTGTTCATGGATCTCATGAACCGCGTGTGTAAACCATATCTGGATAAGTTCGTGATCGTATTCATTGACGATATTTTGATCTACTCACGCAACAAACAAGAGCATGCGGAACATTTGAGAACCATTTTGGGTGTACTCAAACAAGAAAAACTGTATGCAAAATTCTCCAAATGTGATTTTTGGATCTCCACCGTTCAATTTTTAGGCCACATCATCAACAGTCAAGGTATTCACGTTGACCCTGCCAAGATCGAAGCAGTTAAAAGTTGGGCTTCGCCCACCACTCCCACTGAAATTCGACAATTTTTAGGACTCGCTGGTTACTATCGAAGGTTTATAGAAGGTTTTTCCAAAATCGCAAAACCTTTGACAGAACTCACTCAGAAAAACAAGAAGTATATCTGGGAAGAGAAACAAGAATCAGCATTTCAACTCTTAAAACAAAAACTCTGTGAAGCACCAATTCTAGCGTTACCCGACGGAAGCGAAGACTTTGTAGTATATTGTGACGCATCGCATCATGGTTTAGGTGCGGTGCTAATGCAAAGAAACAAAGTCATAGCATATGCTTCTCGACAGCTCAAGAAAAACGAGGAAAACTACACCACTCATGATCTAGAACTAGGAGCGGTAGTATTCGCTCTTAAAATATGGAGACATTACCTATATGGTACAAAGTGTACGGTATACACCGATCACAAAAGTCTTCAACACATACTGGATCAAAAGGAGTTGAATATGAGACAGCGCCGATGGATAGAACTACTCAACGACTACGACTGTGAAATTTGCTACCACCCTGGTAAAGCGAATGTCGTGGCCGACGCCTTGAGCAGAAAAGAAAGAATTAAACCTCTTAGAGTTAGATCATTAGAAATGACAATTCATTCACCACTCCCATCACAAATACTCATAGCCCAATCAGAAGCTCTTCAGGAAGAGAATCGAGCTCAAGAGAACATTAAGGGCATGATAGAAAGGGAGAACGGACTCATACGAAGATCCGATGGAATGTTATGCTTCAAGAAAAGATGTTGGATTCCTCTTTATGGAGGTATTCGTGATTTTATCATGCATGAATCTCACAAGTCTAAATATTCCATTCATCCCGGATCCACTAAAATGTACCAAGATCTCAAACAACTCTACTGGTGGCCAAACATGAAAGCCGACATTGCAACATATGTTGGGAAGTGTTTGACTTGTTCAAGGGTCAAAGCTGAAAATCAGAAACCTTCTGGACCACTTGTACAACCGGAGATACTAGTTTGGAAATGGGAACGAATCACCATGGATTTTATTACCAAGTTACCAAGAACGTCGACCGGATATGACACCATTTGGGTTATCATCGACCGTTTAACCAAATCAGCTCATTTTCTGCCTATCAAAGAAACTGACGAGTTGGACACACTCGCTCAGTTATACTTCAAGGAAATCATAATCCGACATGGAGTCCCGATCTCTATCATCTCTGACAGAGACAGTCGATTCACTTCAGGATTTTGGCAATCTTTACAGAAAGCTCTCGGTACTCAATTGGACATGAGCACCGCTTATCATCCTCAAACTGATGGACAAAGTGAAAGAACAATCCAAACCTTGGAAGATATGCTTAGAGCATGTGTGATTGACTTCGGAAAAGGTTGGGATAAACACCTACCATTGGTTGAATTCTCGTACAACAACAGTTATCAAGCTAGCCTGAAGGCTGCACCTTTCGAAGCACTTTACGGAAGAAAGTGCAGATCACCTATCTGCTGGACAGAAGTTGGTGATATGCAGCTTACCGGACCAGAATTAATCCACGATACCACCGAGAAAATATTCAAAATCAAACATCGTCTCCAAGCCGCTCGTGACCGACAAAAGAGTTACGCAGACGTGAGAAGAAAGCCTATGGAGTTTGAAGTCGGAGATAGAGTTATGCTAAAAGTTTCGCCCTGGAAGGGGATGATACGCTTCGGAAAGCGTGGAAAACTCAACCCAAGATACATTGGACCGTTCAAAATTCTCGAAAGAATAGGTCCAGTTGCCTATAAGTTAGAACTCCCGGAAGAACTCAGTAGGATACATCCTACATTCCACGTCTCTCAACTTAAGAAATGCCTATCCGACGAGACTCTTGTCATTCCGCTAAAAGAAATTAAACTGGACGACAAACTTGTGTTCACCGAAGAACCCGTAGAGATAATGGATAGAGAGGTTAAGCAACTCAAGCAAAGCCGTATTCCTATTGTGAAAGTAAAATGGGACTCTAAGAGAGGACCAACGTACACGTGGGAACGCGAAGATCAAATCCGTGAGAAATATCCCCACTTATTCCCGTAAATCACTCTTAGTAGCCATTTTAGACTTGAATTCCGGGACGGAATTCGAATGAGGAGAGGAGTACTGTAAGACCCTGTGAAAAATCCTTGTAATTAAACTTAGTGATTAATAATAATCTCGAGTTACTATTTCCTAACGCCTATTTTCACTAGAAATTTGAACTTTTCATTATTATTAATAGTAGCCATGCATTGTATATACGCACATATATACACTTAACACAACAACGCTAGAGATTATATTTTTCGACGCAACATCACTTTATTATAAACAACGACAAGTAATCCTATTCACTTAATTAGTTTACTACACTTAACCAAATTAACTATCCCATAATCTCACTTAAACAAAACACAAACCTTAATCCTAAAACTAATACTATAAACCAACCGGACCCTTAATCTTCTCGGCCCAACAACTACCTCTCAACCTTATTATTCCAAAAGCCCATCGAACTAGTTAATTGCCAACCCAATTAAACACCATAGCCCACTCGACCATTTGTTAAGATTGTTGCATATTTCGTGTTTTCTTCTTTTCACCTACTCGATACCACACTCAAACAAAGACTCACATGCAAAACTTAAAACTTGACATTTAACAAGTTAACTAACAAAAACTCCACTCCAACATCACAACCCACCATCACCTCGACAACAAGAATATGTCAGTAACCCATTTACATTTTTCTTCTTCCTTTGCTCTTAATACCGCTCGCTACCCACTTCTAAAAACTCGACACATTTATTAACAACAAACCCGACATTCATCTATTAATGCACGTCCAAATGTAACTTATAACTCACCACTGTGATAACAAAAACCAACTAAAAATAGCAAATTGAAACTTGACAACACAAACTTATCAATATGGATATTCTAAAATGCAAAAGTGAAATAGAAAACACAACTTGTGGACAATGAACACCTACACGTATGAGAACAAAAGATACAAGAACCATACAAATGCTAACAGCCAAAACCACATATGTTTTACACTCAAACTCATATAACATCACACAAGTGTCCTCCTCATAACAGTACAATCAATCATTAGTCAAGATAGTTGAGATATTTTTCTATATAAACTTTCCTATTCGTCCCTTGTCAATCTCTATCACCTATCATCTTCAATCAAACTCAACATATTCCTTAAACACACAAGACCCCTTTCTGTCGTGCATGGGGAAACAAAACCGATCCGCTCAAGATACATAATAACCAATTCAACTCATTAGCTTTTCCTTGTATTTCATTCGAACCCCCACAACCATCTTCACCCTTATTTCACTATCACCCTACCTTCATTTAAAGACTACCCTAGTCGACAGTGAACATAACCGGGTAAGAGTAGGACGTCCAAAGCAAGTAGCTGTTCATTCCTTGTTTCGTCTCGACAAGCCATAAGCCTCTACCACCTTTCTAAAAGGTGAAGTAAGTCTCCACACTCTTTCTTAACTACATCATGTATCCATGCATGTATATCTATCAATCCATTCGAACAATTATTTCATATAACACACTGTCACAAAATTTATCTTATACATTAACATATAAGCACACCGTACCATGCATCACTTTGCTTAAGTCGTATATAGTAGCATTTCATATAGTCGCATGCACATATTATCCGAATATTAAAGACCTTTGATCTCAACCGGGCTAACAAAATATAGAGGAAACACGTCGAAAACT
The DNA here is from genome assembly GCA_021014915.2 of Artemisia tridentata subsp. tridentata. Classification (NCBI taxonomy): domain Eukaryota; kingdom Viridiplantae; phylum Streptophyta; class Magnoliopsida; order Asterales; family Asteraceae; genus Artemisia; species Artemisia tridentata. The sequence continues at coordinate 4,278,215 of CP139507.1, read as the reverse complement.
TAAGTGATCAAACCACCCAAGTCACGCCTAACATATGACCAACTCATGAATATCACCTTAACTCGACCTTGAATATAAACTATAAACTCCTCGCTAAATCGGATAAAGAGAAAACAGAAAAATAACCAAGACATTACTAGTTCACAAACCACTCGAACAAGCCATTTCACGATTTATTTAGAACGAATCCTTTCATGCAACGCCTACATATTTTTATCCTTCTCGAAAGCTCACATGGTGAACTACATATTTCGTGTTTTGAGATCCCTCTCATAACCCCATCTCGACACCTAAATTAACTTCTTTTTAGAACCACTCGACAAGTATAAAGACTCAGAAAATTTCAAGACATATTTTACAAAATCTCTACACTCGACCAGCCCAAAAACTCTTGCCATATTTTCGAAAAACTACAAATAATATATATAAATTTTTACCTCACTCGAATGACAACCTAGCAAACTAAATTTTTCATGTTCTAAGTTCGAACCTATAAGCTAGTCATCACGCCCAAAATGTTCCATTTTGATCGATCCTCATTAACAGTTAGCAAACAGTTTTCAGAAAATTTTAAAACTTTCGATTGGGCCAAAAACCAAGCCCAACAATGATTTGCGTTAACAAGGCCCAACAGGCCCATATGATCTATTTTTGGAATCCTAAAAATAGCCCAAATCCAAGCCCAAAACCATTTTCACGCCCTCGCCTCTAAAACCCTTAACGGGCTATGTTACAAATCGTTAAGGAGCCCATTAAGGTAAAAATAATTTATTTTCTGAAATAATAAATTGAAATAAGTTAAAATAAACTTAATAAAGTTTATAAAAATTTTCAGAATATTTTTCCCGTCATTTATATGCGAAAAGGACTAAAAATGTAACGCGACTTAACCGAAAAGGACTAAAACTGCCAAACCTGGAAACTAAGGGACTGAAGCTGTAAAAACAGTTGTAAAGGACTGAAATTGACATATTATTGAACTTCAAGTCTTATATGGACTATTGGACAATTACTGGACGATTATCGGACTATGGACTGAATAAGGACTAACGACGTAACGCGAACCGTGGTTAGGGTAGAAAATGAAAAACCTGAAAAGACCAAGGACCAACTACTATAACTTGTCATTCTCATCTTATTTTTCATCTTTGCACCTTATCTTTACTTTATATGCACATTTGCACTATATTTGCATATTAGCTAATAGCGATAGAAATATTGGATAGTAATATTTTATGTACTTGTTGAAAATATGAATTTACGAGAGGTGCGAGCATCATAAGCATATAACATCTTCATTAGATCGTTAAACAATCATCATCCACCACTCATACTCATACACACTAGAAATTAGTAAGATTTTCATATATTTATATATTTACCAGGTTTTATATCGAAGTTGTTATAATCACCTCTGAGTTATTTTTACCATCACCAGGAACGCATAAGGTGAGTCATGGCCTCACTTTTTAACTCTTTATACTTTTTAAACTCCGTGAGGGGGATACATGCTATAACTAAATCACAAGTATTTTTCTGTATGCTACCTGACTTGATATATGCCTAAGTACTCCATATTGCCATAAGACCCTTTATCATGAGCCATTAATCACTGCGGTGAACGCGAATATAATGAATAGATCTATTAGAGGTTGACGACCTATCCCACTAATACTGTGACGGAATGCTTTTTGCTAGTCGTATTAGTCGCGATGCATTATATTTGAAAGAAATAGGAATTGGCAAAATCACCTATTACACGAGGGCAAATTCTCATCATTAATTTGGTGGGCTCCTCCGTTTAGGCGGTACTTTGTTAACGTTTGCGTGTCATGAGACTTAGGGCAATATATGAACTGCAATATCAAACTTTTAAACTGATTGTATCTCCAATACAATCTTACTTGTGATTAAACTGATATTTAAACTAAAAACTCCATGATTTCACTCAACATTATGTTGACGTTTTAAGCATGTATCTCAGGAAACTAAAGGAGCACGGCAAGGCATGGAGCAGGCATACCCTATCTTCAATAAATGGTGTAAAATAAGTTGTAATTCAGTTAAAATAATGTACTCTGATGTAATGTTTTATAACTGAATTTGTATTATGGACCTATGTAAATTAAAAATGCCATCTTAGGCTGTTTTTCTATGATTTCACATCCGATCCTCACAGTAACACCCAGATAAATCTTCCGCTGCCACAAATCAAATTTGGGGGTGTTACAGGGAGGGTTGGAGGGTTAGAAGCATGACTCCCTCCACCCTTAGACCGTGTGTAATGGGGCTTTATAGCCTTCGATAGCGCCCGAACAAGCCCTATAGCGCCCCCTTCCTCACTACCGAAGGGCGTTATCGGATGAATTTTGGTGTGGCCATAACGCCCAGCAAAGGATCTATCTCCAAGAAAATGTAACCGTTGCAATACAAACGGATAGTTTGACCAGGGAAAAAAAAAATTAAACCATTACCTCCCTATATATTTCATATATATATACATATCAATACACTATCTTTTATAAAAAGAAACTCAAACACACTATATTTTCTACCAAAATATTTCTGTAATACCTGAAATTCAGATAACGCATAAAATGACCAAATTACCCCTGATAACATAATACCTTATTAAATAACTTATAAAATTCCGAAATAATTCCAAAACATCTGAAATCGAACTATATCTGAAACAAATAAATTTCCGAGACAATGTTACATCATTTTAAATGTTCAAAAATAAACATACACATTTATATATAAAAATTCCGAAAATACAAAATTAAATAAATATAATGTTTAATCTTTTAAATTCGATAATTTGTAAAATAAATTAAGGAAAGGATAACAAAAATCAATACAAATAATTTGATGAGTATAATTCCGAAAATCTGATCCTAAACCCCCCTCCAAGTCGGTTTGTATATTAAGTAAACAAATCTTTTATATTTTTATAAAACCTTTTTACCGATAATACTATAGTCGACAAACTAAAATCCCAAAACCCTTCCAATCGACTTCTGGAGCTAATCTAAAAATTTCCTGGTGATCTTTGAGTCACTGAGGAGTTAAGAAAAATAAGAACAAGAATTTAGAGGCCTTCGTTTGTGCTTGGTAATTGTTTTCATCCGGTTAATCACAAAAGAGGTAATTATTTTAATTCTTAATCCTTACGTTCTAAAATTTTTCCAGTATTTTTCTAGTGTTATACATGTTAAATATGACCTAATAAAAATGATAAACTCGAATCATGCACTGTAAATAAGTCGTATGGAATTAAAAGGCTTAAAACACACTTAAATTGCAAAGCGTGTGATATGAATTTTCTGAGGAGTGACCATAATTTTTACGTGTTCTTTGATCATCATATAAGCCTAGAAAAATAACCATGTGATTTTTAGAAGTCTAGAATAATTATTCTTGAATTTAGTTTGGATCGGATTATATGGAAAATTAAGAAAAATTAGGGAAAAACCCTAAATCGAATTAGGGTTAGTATTTTGTGGTTTGGATCTGAGTAAATTAATGCAATTAATGATTGTGTCATGATTTTTTAATGATTAGATAAGTTAGGGTTTGGTTTTGCTATTTTAAAAGTAATCCGATTGGTTTCTAAAAAGTATAAGGGTGTGTTTTGCCAACTTTGAAACTTCTGGGATATTTTTGTAAGATCATATACATCTGTAAGAATGTGGGAAAAATATAACTTTGGGGTCCCAAGTGTAAATATTGCATAATAATGAATTATTGGCAAATTAGGGTTTCGAATGGAAATAATTTAAAAGTGAGGGACCAAAAGTGTAAATCTAAAATTCTGAAGTTGTTTTGTGTTAATACTGATATAAAAAGGTTGTTGTGTAATTTTGAGGATTTTTTGGCTAATTATGTAATTTTTATGGAATTATGACTTGATATATATGTTTTGTAAACTTAAGGGACTAAATATGTAAATTCTAAATTCTGAGGGGTCAAATATGTAATGTACTAACTTCTGATGGTATATTCTGTAAATTTGAAATATAATATGCTTGGTTGGTAAATATGGATATTGTAGGGTTTAATTTGTAAAATATGAAATTATAAGGTTGATTTTGTAAATTATGAAACTAAAAGGGTGTAATCTGTAAATTGTGAAAGTTAAGGGAATGGAAGGTAATTCTGAATAAAGTGAGCATATAATTCTGTAACTTAAAGTATTTTCACTAATGACCTTGTAAATTTATGAAGTTACATTTAAAACCCTAAACTTTGTATAATTGTCATTTAAAACCCTAAACTTCTGTAACTTGATAAAATGTACTGTATTCCATAATAATCTCTGAATAAGGGTTAAACCTAATCTGAAATGATAATATATGCTAATTCTGGAAAACATGCTAATTATGGGAACTTACTAAATCTGGAAAGTTACTAAAAATAGAAAGTACATAAAATGAAGAGATAAACATAAAGGAATAATCTGAATAAGAATCTGTGGTAATTCTGTCTTCCTCTTCCTTAGGTGTGAAGAAGGAGAAGTCCTGATCATTGTTCTGTGTTTGTTTGATTTTCTGCTGTGCTATAAGGTACAGATATTCTGCCCTATTTCAATAAGGGTGTTTCTTTCCCTTTCTCTCAGTATTTCATTTTCCTTATTAGGATTCCCTATACCATTGCTATGTTCCCTTCTGTTGTGGATCTTTGTTGTGATCTGTTTGTCTTAAATCTTTTGTTTGAACCTCTGCTATGATTCTTGTATTCTGAACCTTTTTCCTGAACTCTGATTGATCTCTTGTTTCTGAACCCTGAATTTGTGAGTCTTAATTGAATCTGATCTGTGAACCTTGTTCTGAACCTTAACCTGATATATCTGTTGTAAATTTTGATTTGATTTTGGTAAAACTTAACCTGTTAAATCCTTATCTGAACCAAATTGATTTTGAACCTCTATTAAACTACATATGAAACTGTTTAAGAAAAACTATTTTAAAAAGGAAGCGATACCACTTAGAAATGGAAGTTACTAAACGTTTTGGAAGACCATTTTTATGAAAACTATTTCGTAAGATCATTTCAATGAAAACCATTATTAAAGGATTGATTTAAATGAACTTTTGACAGGAACTTCTGAAATGGATTATTGCTATACATTTGTAATCATTAACCTTTGATATACTTTTTGGACTATTGGAAATGAACCTTTTAAATCTGAACTTAAGCTTTGATATTAAACTTAATCTGATAAACTCTGGTTTAAACCTTATTACTTATTTCTGAATTGTTGACATGACCCTTCTGCCATGAACCCTTAGATATGACTCTGTTTATTATATGACATCTGACCTTGACCACAGTATGATATCCGAGCCAATCACTAGGCATGAGGGTTTCATGTCCATGTCATTGATGCACCGATGGCATGACTCTAGGGCAGGAGAGTGATGACCTGTCCCGTCCCTGATTTATTTTATCTGGTGTGTTAAGGAGTTTCTGGCCACAGGGGGCGCATGGATGCATCCTAGTTCTGTTATCTGTTATCTGTTATCTGTTTATGTTATATGTTATTATTATATCTGGTGACTGATGGTGTGTGCGATACACGTCTTTCACATATATCTGGGAGCTGATCACTCCAATTTGATACATGAGGTCACCCCTCATATTATCTGTTACTTGAGAGGTATCCCCTCTGGATTATTATATGATTACTCTGCTATGATATTATCTGTTATCTCTGGGCTCGTGATGGATTTCTGTATTTCCCTAAACCTGGTTTGTACATTATCTCTTTCTCATTTCTTTTCTTTTACCCTTATTCCTTTCCTATTCTTTTCCTTTAGTTCTGTATCTGCATAATCTGTCTTTCTGATTTGTTTCTGTATCGTTATCTGTTATTGTTTCTGTCATCTATATATCTGTTCACTGAGCTCTCGTAGCTCAGCCGCATTTCTTTTCCTGCGGCAGGTTTTAGTAGGAAGCTGAGGATGAGTGAGAGTGTACCTCTGGACTTAGAAGGCTTGGTAGCTATTCTGGATTAGAGTTGGACTGAAGTTATTATGTTTAGAATTAGTTTTGAAAGTTTCTTGTAACCTTGTAGAATTCAGTATTTCAATTGTAATCCTTTGAGATTTTTGTATTACTGTAGATGTATGCTCTGTTTTGATCTGATATGAATCCATTATTGTGATATCTTTACCCTTGTCGGGTTGGGGTGTTACACCAAAATATTTCCCTTTATACACAATGAGTTCTTCCTCGACTTCCTTTCTTCTTGAATCTAGTTCGGACGACGATTTCTCCGACCGAGAAACAGAAGCGGTGTCTCTTGCTGCTGCAGCTGTAGCTATGTACGTCGCCCAAAACCCACCAAAACCGATAAAAAAAAGAAAACAAATTTATCGAGACCATGGCGCGGCTAACGCTAGGTTGATGGCCGATTATTTTGACGAGGGTTGCACGTATAACGAACAAGTATTCAGACGACGTTTTAGAATGAGCAAAAGGTTATTTTTGCGTATCGCGAAAGATTTGGAGGATCGTTTCACTTACTTTAAACAAAGACCCGACGTAGTTGACGAACCACAACCGCCACAAACACACGAACAAGCCTTACAAAACTCGGACTACATTCGAAGCCACGCGAGTCACCACGCTCTATTGGCGGATTTGATTGAGGAAGCGTGGAGTAACCGTCGAATCCAAGACGAGTCCGAGGAGGACGAGAGTGAAAGTGAAGAGAACGACGAGCCTGAGGATTACGATGATGTTAACGATACAGATTAGTAGTTTTTATTTTTAATTCTATGACGTTTTTTTATTATGTATGACGTTTTTTATTTATTTATGTATGACTTTTTTTTATTTATGTGTGACCTTTTTTTTTTAATTATGTAATAGTTTTAGGATTTATTTTTATAAAATTGTCTTTTTATTAATATTATTTAGTTTTATTAATTAGTTTTATTTATTAAAAAAAAAAAAAAAAAAAAAAAAAAAGGTGTCACATGGCGCAAAACGCCCTACCTTTTCTTACACACCACTACACCACTTTTTCAACCAAGCTTCCGCATAGCCCACACTGCCACATGACGCAAAACGCCCCACCCTCGCTTGCTTACTACACATGGCCTTAGCATTGAAAGCATGTATTAACTCAAAGACTGGTAGTTGTTTATAGTTGATACAGTAAAAGACAATTATGAGACATAGTTGATGAAAACGACTAGTATTCATTTTTGTCGTCTTGTTTCAAGCGGATAAAATGGTTTTTGATTCTCTTAGTACTTACATTCAAAAAAAAAAAAAAAAAAAAAAAAAAAAGGGAATATTAAATATCCCGTACACAAGTGGAAAAGAGGACCAAAAGTATAACTTATCATAAAATTCAAGAGTAAATTGCAAAAATCGTCCATGTGGCTTGGCCAAATTGCACGTTTCGTCCTTGTGGTTCAATAAGTGCAAAGATCATCCTTATTTTGCACTGTTACGTGCACTTTTGGTCCTCTATCATTGCAAAAATCGTCCTTGTGGTTTGCCAAATTTCATTGTTGAAGGACCAAAAGTGCACGTAACAGTGCAAAATAAAGACGATCTTTGCACTTATTGAACTACAAGGACGAAACGTGCAATTTAGCCAAACCACGAGGACGATTTTTGCAATTTACTCTAAAATTGAAGGTAGTAAAAAGAAAACGAAAAACATAAAACGCGCGCCTAACGTGGTCAGTTTCCACCCATACAAATATATATAAAACACACACACAAACACCATTTAAAAAACCTCCTTTGAAGTGATCACAACATTAACTATGGGGGGCGGTGTTGGTCCAATGGTACCTTGGTCGGTGAAGCCTGAACCGGCGACGGAATTACCAGCTCCGGTAACGGTAGAGGAAGATGATGATTGTACTGATAAAGAAGTGTTGTGTCCGATATGCATGCAAATTATAAAAGACGCGTTTTTGACATCGTGTGGACATAGTTTTTGTTACACGTGTATTGTTACTCATTTACAAAACAAAAATGACTGTCCTTCTTGTGCTGCTTATCTTACTGCCTCCCAGATTTTTCCTAATTTCTTGCTTAATAAGGTATAATCATTATATATTCTTTTTTTTCTTCCCATTAGAGTAAATTACACGGATGGTCCCTGTGGTAGTGTGGTCCTCAAACTTAAAAGTTGCATGTATCGTCCCTATCGCTGTCAAAGAATAACATGAATGGTCCCTTTGAGGGACGATATGTGAAATTTTCGACAAACCAAAGACCATTCATGTTATTCTTTGGCAACGATAGGGACGATACATGCAACTTTTAAGTTTGAGGGACGATAGGTGAAATTTTTGACAAACCACAGAGACCATCCGTGTAATTTACTCTTCCTATTATGAATACCTACCTTTTTTAATAATGTGTATTGTATGTATCATTAGAGATATATTATGATATTTGATAATGGTGTGCAGCCTTTTTTATTTTTTGCTATTATATACCCTAAACTTTTGATTTCGACTTTTGGTGTGTATTTTGCTCATGTGAAATGACCATCTTACCATTCGCTGTCAATAGATTGGTTACAAAATGTAAAGGGAATTAAAACTGGTCATTTTACATGAGCGAATACGCACAAAGGTCGAAATTTTTAAAAGTTTAGGGTATGTAATAATAAAAAATAAAAGAAGTGACAAGTTAGATATATTTTAGTTAATTATCCCAAGCCGAAAAGTACGCAATAGACATCATTAAAAGTAAAGTTAGATACATTTAAGGGGGTGTTTGTTTCGGCTTATGACTTATTTGGTTTTGGGCTTATGTTTCAAATCTCACTTTTTGTGGCTTCTTTTGAAACTTTTATGCTTATATAAGCCGAAAAGTTTCAAAATATGCTCACTTTTAAGCTTATATAAGCCGAAAAGTTTCAAAATAAGCCACAAAAAGTGAGCTTTCGAAACATAAGCTCAAAACCAAATAAGCCATAAGCATGCTATATAAGCCCAAACAAACACTCCCTTAGAAATGATTATTACTTTTGAAATATGTTCACATTTTAATTAATGAATGCAGCTATTGATGAAGGCATCAGCATGCCAAATAGCGAAACGTGCTTCTCCTACTCAACAGCTTAGACAAGCACTTGAGCAGGTCAAATCATTACTTTTATTCATATGCTTATTATTATGTTTATACCATTTGTAAATAGCAGTTTACTTGTCAAAGTGTCTTTTGTATGTATGTATGTATGTATGAGTTAAGGTAGTTAATTATTGATAACTGAGTATAGTGTGGCCTGTATAAGTATCAATTGTATAGAAATGTGACTCTCGTTTCTCTTAGACAGGGATGTGATGTGTCGGTCAAGGAGCTGGACGGTCTCTTGGTTCTTCTTGCCGATAAGAAAAGAAAAATGGAGCAGGAAGAAGCTGAGACTAATCTCCAAATTATGCGCGATTTTCTGCATTGCTTAAGAATTCAGAAACTTGAGGAGCTAAATGAGGTCTTCCTCCGTCTTTTGTATCAGTTTTGTTTTATTCATGTCATTTGTACTCGCCTTAACTAATACCTGCCAACAGTTTCTAATTCCCATGGAAAATCAACAATTCATCTAATAAGTCAGGTTCCAAATCAGGCATACTGTACATTATAAAATATAAATAACTTGCTATTGATTTTTCTGGTGCTTGTTGTGGTGAGTGATGTCATATGCTGTTTATCACTAAGCTGACATTACAGAAAAATGGTATTCTTTCGCACTCGCAAATTCGGGATATGTTGGTTATATATCCGTATGAAAAGTTGGTCTAAACTACTGTTGCTTGGCATATTCTTGGATGAATCACATTTACTATCAGCTTTCCATCTGTTGCTTGCATCTTATGTGGTGCTTGTTCTGTCTGAAATCCACCATAAAAGAGCTCCCCAAGTTGCATATTTTTGTTCTGTCTGACATGATAATAATATCCTTTATTGATTAGTTGTTGGTTAAAGTTAGTGTTGCCTAGCATATTTGTGGTTTAAGCTCATTTACGATCAGCTTTCAGTCTGCTGCTTGCATCTCATGTGGTGCTTGTTCTGTCTGATAGCCACCTTAAAAACAGCTCCCCAAGTTGTAGCCTTGACAATAATTACTTGACTGATTGCATCATGTGATGCCGCTGATTCTATATTTTTTGTAATGTTTTAGATACAAAACGATCTTCATTATATTAAAGAAGACATACATGCTGTAGAGAGACAGAGAATGGAACTATATCGAGCAAGAGAAAGATGCTCGGTAAAACTAAGGATGCTTTCTGATGATCCTAATGTAAGATCATCATGCCCTTCATTATTGGACAAACGTAACAGCAGCAATAAGTCTATTGGAAACAACGCTCAGCGTCAATTCTGGCTGGGTGCTGCAGCAGCAGGTTCTCAAAGTAGGGCCGCTGATAAACCGGCACCTGTAACCTCTCAGTCTGTTCAAAGAAAGGATCCTTGCAGTGGGTCCGATTCACAAAATACTCAACCAGGAGTATCTGTAGCAAGAAAGAGGCGTGTTCATGCTCAGGTCAGTGCACTTATTCTTTATGGGATATATTAGTTTTTTATCGGGACATGTTGACTGTCGTTTTTATATGGAAGTGGTATATGATTACTAATACCTTCTCTGTTAATTCAGTTCAACGACTTGCAAGAGTGCTACTTGCAAAAGCGCAGATATCATGCAAGACAAGCACAGAAGCAGGAAGAAAGGGATTGTACTCCTGTGCAGAGAGAAGGTTATCATCCGGGACTCAAAGATTTTCAGTCTGTACTTTCTTCCTTTGCACGATATAGGTTTGTTACGAATGCTTATGCGTTGTTTGACATCATTATCTTAATCGTTCATAAGGTTGCATGCTGAGTTTTTGTGTCTTCTGTGTAGTCGGTTGCGGGTTGTTGCTGAACTTAAGCATGGGGATCTTTTCAATTCAGCCAATATTGTATCTAGGTTTGTTGAGTATAGATGTTATTTTCAGTTCAGAAACAACTGGTTGCCAAGATTTTCCTTCACTTAATATTGTCCCCAAATTTGTATGTGATCTTAAATTATCACATTCTTACCTTACTTTTTGCTTCGACGCTTGGCCTTTTAGAAATTACTATCTACTGGCAATTGTCACCTAACATCATGGTGGTAATCTTTACATGGACTGTAGGAAATTTCTGATTGAATTGCTTTTTTCTCGTTGTTTAACTGGCTTCTTTGATTGCAGCATAGAATTTGACCGAGATGATGAACTTTTCGCTACTGCTGGAGTTTCACGCCGTATCAAGGTTTTTGAATTTGCTTCTGTAAGTCTTTAGTGCGATCTCCACCTCTTTTAAATATTCAAATTCCTCAGATTTACTGGAAGCTTTTTCATCTATACAATCAAAAATTATTTTACCCCACATTGTGTCTGGAATATGGCAGCTGGTAGCCTTGTAGATTGTTGTTCTAGAACTAATGAGTAAATATGTACTAAATATTAATTACTGAAACCTTTGTTACTTTATTATATAGACAAGTAAAACAACTTTTAAATATAAGCTACTTGCATCTTAGATATAAGGAGTGCAAACTTCTAGAATGAACAGATACTTCAGTGAATCGAAAGGAAACTTTTTTAGGCAATAAATGTTAGCAAAGTTTGGCACTTGTTAGGAACTTATTTGGTATCCCGTATCTGGGTACATCATTGCATTAAAATTAGCACCCGATTTCCAATGGACTTGTATTTGTCACGTATAAATTTCTTTCCTTGCTTTGAAATTTTTGTATACTGATAAACTTGAGATAAGCTTCATTTCATTTGTACTCACCTCCATATGTGTCTTCCAGGTAGTGAATGAAAATGCGGATGTGCAATGTCCTATAGTGGAGATGCCAACACGCTCCAAACTTAGTTGCTTGAGCTGGAACAAGCATACAAAGAGCCATATAGCGAGTAGCGATTACGAGGGTATTGTGACTGTATGGGACGTAACTACATGTCAGGTAGCATTTAGCTTGATTTTGGTGTTGTTTTTTTGTTTATTCTCTTACAAGTAGATACGGTGAACTCAGCTCTCAAATTTATGTCTGAAATGCAATCTTCACTCAGAGTGTTATGGAGTATGAGGAGCATGAGAAACGAGCATGGAGTGTTGATTTCTCATGTACTGAACCTACCCTGCTAGTATCTGGAAGTGATGATTGCAAGGTACTTCATTCTAAATAATGGAAGTAAAAACCATATCTTTCAGCACTAACAGTAGATTAAATTACACATTTGGTCTGGAGAGTGATCTTGTATGTCCTTCTCTGAATGTCAGCGTGTCCTAAAGCTTTAAAAGAGCTCTACTGATACTATCCAACAATAGTTCTCTGAAATCAAAAGCAGAGAAATTTTGAAACATGTTATGATAAACGGTGTTGATGTCAAATATAAGAATAATCTTTTAGAAGAATTAGTAAACAATATTGGACGGATTACATATAATTTACGAGCATGTAAAAGTGTGAAACAAAATGCTTTTCTGGTCCAAAAATGTCATAAACGGGTTCTCTTTTTATCAGATGTAAGGAATGACTTTTCTTGATTAGATGATCGGATGCATTTAATCATGGGGTATCTGATGCATTTAATGTCGATCCATGCTAAGATAGATTATCGGATATGTATAGTGTTATAATGAACTTGAGTTGATGTTGAGTGTGTGTATGCGTGTGTCGATGGCGGTTGAGGGGATTTTCCAAGTTTGACTTCTAATTTTGTGTAGCCTATGTTTGAATTTTGTTCTCGCTTCTTAATGCTTTTCATATCTTGCACCCTTATCGAACAGGTAAAGATTTGGTCAACCAAGCAAGAAGCCAGTGTTCTTAATATTGACATGAAAGCAAATATATGTTCTGTCAAGTATAACCCTGGATCTAGTTTTCACGTTGCAGTACGTTCCTCTCAGCTGTTTATTATTATCGACATTCAATGATATCATCTTTACGAACATATCTGCATACCTTCACTTATTGGCCGACATCTTGCAGGTGGGTTCTGCAGATCATCACATTCATTATTATGACCTGAGAAATATAAGTCAACCATTGCATATATTTAGTGGCCACCGGAAAGCTGTTTCATATGTAAAATTTATGTCCGACTCTGAGCTTGCTTCTGCGTCTACTGACAGCACGTTACGCTTGTGGGACGTCAAGGAAAATACGCCAGTAAGACCACTACCCGTAATTCACTTTTTATGTGATCCTTCTCACTATAAGCTGCAAGTATGAGTTTGCACGCTGTATTTTTACCAATCGTTTCCCCTCTTTTGCAGCTCCGAACGTTTAGAGGACACACAAATGAAAAGAACTTTGTAGGTTTGACCGTGAATAACGATTACTTAGCATGTGGCAGCGAGACGAATGAAGCTTTTGTCTACCACAAGGTCAGCTTATATATTGAGATAAAGATCTAGGTTCATCCCTACAATTATCTTTAACATTATCCTCTTTTTCTAACTTGTAGGATATCTCAAGACCTGCAGCGTGGCATAAATTCAGTTCTGAGACAAATGAAGGCGAGGAGGAACCAGGGTCATACTTTATAAGTGCTGTATGTTGGAAAAGTGATAGCCCAACTATGTTGACAGCAAACAGTCAAGGGACAATCAAAGTTCTTGTCCTTGCTGCATAATATATATAAATAAACCATTCAACCTGATTTTACCCAGTGTTAATAAGTTAGAAAGTTTCTTTCCAGATCCTTAGTTTCTACCAGGAATCCTTTCCTAATGTTGAACTGAACCGCTTTACGTAAAGTTCTTATCATCTTGATTTGAGGTTTATATGTGGAGATATCTTGGCGGTTGAAGCATATTGGGTTGCTTAACCTTTGGTGCAAATCTGAGAAAGAGAATGCAATCTGCAGTTGACCCACAAAAAACGAGACTGTTGTGAAAAAGGCCAAACTAGCTTTTGATTTGGGGTGTGTTGGCCTGGACTCGGACCGGGACCAGAAGGACAAATGGACAAAACTCAGACGTCAAGGGTAAATTAGTAAGAAGATCTGAATTACGGACATTTAAGGGAATTAGCGAAGGTTGTTGACCAGGCTCTCTTGAACCATAGTAACTACAAAAAAGAGCCCCAGTTGGTGATTGGCATCATCTACATGATCTACTTGGAGAAGTCCATGGTATTCTTTCATCAAACTTAAAAACATAACATAAATGTCTATTGAAGTTGCTATTAGCTGTACAAGACAAGTTGGTGAACGAATGACTTGTATTGGATAACTTCACAGACACATTCCACCACCTTGCCCATGCAGGTTCTTGATGGGGCATGTTCACTTGTTACTCCTCTTGTACGCAAAGTAATCATCGCTTAATTAAATGATATGATGGTCCAAGTGGGCTTTAGTCTAACTAGTTTGTTTTTCATTTTACTTTAATCAATTTTTAGTTACAAGTCAAAATAAATAGTTAAAACTACCTCCGTCCCAAAATTATTGTCCCACGACAAAAAACACATTCTTTTAGAAAAATGTCACTATCACTACTTTCTCTCTTACTTTTTTGCCAAATGACAAGTTTACCCTTAACCAATTAATTAACACTTCATTAAAGTTTGTAATATTAATTTCAACCAAGGGTAATATAGTAAACTTTACCAAACTCACTACCTATTCACTTTCTATATTTGGTATGGGACAATAAAATTGGGACAGACGAAAAAGGAAAGTGGGACTATAAAATTGGGACGGAGGGAGTAGCTAAAACTACCTGGTTTGGTTAAATTATAATTACAGCATGTTGGTATTTTAGTATAACATAGATTGCGTTTAATATGCAAATAAGAGTCGACGCTTATTTGGATATTAACGGGACTAACGGGGGTTCCAAGGGGGAGTAGCCTCTTTGGCGGGGGTTTGGGGGCAGCGCCCCCGAGAGAATCAGGCCCATAAACCGTTTTGGATATATTCTCAATTTCGGAAATTGAAGGACCACTCTGATAAAAAATCTTTTGATCACGAAATTCTGCAAACATACTCACATACACAATCTTGAATTAAAATTCGATTTTATCCGATCATAAATTGGTATCCACTCCATTTTATTGATCTGAAAGTGTACTCACACGACTTTGGATTTCTATCGGGTTACAACATTCTACAACCCAGCATTTAAATTATAATTACAGCATCAAAATAAATTACTATAAATTATAATGAAATGAATTTAGTTTATTTTGAAAATTTGAATAAAAAGAATAAAGTTGTAAGTGGTAGCCCAAAATGAGTAAGTTGAGGTTAGTTGTGAGTGAGGGGGTTAGTTGTGGACTTTTATTAAAGTGACGTGGCACCCCGTAGGCCCAAATGAGTAACTTCACTTGCTCACTACACCTAGAGCCCTAATAAATGATATGATGATTTTTGTGATCCAGGATGTGATGCTATAGATGTTGATAGTGTACCATGTTTAAGTTTAAAGTTTAAACGGGTTTAAGCAATCTATCAGCATGGAAAAATAATCTCGCCAATAGTTGTAAAGAAAAGCCTGGCAAAATTCTTAGAAACTACAAAGTGAACCATCCCCACGCGGTGAAGGACATGATTACACGCTTTCGTGGAAAAAAGCAAATGGTCCCTCTCCAAGCAATTATCGTCATAACTCTATCATTGAAATCTAGAACCAATGTTCTAAAACCGGGTTCTACTAGGAAGTTTGTTTTAGAAAAATGACATGTTGAACCGCCGGTTAAACTGATTGAATCATGAACCGATAGCTTAACCAGTTTGATTAAAAAAAAACCATCTACGTGTCAATGAATACGCCTAAAACAAGTAAATGAAGTTTAACAACTTCATAAAAACAACACGTTAATATACCAGCTTATTCTATGTGCTATGAAGAGTAGAGCATATAAAAATCAGAAATATAATTATTGAACACATGTATTGTACATCACCTGTCGACTTAAATATTCAAAACAACATTATTCATTTACTAGAATATTCGTATTTCCTACTTTATATTATTTTGCCAACTTTTTATCCATCACATTATTTGCTTCCAAACTTATCATATCCACACAATCACATAAAAAGAGAGAAAAAATATCATTAAATTTTTAATGATCATATTAAAGTTATGCCGGCTTTAGAAAACGCCGGCGGCGATGGCGGCGAAGAACACCCATCTCCGGCGACAGCCGAGTTTAAGCCACTGTTCGGCAAGTACGAGGTTGGCCGTCTTTTGGGTTACGGCGCGTTTGCTAAAGTGTACCACGCGCGTGACATCCACACGGAACACAGCGTTGCTATAAAAGCCATCAACAAATCCAACATCCTTAAAGGCGGCCTTGCTGCCAACGTTAAACGCGAAATCTCCATCATGCGACGCTTACGTCACCCTCACATCGTACGCCTCTTCGAAGTCCTCGCAAATAAAAAGAAAATATTCTTCGTGTTGGAGTTCGCGAAAGGCGGGGAGCTTTTCGCGAAAATCTCGAAGTCTCGGTTCAGCGAAAATCTGAGCCGTAGATATTTCCAACAGCTGATCTCAGCTGTTGGATATTGCCACTCACGTGGGGTCTACCACCGTGACCTAAAACCCGAAAATCTGTTACTAGACGAGAACTGGAATCTCAAAGTAACAGACTTCGGGTTATCCGCCTTGACGGACCAGGTCCGTCAAGACGGATTGCTGCACACTCTATGCGGGACCCCCGCATACGTAGCACCAGAGGTGCTATCTAAAAAAGGTTACGATGGTGCAAAAGTTGACGTGTGGTCATGCGGGATAATATTGTTTGTATTAAACGCGGGGTATTTACCCTTTAATGATCCTAACTTAATGGTTATGTATCGCAAGATATATAAAGGCGAATATCGCGTCCCGAAATGGACGTCGCCTGGTCTTAGACATTTATTGTCTCGTCTCCTGGATACAAATCCGGAGACGAGAATTACGGTTGATGACGTCATCAACGATCCTTGGTTTCGGGTGGACTATAAGCAGGTTCAGTTTCATGAAGAATATCTAGAGTTAAAAGATGACTATGATGACGTGGATGATGACGCGTCATCAGAAGGTGGTGATAATTTAAAGGTGATGAATGCATTTGATATAATATCTTTGTCATCAGGCTATAACTTGGGAGGGTTGTTTGAGGAAGGTGGTGCCACGTCAGCGTCGGCCGGAGAGAGGTTTCTGACGACGCAGACGCCGGAGAGGGTGGTGGAAAAGGTGGTGGAGGTAGCGGAGGGGGAGGGGATGACGGTGGTGAGGAAGAAAGAGTGGTGTTGTGTGAAGGTGGTCGGAGGGTATAATTGTAATTTCGTCATGGTGGTTGAGTTAAAAAGGTTAACGCAAGAGATTGTGGTGGTTCAAGTTAGGTCGGCGGAAAATGATGTTCATGTGGGTCCCACACATCGGATATGGAAAGACAAAATTAGGCCTCAATTGATTAGTTTATTTCATGTGTAATAAGTTTTGTATAGATTTTTATAAATTTATGGATTGGCCGGTTGTCGTAATATTTAATTATTGGCCGCTTTGCTTTCTAAATAAACAAAGGATAAATTCGTTATTTTTGAGGCAATTAGTTTTGATATATGGTTTTGTTGCCACTACGACAAGTATCCTCTTAAATTTGAAACAATAAATTTGTTATAAAGTGTTAAAAACGTGCATCACAAGAAACAAAAAAAAATAGAAAAAGCATTTGCTTTAGCTTTAGAGTTACAAGTTGCACTTGAACCTTTAGAGTTATGCCCATGATATTGGGATACTTTCTTTGAGTTTGAATGTAGGGTGGAAATTTTGCTCAAAAAAGAATGTAGGGTGGAAATGAGCAAATTGCTGTTTGTGAAAAGTTTAAAGTTTCGGATCGGATCGGTTAAAAACTCGTACAAGCTGAGCTTAAAGGAGCTCGAGCTTAAATTGCGGCTCATTTGTTAATCGAGCTTAAGCCCGAGTTTTATATATAAAACTCGATTGGGGTCGCGAGCCTAACCGACACTAGGATATTTAATACGTTATGCATTTATATTATAGACGAACTTATTAACGAGCTCAATAACATGCTTATTAACGAGCTCAAAATAAATGTCCTATGAGCCGAGCTCAAGCCAAGCTTTGATTTTTTATTGGCGCATTGTAAATGTGAGTCAATCCCGAGCCGAACTCGAGCCTAGAAAACAAGGCTCAAACCGGGCCGAGCTCGAGTTTTATAAATCTCAAATGGGCCGAGCTCGAGCTCTGATTTCCAACCACAGCTGAATGTTTAAGTTGCTTCCAGCGAGGCTTGAACCCACAACCTCTAGTTTGGTAGGAAAATCACATACCACTAGATTAAAAGCCTTTGGTCTGAATTAATAATATTATTTTGTTTCTAAAAAAAGAGAAAATAACTAGAAGGGTGAAATAGTTTTCTCCAGTGTATAAATTAGTTTACAACATAAACTGCAAATATTTTATCAATAAATTATGTATAAAGTTATGAAATGTGAGCGAGACTTCATATTCTATAGTTTAGAAATTTTTAAAAAAAAAAAGTTTGACACAACATGTTCTTCTGATGACATATAATACAGATAGCAGGCCTATTGGGCCTGTACTATATTATACACAGTTGGGCCACCGAAGCCAAGAACAAAGGCAAATGTGGCGGAAATTGGGAATTAAAGCAAAAAGAGAAAAAATCAAGTACCAAGGAAGGCGGCCCAACACACCTATGGGAGCGAGGAGAAACAGATCTGTTTGTTCTCCATATCCGCTACGCCGATCTACCAAAAAGAACCTACATGCCAAGACATGTCATGTCGGTGGAATTAAGGACCCAGTGGATCACCTTAAAGTTTTCCAAGCAGTAGACCGGGTACAACGCTGGGATATACCTACCTAGTGCCACATGTTCAAATCCACGTTAGTCGGGCCTGCTAGGGCCTTGTTTAACGACCTTCCTCCGGAATCCATAAGCAACTACCATGAGCTGAGGAAAGTATTCTTAACAAATTTCCCTCCACAGAAAAGGTATATCAAAAAGTTCGGAGAACTAAGCCAGATCCATTACTTGAATTAGTGCAGATCCCACTCACTGGCAGTCCACAAAGACAGCCTAATACGCAAACTAAGCCCGATCCATACTCATCACACATTTTGCACTAACATGTTCTTTTAACAACTTTACTATTTTGGTTATCTAAATATGTTTAAATGAAAAAGGATTGACACGATATATTTTCCAAACAACCTCTTTTCTTTGTTTCTTTTTTCTTTTTTTTTTTTTTTGAGCAAATTTTCCAAACAACCTCATAATTTTAAGTATCCAAATATGTTTTAAATAATGGGTACAATCGATTGATTGATTGATGTGTGGTATCGTGTTAGGATTTGTGACATCTTTCATGTTATACATGCACATGTGTCTTTGATAATTGAGTTTTAAATGACGACAATAACGTGGGCTTGATAACATGTGTGAATGCCTTATCAATAATGCCTTATCAAATGCTAAATTATTTAAGGGCAAATTTCAAACATACACTAGTAATTTTATGACTTTCGCATATTTTTTGTTCGACTACCTTCTTTCTTTTCGCAAAGAATACAAAAAAAGTTTCACAAATTTTGAAAGAAATGATTATTTAATTATTTATTTAATTTTTTTTTTTTGAAAAGGACGAAAAATGATCGCACAAAAGTACAAATGAAAAGACCTACTTTTTATGCTAGATTTTATTTTTGAGCGACCACTTTTTAGGTTTTTGAGAAAAGAAAACAATAAAAGTTTATTTTTTTTTTACAAAATCTTAATTTTTCTATTCTTTTGCAAAAAGAATAAAATTGGTCTCGCAAAAAATATAGTCGTCTAGTCAGGGCCGTTCTCGGGTTTTTGGAGGCCGTGGGCGAATACAAAAATGAGGGCTCAAAGTACGTAAAATGTCACACCATAAACATTATTGTACAAAATATGTTAGTTCACTATTTTTTTACGAGAAATCTTTAAATTGGGATCCTATAACGTTACTTTTATTCATATTTATAACAACTTAATAATTTTATGCATCGAACATAAAATTTAGAGCCCGTAAACAACTAGGGGCCCTGATGGTTGCCCACTTTGTCTATTCTCGAGGATGGCTTTGAGTTTGCAAAAACTGCAACAACCAAATATTTTTTTTAGACACGTGTCAAAAACTAGTGAAGTCGCATAATCATTTGGTCTAGCAAGACCATTTTTAAAGATGGATTTTCTTTTTACTAGTTCTTGAATACGAAAGTCAAAATAACTGAAATTGAAATTTGCTCGCTATATAAATAGTTTGTAGTTTTGTATGTACACGCAATTTTTATGCTAGAAATCCTTTAATTCAAAATATCCATGCTTACGATGAGTTAGGTCATTAAGGATATGATGTTTTTTTTTTTTTTTTCTTTTTTCTTATGTGATTGTGTGGATGTGATAATTTTGGAAAGAAATAATTTGGATTATGACAGAAAATGTGAATGCGAATAAAAGATGAGATGTTATAGCAGGAAATAGAAAGAGTAAATTGCAAAAATCGTCCTTGTGGTTTGGCCAAATTGCACGTTTCATCCCTGTGATTCATTAAGTGCAAAAATGTCCGAATTTGGCACTGTTTCATGCACTTTTGGTCCCCCATGTTAACCGGCGTTAAATTGAGTTCCGTTAGCACTTACACGTTAGCCCTTTTGGCTAACGATCATTGCAGCGCCCGTCCTTTAAACTAACGGCCAAACCACAAGAACGATTTTTGCAATTTACTCTTTTTTTTCGATTTTATTTTTTTTTTTTATTTATTTTTAATTTTTTTTGAAATTTTTTTTCTTCGTCCATTTTTTATATAAAATATTTTATAAAAACTTTTTTATATAAAAATGTTTTTAATATAAAAAAATTCAAGAAAAAAGAGTAAATTGCAAAAAGTTTTTATATAAAAATGTTTCTTCGTCCGTTTTTTATATAAAAATTAAAAAGTTTTTATACAAAAACGTTTTTATATAAAAAAGTTTTTATACAAAAACGTTTTTTATATAAAAATAAAAAAGTTTTTATACAAAAATGTTTTTTATATAAAAAAATTCGAAAAAAAGAGTAAATTGCAAAAAGTTTTTATATAAAAATATTTTTTTATATAAAAACGTTTTATATAAAAAACTTTTTTCGTATATAAAATTTTTTTTATAAACTTTTTTTATATAAAAAAGTTTTATATGAAAACTTTTTATATAAAAAACATTTTTATATACAAATGTTTTATATAAAAAAAATTCACATGATGAAAAAAAAGTTTCCAAAAAGTAATTTCGGAAAAAAAATTCACATGACGAAAAAAAAAATTGAAAAAAAACGGACGAAAAAAAAATTTCAAAAAAATTAAATAGAAAAAAAAGAGTAAATTGCAAAAATCGTCTTTGTGGTTTGGCCGTTAGTTTAAAGGACGGGCGCTGCAACGATCGTTAGCCAAAAAGGCTAACGTGTAAGTGCTAACGGAACTCACTTTACGCCGGTTAATTTGAAAGGTATCCTCATGTATCACGCATGTGAAAGGTATCCTCATGTATCACGCATGTGTTCAATAATGATTTGATATTTTGTAAATTTTATTCGTCATAGCACATAGGATAAGCCAGGGATATTCTACTATTGCATTAGTTTCGTGAATGGATATTCTAATTCAACTCTTAGGCGGCGTTTGGTTTATTGAATAGAAATCACTATCGGTGCACGTTTGAAAAAGAAAATATTTGACGATTTCAAAGGCAGCGTTTGGCTTATAAATTTGGACAGAAGATTATCCAATAAACATAATTTGGATAGAAACACCAAAAAGTTAACTCATCATACATACAATTAAAACCCATTCAAAGGGCATGACGTGTTTTACTGTACTTCAAAATATGTCCATTTACTTATTATAGACGTATCGCTTAGTCCTGTATTCATGAGTCATAACAAGTAAGTTTGGCGCCCGTGCGTTATGACGGAGCTTTTTGGCCTTGATATTTACGTTTTTTGCGTGACGAAATTTTTTGGTAATAAGTGAGTTAAGAATATGAATTTTAATATAAAGCATGACTCGATAACATAAAGCAAATGCTATACAAATAGTTGTGTAGATTTTTATCAAAAATTGTATAACACAAACAAAAATATTTATAGTCAAAGTTGAAAAAGACAGATCGAAAAAGTCAATAGGGAACAATAATTTTGAGATGGAGGGAGTATAATTTTTCAAACGAAAATGGGCCTAACCCCTGCCACCGGGCCAACTACACATATGGGCTATATATAAATAATAGAAGATTAACTAACTGGTAATACTTATTCGTAACTTGATATTCGCTAACAACGAATTCCTCCATAATAACTGATCTAACTTTGGTTAAGGAAGGACTTGCACAACCTTAAAGACTAAAAGCATGCCATGAATGCCTCACAAGTTATGTGTATACGGTTATATGCCTGGTAAGACTTTGTCGACGAAAACTTAGAAATAAATAATTTATTTTCATTTATTTATAACAAGTACCAACACATTATAAGTCCAGTGAGACGAGACAACTCGCGAGTTATTCGAGATCAATTTGTAAACTACTTGAAATCGACTCGATTTAAACGAGTCGAGCTAGAGTTCGAGCTACTCGAGTATATTTTCGAATCGAGTTCGAGCTCCAAAATACTCTGCTCGTGAAGCTTGTGAGCATTATCAAGCTTCGATTAAATTACACTTTTACCCTTGTATATAATTTTCATACAAATCGAGTCGAACCGAGCTTGATATGCCGAATATTCATCAAGTTTGAGCATGAAATGTGAAAATAATCTAGCTCGAGTCGAGTTTCGAGCTCGTGTTTTACATGACGAGTCGAGCTCGAGCTCGCACTATAAAGCTCGACTGAGCTCGAGTTTTAGTATTCAAGTCGAGCTTGAGCTTTGCAGTATTCGGCTCGACTCGGCTTTACACCCCTAATCGTAAGAACATTTTTTGGTAACTAAAACAAAAATATTTAATCTTTTCTTATTCAGTTTGGAGTTCTCAATGAGCAGGAGAAGGAGCAATTACGGGAATCCCAAGTCAGGGTCATATGATTTCATTTGGGAACTTCCTAGTCTTGAGCTTCCTGCTGGCGTTAGCGCGTTTAACCTGCACAATGCCAAAAGAAACAGAACACGTGACATGTCCTGGGGAAGCATTTATACAAAAGAGTTTACCCTTTTATGTCGTGTTTCTTCAAGTAAAAAGCAGACTATGGTCAAATGACTTCCCGGCTATGTTGATCTTTGTTACCAGAACTATTGAACAAAACGATAATACACATGTTTGTCGAGAAACCATCATAGCTATAGTTTCATTTGACTAAATCGAGCCATGGGTGTTCACAGGTAGTAACTGTTGGAATATATGAATCATATAAATACTATAAACATATATTTACATCAAGAACACGCAGCGGAAAGATCTAATGAACATGTAATTAATTAATCTAAATAAACACGTACCTTTCTCGCGTAACCACCAAGAACAATATAAACCCTAATTAGGTTTATGAATATGTCGAACCAAGTAAGGGAAAAACACCAAGAATCACAAGCTAAAATAAGCTTGTCACTCGTTCTTGTACACACGCGATAGTAGCGTTCCAATGGGAAAGCTAGGTTCAAAAATCACAAAACAACCAAACACTTTGAAAGCTTTACTTGACACGACCAAATCCTAGTGGATTTAAAAGAGGGTCGTTCGTTGGAGCTTAGAGGGAGAAGAGAAGAAGAAGTTTGGCTAGTTAGGGATTCAAGATTAGAGAAAACAATAAACACAAAGGGTTGTATTTATAGTGTTCCTTGACTTGCTACCAAAGAAAACCCAAACCGACCCAAACCTTAAGGAATGGCCGGCCCCATAGAACCCATGGGGTTCTAGATCCTTCTCTTCCCTCTTTGCATAATTAGTCCTTTAACGGTCGTTATCTCCAACCCCGTTAAGTACTAACTATCGTTAAGTATTTGTTTTAGTGAAATGAATAAATATAAATATAAAATATATTTAATCTATTCAAACCATTGGAACTCTCACGTATTGTGTGCAATCCCGAGTCTCAGGTTCGAAACCGGACATACATATATTAATTCATTATACACAAAACCAACAGCTCCCACTTGGATAATGATTAATATTGTAATGACATGGGCTAGTCTAGCTTTAACAGATCCCAATGCCCCCAGCTCGATCCGAGTTGTGGTTCTCCTGGAAAAACCACGTGATGAATTTAATCATCATACTTATCCTTTTGTTGCTAATACCGCGTTAATATGGATATGGATCTTTGTCATTCCATAATTAACAGTAGTTTCTCGTTTATACGTAATTGAACAAGATTACCAAAACATCTGAACGTCTTCCAGATAGACTTTGGGTGCGGCCGCACAAACATCTTGTCAACCCTACGAGTGGCCAAGCAGTATTAAACTTCAAAACAAATTTGAAGGAACAAATCCTTTATTGACTACGAGCGTGACCCTTGAACTTTGCATCACCTCCGAAAATAGCCCTTATAACTACCTGTTACGGATAGCGTTAGACTATCTCACAGAAAATGAGCTACATCCTCGGCAGTCACCTGGTATCTCAAGTCTGAGGATAAATATTCATGATATACTTAATGACTATGATCCATAAAGTATAATCATGCAGTTGGGATAAGTCCTATATTCAATTTATCCAATATTGAATATCATGTGACATTGGTGTCTCAACCTTACTGTACATTCTACCAATCCTCACATTTGTCTTAATTCAATAATACTCCCATATTATTGATCGACAACGGACTATTTAGAATAACATTAGTTATTCATGGATTTAAACATGCAAATATAGGACACAAATATTAATAATGAGAATAAACGTTATCCGCACTTTATTTCATTAAAATAATAATTGTTTACATGTCCCTTATCCAAATACTAACCAGATCAAGCATGATAATTCCCATTAATGAATATGCCACAAGTCATGACCACCATACTTGTTGACAAGGCATAAATCAATTAATTTGATCTATCGGAATTTTGAGAATACTTATTTCAATAATGAAATACTTGTATGTGTTCATTCATCTATCTAGATATTGACACATACTTCATAAAATACGTGACATCCTCATGCACGAATTTATGACAATTAAACTACCAAACCTTTGTAGTTAAAGTATTCTAATTCTTTATGTATAATGCAACTATGCTCATATTGAGCACAACTAGTATGCATGGTCTCCTAATAAGGATTAGCTCCCACCATGACTAGTATTGAGTGTCATCTCAATTTTACTAGCATCATTGTATCCAAAACAACAATATGCTCTTATAAAGTTCCGTAAACTTTAACATTCATCGTGTAATGTTTTGATATTTTCAAATCCTTCAAGATTTTAACACTATATCAATCAAGCAATAACTTGCCATATGGTTCATATTTAGAATTTTGGAGTAAATCCAGGCTGAGGATGTAAATTCTAAACCATATCCATTACACTTAGCTATCTAATAATTTATAATTAGATATTAATGTTGTCAATCATCTTTCATTCAAGCATGATACAACAAGCAACATGATGTACATGAAAAAATCCTTGTGTCAGACTTAGATTTTTGTTCATGTCATATCTTTCCAAAGATATGTTTCTATCTAGATCTTCTAATAGAATATCATGTCCATTTAGAATCAGTTATTTTTACCGCTTATGTTTATAATCAAATAAACATATATTTCAAGGTTTTATTTTCTATATGAAGTTTCATTCCAAACTAAGTCTTAACATATAATGTTAATGTTAATGGAATGTTACTTCCCATATGTTATTCAACATATATGAAACAAGAAAATAAATACAGTACTCCCACTAGCTTTCAGGAATTAAGAAATACCTTATTTTAATTATAAATCAAAACTAGATTTAATAACTAACCATAAGTATATCTTCAAGATGCATGCATTAATCCATTTACAAATGATTTGCATTTTGTATACTTTTAAAGATTATTTGAATTCAAACACTCCTTTCAATTACTTTTCGTCCTCGCTCAAGTAATTATTAAAGAAAGAGTTTTGATATTCCATTATTAACTTCATATAAATGAAACTAATAATGTCAATCATAATCTTTATATATTTAATATGCTTAGAAAGAATCTCAATCACATTTAATTGCTTAATTGCGATTGATAATCTTTTCACATATTAAATATGTATACAAATTTTGTCCATATGATTTCTACACAAGAATTTTAAATCACTAGGATTTTCATTTCCTTTGTAGAAATTCATCTTCATTCTATAGTATAACTATAGAGTTTAAGATCAACTACGTTTTCAAACTAGTTATCTTCTTGAACTGCATCTAATTTATTCATAGTATGAGAAATTTGCCAAATTAAATATTTGCAATTTATTAACAGGTTCATCAAAATCCTGTAACTCATAATCCTCAACATATTCTACAAATATTTGAGATATCCTTGCTGATCTATGAATAATAATTCCATCATCTCGAGATTTAACATTAACATGTTTAATCCTCATTATGATCTTGCTAGTGTATTTTAGAAGATTATGTATCTTGTAATTTTATCTTATCAAGATAAAACTCCCACTCGCCTTTTGCAATTTATAGATTACCTATAAATGCTTAGCAAATAGAGCAACACAAAACTTGTTCTCTTTTGGGACTTTACAAAAACAAATTGACAGTTCTTAACCTTAATTTGTTAATAACCTACCCAACAAGTAGTTCAACAAATTCTGAACTTTAATTTTAAGACTTAATGTGATTCAACACATTCCATAATCAATGGTGTCTTATTAATCTTCTAGGTTGGAGTCTAATTGAGTAGTTTCAATCCATACTCAATTTCTAACCTTGATATCTTTAGGAAGATTAGAAGATATAGTTATCTTTAATCAAACAATTTTTCAAGAGTTTGATTTTCCTAACTGAACATACCATCAATACTATGTATTTCATTAGGATTAATATTGTAAGTTAAACTTACAATATCTTAAGATAAATATATATTTCATTTTTGGCTCACCTATTTACCAACTAAGTCAATTTAATGGTACAATAGATTTTCCAAGCTAATTGCATAATTTATAACATAAGTGCCTTATTGTCCAAGCCACTTAATATCTAAGTCTTACCAAAAGACATAAACTGTTATAATCCCAATCTATGTTATAAGTCATTAATCAACTTCATGACTTCTTGTATATGTCTAAACATAACAAGTTAACGTCTTACTTCAGTATAAGTCTTATAGCAATAAAAGACTTCATGTTTATATCTACAATATAAACATGTATAACTAAAGTAATTATGAAACCCACAGCTTGGTTTCAATAGTATTTCAAGTTAATTTATTACTTCATATATTTATGTCATTCCAAGAATACATAAACATCTAAATATGAAGTAGTATAAGATTACTTTATTTATTTATGTCATCAATACATAAATATTTACATTTGAAGTAGTCTTATTATCATATTGACACTTGTTCTAATAATTATCTAATTTAGGAACTTGTAAATTAACATAGTTTCATTTCATCAGCCGAGGCTGATAATGATGAAAGTATGTAATTTACCTTGTCGTTAATATCTAGTAATGAAAGTAGATATTAACTTCAAGTGTTTCATAAATTAGAATGTGTATAAAACACATTAGAACATTGATCTCTTACATTACAGTCAAGAGAAACCTATAAATCATATTCCATTATGTTGTTGCTTGCACACAATAAGATTTCTCCCACTTGTGCATGGAACAACATCACGTATCAGATAAACAACACGTCAATAGTTTGCTTATTTGATTAATATGATTGTGTCATAGATATAAGTAGATATAGAATCACCTCGTCCAGTAAGGAAACGTACACGACTATCCTTAATACCACAAGTGTCTATAATTGGAAAGTAATCATCTCAAGAGATTCTAGAGACAATTTGAGTTACTGTCAGGATATTAAAATACCAAGACTTGTAGCTCCCACTGAATTTAAGATCACTACATGAACTCATTATCCAGTAATTTCGGCACTATGCTCCCACTGAATTTGACAACATTATAAATGTTCCATAATCAGTAAAAGCAAATAGCGTGCTGCTTACTTTCCTACATCTTTGATGAATCCCTTACGTAACAGCTACTAAGGTACTTCAAAAATGTATTCTACTTTGTGAATGATGTAATAACCATCAATCCAATTAACTTGAAAGAATTGGGTATGCAATTTCTTCCTTAGTTAGTCTACCGTTCCCATCATGGTATGTAGCACCTTTAAATGGTTAAAGCATAACAACTAGATCAAACATTCTAGTTTGCCTTTTCCCAATCTTTGCGGTAATTAGTCTAGTTTCTAATTTAATAACTCCTAACCATGCAATTTCTGAAGAAATTCGCCATGAGTTATTTCTTAGAATTTAGACGATTCAATTTTCCTATTATACCTTTCTCACTCATGAAAGGAATAGGATTAAGTCTTACTCTTCACACGGAAAGTGGACTCGGTTTATTCTTTTCAGTAAAAATTGACTCTATCCAAAACCCCTACAGGTGTAGATCAATTTACTACTAAAAGAATATCTCATGTTTACGGTTTTAACGTTGCATTAAATACATTAAAAGAATTTTCAAAATTCAATTTAGTATTTTTTGATAATAACTTTTCAAGAAAATTAAACACCCACGGTAAATAAACTTTCACCATTTAATTTCCTTTGAAAATTAGGATCCAAATTGACGTCGTTTCATCACATCAGCTTTGGCTGCTAGCAATGAAAGTACTCAATAAGGTAGAGCTGCACTCAATTGCCAATATACAATTGCAATTCCTAGAATCATGGGACTTACATAATATGCCAACCTCAGTTGCAAATGTAAGCATGTTTCATCCCCAAATCTTTATGCCTTGGCGCCGTTCCATTACATCAGCTTTGGCTGCTAGTAATGAAAGTGCCCAATTAAGTTAACCAACTTAAGAAACAGTAAATTGACGTCGTTTCATTGCATTCAGCTTTGGCTGCTAGCAACGAAAGTACTCAATTTACCCTTAGACCGCACCCTTTGAACATCAACATTCAGCTTTGGCTGCTAGTGATGTAGGATGAAACCTTAGGTGTTTCTTTTTGTAGTTGGGTGGCATTTAACTTAAATTTTAAGGGTAATATGATTTTGATGTGTTAAATCAAAAAATATGTACAAAGATGTCATGCATTCATCTTTGTATCATATATGTTTTCAAAAACAAAAACCGTTTACTCATTCGCAGCTCAAATCATCAAGTCTTTTAATTGAGGCGTTGAACAAATTACAACATTGCCTTAAGATGCTTCGTATTTATCGTGGTGTACTTGGTAAGTCTAAAATTGACGCACAGGCGGGCGTAGGGACGACAGCCGCCGAAGCTGGTTAAAACCGTGCCCCTCTAAGGTCACAATTTAATGCGTACCAACTAGAACCCACTTTTTAGTTTGTCAATTTTAGGTCCGCCGCTTCGACCACTTAGTACAGTCGCAATCAATCAACTAAAAAAAAATATGATTTTCTTGCTAAAACAATTAATGTAGTAAATTTATTATTGCTAGTCTCGCCTGGGAGCAAATTACCGTGCGAAGCGAACCACTGTCGGCACATAAGACTTGGCAATAAATAAAATTACTACAAAGGTTTCATAGTTATTAGTCTTATTTATTTTTATTATAAAAATTACCCTCTTATGTGTTGCCATCCATCATAATATATAACACAAAAGATCAAGTAATTACAAAAATAAATAAACACATAATAACAAATATATGATCATCCACGATATCATATAGCCACATGCAAACCTTTTTCAATAAATCCTAATATTAATTCTATGTGAAATTTTAAATGTATGTAACTAACAAAACTCCCATTGGTTTTCGAGCTCATTGTGCCCAATGGTCCACAGACGCCAAATAATTTGACCGCGTAAGTTTTAGTTAGTTAGATACCACATTGCACATAACTTGTTAATTAATATATATTGAGGTCTTCCCCAATTTTAGATTTATTTAAATCATGTGACAAATAAATTCAAAACAACAACATACAAATCCAACCATGACAAAATATGCAAGATCTTGTCATGGATACCATATTGATCACATAATCATGTAGTCCATATTATTAATCAATATTATACTTGTACGTGTTTAATTAATTTAGTGACATCACATAGGGTATTCACAAATTAATCCCTAAAAATTTTATGCAATCCTAGGGTTTCTATCAAGATTTTAAATCAACCATAAAACCCTAACCAAAACATGTAGGTGTCGACCCATGGAGGGTGTCGACCTACTTTTGGAAGAAACAATTAGGGTTTAAAAACCCTAAAAAAATTAATTGCATGTATCTAATAAAGATTCAATTTTTAGGTTTTAGTAATTAATTACAAGTTCTTAAACAAGGCTCATGATGCCACTGTTGGAATATATGAATCATATAAATACTATAAACATATATTTACATCAAGAACACGCAGCGGAAAGATCTAATGAACATGTAATTAATTAATCTAAATAAACACGTACCTTTCTCGCGTAACCACCAAGAACAATATAAACCCTAATTAGGTTTATGAATATGTCGAACCAAGTAAGGGAAAAACACCAAGAATCACAAGCTAAAATAAGCTTGTCACTCGTTCTTGTACACACGCGATAGTAGCGTTCCAATGGGAAAGCTAGGTTCAAAAATCACAAAACAACCAAACACTTTGAAAGCTTTACTTGACACGACCAAATCCTAGTGGATTTAAAAGAGGGTCGTTCGTTGGAGCTTAGAGGGAGAAGAGAAGAAGAAGTTTGGCTAGTTAGGGATTCAAGATTAGAGAAAACAATAAACACAAAGGGTTGTATTTATAGTGTTCCTTGACTTGCTACCAAAGAAAACCCAAACCGACCCAAACCTTAAGGAATGGCCGGCCCCATAGAACCCATGGGGTTCTAGATCCTTCTCTTCCCTCTTTGCATAATTAGTCCTTTAACGGTCGTTATCTCCAACCCCGTTAAGTACTAACTATCGTTAAGTATTTGTTTTAGTGAAATGAATAAATATAAATATAAAATATATTTAATCTATTCAAACCATTGGAACTCTCACGTATTGTGTGCAATCCCGAGTCTCAGGTTCGAAACCGGACATACATATATTAATTCATTATACACAAAACCAACAGTAACGTCATGGTAGGAGATGCAATACATGAGCAGATCTCGTATATAAAAGACTATATGTCTCGATTTTTAATGGAGAATACTCTTTTTAACATTTTGATCATCCTTTCTCTACTTTACGGCTACAAGCGCTAATAAGCAATGTCCCAGTAAGACGTTGCCAAAATTCGTATCATAATAAAATTACCCAAGAGTAGAAGAGCTCCTAAGGTGCCGGGATAGAAAATGTTACTTGAAAATTTCGTATGATGTCTCAAAACAACATATATTCAAACAAAGCCTCCACCACATCTAAGCTTTTACTCGCTGTAAAGGTATACAAAGCTGAAGATGATGCTCCATAATATGGAAAAGCCGTTGGTATGAATCTCTCATATTCGTTGTGTCTAAAAGGACGAACTGGAATCTGAAAGTGCACATTAAAATCATGATGTGAATGTTAGATATGATAACAGTAGAGGCGACAAAACAGATGGGTTAAATGGGTAAGGTTAGCCTGTTAAAAAGGTTTGGGTCAAAAAAGGCAATTATTTAGCACATGTCCAAATAGGTCAGACACTTTGTAATCCAAATTCTTAAACAAAAACAAAACATGTTATTAATGTATTAAATAATAACTATGATTACAAAACTATATTTGTAGATAAAACAATCAAACCTTTTTAAATAAAGCCATTTAACTTATATACATTTAAATATGCATTTCAGTCCATTCAATCCATTTCCTTTTTAGTTAAATCCTTTAGCTTAACCCACTTGATAAATTAAACATTGCCCCTATCTTATATGTAGTTGGTCTAAATTGCCACCGTTAGGAAACAACCTACTTAGTGCATGATCATGGTTTAGATCACAAAATTTGTTCGTGAATGGGGCTCTGGGAAAGAAAAAAAAATGAGGTGCATCCCGCGCTCTTTGCTGAAAGGATTCGACGCTTGCCAATTGATTAAGTTGTCTAATTAATTATCTAGTAAGTATTAAGAACATTACCTGTTTTGCAAGTGACAAGCTAGTGTATCCAAGCCTCTGATATTCAACCTTAAACTGGAAAACACCATAAACATCTGGCACCTTAAAGGAAGCAAGATACAAACCCTGCAGATAAATTATAAAAAAAGAAGATGAATTTATTTAGCAAGCTTAGAGAAGCATATATCTACCATTTATATACATAGAACCCCTTAAATAACTGTTCACCCCTAAAAAATTGCCATCTCAGCACTAAATAGTTGAGCACTATTTTATGACTTTATCAAATCATACCATACTTCTTTTTATACCACATTTTCATGCATTAATTGTAGAACGCAAGTTAGTGAAGTTCTTTCAAAATGAATTGTTAGTGAAGTTCACACTTAACACTTATGATTAGGTGATTGTCACGTCATGGAGATGGATCGCTATCGTGTTTTCAGGATGAATGGGTTTAGCAAGAATCAACCAACTTTGGTTTTGAGATATATCTTTAGCACCCTTATTTGTGAAGTTACTGTAAAATATACAGTTAATAGTCTCAATTTCAACCCATTTACCTAGAATTGGGTTTATTCAAGTTATCTTTGACCTCTAATAGGTCAATATGGGTAAACTCTAAAAACCTTGATAAAAAGTTTGGAACGGGTCAGAGGTTATACGTGACCAATAATGTATCTAATTCTTCCACTCTCTCCGATCATTATATTAAACTAGTAGTTTAGTCATACTGTTTCATTATAATACCCGATAGATTAATAAACAACATAAAAAAAGAGTTTTTGGGTCAACACATACCGACCCGTTTTGACATGCATCAAATATTACTAGTTTCAACAAGCCCCATTTGGAGCACTAACCCAACCTGCCCAGCCAAGACCACTCAGTTTGCATCTCTATATGCTAAAAGTAACAATCAAATTATTGTGGTAAAAGTTGGAAATACTTGAGCAAAGAAAAAATACCTTAATTTAAAAAAAAATAAATAAAAAAATAACTTCAAATGGCCTCTTTCATGGAAAACCCATTTGCTAAGCTCGGTAACAAACTGCTGATTGCCAGATTTTCCATATCTGTTGCAAGTAATTATTCAAGCAATATACTCTTTAAGATTCATTTTGATGTACTTATCATTTCTTTTTCAGAGTAATACTATATGGGAAAGTATGTCGCTATGATAAAACTAAAGTAGCCAACTAAAGTATGCGGCTGTGGTGATTTAAGACTTACTTATCTGAGCTCCCCGACTTTTGCACTGGTGATTTAAAGAATCTGCATAAGACAGTAGTATTCAGTTCCAATTCAACCCAAAAAAAACACATAGGATTGTAAGATTGTTAATAAAGACAACTGCAAAATTACATACTTGTTGCTGAACAGATCTAAAGAGCCAGAGAACACAACTCTTGCATTATTTCTAGCCTGCAATATTAAAAGAAAGATTATTAGAAGAGTTATTTTGCAGACTTGGCATATCTCGCTACCTGGTGTAATTAAGCAATATTCGATGTGGAAATCAAACATGAGAACAAGTTATCTTGTAAATAAACAATAATAAGCGGAGAAAAACCTGAACAACTAAAACCAACGAAATGGAAGATCCAGAAAGGGATGGTGGACTTGACAGCTTGGACTTCGGGTTGGCAGAATATGCTGATGAAGAAGCTGAGAGAACCTTCAGAACCTGCAACACATGTTGAATATAAAAATGGATTCACAAGTGAACCAGCATCTCCGCAATCAAAGTATCGAGCAAATGCTGCATTTTAAACTTACCAAGCCATTTGCTGGGTTCACAGAATGACCAATCCCTTTGAAAAGTACAGGAGCCTGTGTCATGCAAAACAAAATTACTGAGAAGGCCAATATAATGTTATATGCACTGCTCCGAGCTAATATCATCTATCTATCTAGCTAGTTGACATGAATGAAAATATAGTCCAAATGGAACAACTCTTTATGTTTAACCAGTTCACCCCTACTATCTAGGTACGAGACCAAAATACAGGAATGAGAGGTAGCTAGCTTGCGGGATCTAGTTGTCATAGGTAAAGAGGCTAGTGTTCTTAATGTTGATATGAAAGCAAATATTTGTTCTGTGAAGTATAATCCTGGATCTAGTTTTCATGTTGCAGTACGTTCCTCTCAGCTATTTATTATTATGCACATTTTATTATATGGTCTTTAGGGATATATCTGTATGCATTCACTTATTGGCTGGGACCTTGCAGGTGGGTTCTGCAGATAATCACATTCATTATTATGACCTGAGAAATATAAGTCAACCATTACATATATTTGGTGGGCACCGGAAAACTGTTTCATATGTAAAATGTCTGTCCGACTCTGAGCTCGCTTCTGCGTCTACTGACAGCACGTTACGCTTGTGGACGTCAAGGAAAATATGCCAGTAAGACCACTACTAGGAATTCACTTTTTATGTGATCCTTCTCGTTATAAGCTGCAAGTCTGAGTTTGCATGCTGTTTTTTTTAGCAATCGTTTCCCCTCTTTGGCAGCTCCGAACGTTTAGAGGACACACAAATGAGAAGAATTTTGTAGGTTTGACCGTAAATAACGATTACATAGCATGTGGCAGCGAGACTAATGAAGCTTTGTCTACGACAAGGTCAGCTTATATATTGAGATCAAGATCTGGGGTCATGCCTACTTTTATCTTTTAACATTATTTTCTTTTCTCAACTTTTAGGATATCTCAAGACCTGCAGCTTGGCATAAATTCAGCTCTGAGACAAATGAAGGCGAGGAGGAACCAGGGTCATACTTTATAAGTGCTGTATGTTGGAAAAGTGATAGCCCAACTATGTTGACAGCAAACAGTCAAGGGACAATCAAAGTTCTTGTCCTTGCTGCATAATATATATAAATAAACCATTCAACCTGATTTTACCCAGTGTTAATAAGTTCGAAAGTTTCTTTTCAGATCCTTAGTTTCTACCAGGAATCCTATCCGATGATAGTATTGCCTGGAGAGTTAACTTGGGTTACAGTGTGACCAAGTAACCACTTTCAAACCAAACTCTTGTTCTTTAACTGTGACCTGATGCTTTCTTGCACACATCTCCTAATGTTGAGCTGAAACGCTTGACAATTGACATAAATTAAAGTCCTTATCCTCTTGATTTGAATCCATACATGGAGAACATTTTATCTTGGTGGTTGAAGCATATTGGGTTAGTTAACCTTTGGTGGAAATCTGAGAAAGAGAATGCAATCTGTAGTTGACCCACAAAAAAGGCGTGTGTTGTGAAAAAGGCCAAACTAGCTCTTGATTTGTGGTGTGTTGGGACTGGGACTGGGAGCAGAAGGACCAATGGACACAACTCAGACGTCGAGGGTAAATTAGTAACAAGATCTGAATTACGGACATTCAAGGGAATTAGCGAAGGTGGTCGACCATAAATATTAGGTGCTATTCTAGTGGAGATTATCATTTATCTTTGGAAGTCTCATATAGGCTCTCTTGAACCATAGTAACTACAAAAAGAGCCCCTATTGGCATCATCTAATGACCTACTTAGCAAAGTTGTGGTATTTCTTTCGGCAAACTTAAAAACATGATATAATATATATTGAATTTGCATATAACTGTATAGGACAAGCTGGTGAACGAATGACTTGTATTGGATAACTTCACGATACATTCCACCACCTTGCCCATGCAGGTTCTTGATGGGCGATGTTCACTTGTTACTCCTCTTGTACGTAAAATAATTATCGTTTAATTAAATGATATGATAGACTCCAATCTTCCTACAAGTCCTTAGTTGTACTCTTATTCACGAAAAATAATAAATGATATGATGATATTTGTGATCTTAGATGTGATGCTACGTATAGATGTTGATAGCATACATTTCTAGTACCCTGTTAAAGTTTAATTAAAGGGGTTTAAGCATTCTATCAGCATGAAAAAATAATCTCGCCAATAGTTGTAAAGAAAAGCTTGGCAAACTTCTTAGAAACCACAAAGTGAACCATCCCCACGTGGTGAAGGAGATGATTACCCGCCTTCGTGGAAAAAACCAACTTTTTTTTTTTTTTTTTTTATATTTCATTTTGTATCTTAAAAACCAGATTTCTTTAGCTCCTTTTCTGCAGCTAAATGTGGTTATCAACTTTTTTAAAAATACTGGCCATTACCTAAATTTTAAAATAGAAAAATACTCATCCAACTATATATACACATGCACTGACCTCAATTTTTGTACTCCCTAAAAGTACATCAGCTTGAACGAAATCATCCGCAGCAATTAATGTATGATCCCCCTCAGTTCCTGAGACAGCATAGCTGCCATGATCGATAACCATCGCAGATGGATCCTGTGCATTAGCGATTAAGAAAGCTTTTTGAAAATAATGAAAGAGCACAATAATGAATTGATAAAAACTGTCTTTAAGAGTAAATTGCAAAAATCCTCGGCCAAATTGCTTGTTTCGTCTGTATCTTTCGGAAAATGCCAGCGGCATTCTTGCGGAGAAACTTTGGGTTTCGTCCTTGTTTAAACTAAAATTACTAAAATACCCTCATCATCTTCCTTCTTAAAATAAGCAGTACAAAAGGGTATTTTAGTAATTTCAGTTTAGGGGAGGATGAAATCGGATCCAAGGTTTCCCAGAAGGATGCCGCTTGCACTTTCTGAACCATACGGATGAAACATACAATTTAGCAAAACAAGAAGGACGATTTTTGCAATTTACTTCGTGTTTAAAGGGCACAATTTGTGTTTCTTGTCTGGGGTGGCCCTCCAAAATTCACGAGACGACCCTGATAAAGAGTCGTAGCTTTTCATAAGAAATAGAAAGCTCAAAAAGTGTAAAACTCAAAATATGTATTGTAGTTTGATTAAGACTCTAAACAACTAAACTTGCACTTAAAATGGTACCGAACCATAACCTCTCAAGTTTAAACTAGAATCGACTAATAAAGGAGTG
Organism: Artemisia tridentata subsp. tridentata; assembly: GCA_021014915.2. Lineage (NCBI taxonomy): Eukaryota > Viridiplantae > Streptophyta > Magnoliopsida > Asterales > Asteraceae > Artemisia > Artemisia tridentata. The sequence goes on along the minus strand of CP139507.1, from coordinate 4,241,035 downwards.
TGGTTATCTGAATTCTAGTTGTGTTTATAGGAATTCATTTAGGTACCAAGATAAAAGAGAATGGTTCTCTTATTTTTAGGATGGTCATGTAATAAAATATAAGTTTACTATTAAAAATATCAAATACACAATATTAATGGGCTAAAATTTTGGGATGGCCCACACCTTCTCTTGTTTGTAATTTGGGGTTTTTGAAGATTGACTTGGTGTGTGAATGGGTTTTAGCCAATGTTTTAAAAACCGGACCGGACCGGCCGGTTCGACCGGCCTCCGGCTGGTCGGCCGGTTTAAAAAACCCCGGTTTTTTATAGTCCCGTTTACTGTAGCGAACCGGCCGGTTTTTCCGGTTTTGGCCTGTTTTTCCGGTTCGACCGGTCCGGTTCAACCGGTTTTGACTTTTTGACTTTTTTTTTTTTTTTTTTTTTTTGTTGGGCGGTTCGGCCGGTTCAACCGGTCCGGTTCGACCGGTGACGGAAGCTTGGCCGGTTCGACTAAAAAACCGGTTTTTAAAACATTGGTTTTAGCAAACGATCCCTAAGGTCAAAGGACCATTGGGGAGGCAAAATGGCACTGTTCAAGACGATCGGTGTACTTTTATTTTTATTTTAATTTGAGATGAAACATGTATTTTTGGTACAACCTTAGACCACTCCCAACTTTAACACAGGGTTAAACTTTAAAACACTGTTATGTCAGCTTTAAAACACTCACCTTTAACTCAACTTTAACACTCCCAACCATAACTCACCTTTATATCAAATATTTTTAAAAAGGGGAAAGTGAATTTTATTTTTTTTAACACAAAGTACCCTTAACGCAGCGTTAAGGGGTTAACTCAAACCCTTAACGCAGCACCCTCTCAACGCATAACTCCACTTTAACGCAGGCTTTTGGCACCTTTAACGCACTATTGCGTTACCGATGGGAGTGCTCTTAGAGAAAAACGGTTGTGTATGTTACTCTTTATTAAATTTACCTTAATCTTTACTACATATAGGGTATGTTTGGCGAAATGGACTAGGGTTGGAGTTGGGGCTGGGGCTAGAGCTGAGGCCGAGGCTTATATTATAAGCCGAAACTGAAATTTGTATTTTTATAAACTTGTTTGTCAAATCAGCTTAAGCTTGAGCTTATTATTGCTAAATTACTAAAGAGGACATAATTAAATAAACTTATAGTATACGTTTGATATTTTTATGAGTAAATAAGTAATTAATAGTTTAAAAGCCTCGGTCTAAAAATTTTAGCCTCTTTTATTGGGCTAGGGCTTATAGTTTTAAAAGCCTCCATAAGTCTCGACGCCAAACGAGACTTATTATACACGCCGACTTATTTTAAAATTTTAAGCCCCCGTAAGCCCCAATAAGCCTTCTCCAAACACACCCATAAACTTATAAAGGATGCTTCCCTTTTCTTGAATCTTGAATTCTTGAAATTTAATGAAACTTATATATGAAAGTATTATATATCTTTACTACATGACAAACACTAGACGAAATTATATTTACTACATAACAAACAATAGACAAAATTATAGCAACTGATAAACAATAATTTAATACAACTTGATCTACTATCTACACTATACTACTTATAATGCATGCATAAATTTTCCTTCAACCTTAAGGTTTTTAAATTTGAGTAATGTGTACACCATATAATACCATTGATTAAAAATGGTAACAACATTCACCGCTAAATTAATATTTTAGATATTGTTTCATCCTCAAACTTTTATCATTTTGTGTTTGTAACTCATAAACTATTTTCTCGCAATAATTACAAATTGAAGTCATAAATGTTGCATCAATAGTGACACCAGAGCCACAAGTTCGCAAATATAATTATCCGCCACTATATAAATTTGTGCGGGTATTCGTCTAGTACTTAACATGAGCGGTACTCCGTACTCAATCTCAAACGTAAATGGGTATACCCCTGCCACCGGGCCAATTACACATATGGGCTATAAATAGTTGAAGATTAACTAACTGGTAAAACTTATTCGTAAATAATAACTTATGTGAACTTTGGTTAAGGAAGGACTTTGTACAACTTCTAAAAGCATGCCATGAATGTGTTGGAATATGTGAATCATACAAATCTATAAACACATAAACATCACAAGTATGCGCAGCGGAAAGATCTACAATTAACATGTAAATTAATTAACATAAAACTAAATAGAGAGCGTACCTTATTTGATTCCTAGCAAGAACAAGGAATCGTGTGATCACCAAGAACAATATAAACCCTAATTGGGTTTAAGAATGGATCGACTTTTTAGGGTCGAATAAGGCAAAGTAACCACAAGCTAAAGTAAGCTTGTACTCCGTTCCTGTACACACGTACTACTAGCGTCTCAATGTGAAAAGCTAGGTTCAAGATCACAAATAAAACATCACAACAACTATGTTTGATGTTCTAAATATAAACTGATCGAATCCCATCACTGTACATCGAACAAAAGAATAAAAGAGTAATTATGTTTACATGCATGTAAATATGCATGCAAACATGATGAGGCGAAAAGTGTACCACTTTTAAGGGGTCATTTAAGCCTTAAATCGTATTTATTTGATCAAATATTGCCCTAAATCGTTCCTTTTGTCATTTTAGGTACTTTTGAGGAGAAATCTGGAAAAGGAGGCATTTTGGACGTTTTTGGAGCATAAAAGTGAAGAAAACGACAAAGTCTCAAAAATCGGCTGAAAGTTACCTTTGACGGCGTCACAATTAACTCTGGACGGCGTCATGCTTTGGCAAGAAAAAGTGGACGTGAAATTTACTCATGATAGGCCAGTGAAAATAGCATGTGAATTCTGACGGCGTCACGCTTTAACTTGATCAAGGGCGTCACGGCTTAAATCATAAGGGGACGGCGTCACGTTCAAGGTTCGACGGCGTCAAGCCTTGATAAGCCAGAATGGATTTTTGAAGAGCTAAAGAGGGACGGCGTCAAGAAGGTCATCCGGGAACCCTAGAAGCGGCGAGGTGACGGCGTCACACTCCATAAGGTGACGCCGTCAGATGCAAAAGTCTATATATAGTTTTCTAATTTTTTGTCATTAAGGAGAGCTTAGTGTGTGGAATTTTGGGAGAAAACCCTAAGACGAATTCAGCCTCTTTTTCAAGGCTTTTTGCCTTGAGATCTTCCATGTTACATTGAAGATAAGTTATCAATTAATCATTCAATATGTCTATGTGTTGTTTGATTTTATCTTATTCTTGTCTTTTGATTAACATGTTAGGCTAAATTTATCTTGTGTTTGCTTAGATCTAATGAAACCTAGCTATTGATTATTGGTTGTTAGTGTGTTGTTAGTTGTATTGGATGATTGTTTATCTATGTTAGGCTTAAGAAAACTGGCTAACTTCCTATTCGGTAACTTGCTTGAACGTCTTAAGAAACATGAACCAAATGCGTACTAAAGGTTTTTATGGTTGTATTTAATGCACAAGCGAATTCTAGTGATCCCATGTTAGGAGCTTCCTAGCCGGCTCGACATAGGAGTGAAGTAGGAGCTTGTAGAGTTGGGGAAGTAAGTACGCCACCCCACGAATGGTATTAAGGAATACACCCGTCATCCACGCGACTAATACACACTAATTAACCGGTAAAAGATAGTTAGGGAGTAAGGAAATCTAAGTAAACACATTTCTCTACACATAAGTTTCTCTCCACATTTTCATTTTTGTTATTTACTTTATTTGCATTTGTAGTTATTTGGGTTAGTTGACTAGCAACTAATTCCGCCCACTCCTTCAAAACCGAGATTTTACTTGCTTTCATAAAAATATAAAAACGTAAAAAAGAATCTTCCTCAACCCTTAGACCTATTAGAGTAGTCTTTCATACCTAACGAACACTATTCCCTGTGGAGAACGATCAATCCCCCGTACTTACCACTACACTATACTACATCGGTCAGGTACACTGCCTGGTGGGGTTGTAAGCCTCTTGAGATCCCTCGAGAGGTAAAACCTGTTGTAAGGTTACAAAACCCACACATCAAAACACACGTATATTATTATACATGCACATGGTATCATAACTCCTTTGACTTGTACGTGTAAGATTAGCAGTGAATGGAATTGGATAAAGGAATTGATTGAAAGCTCAATCGGTGAGGGATTAATTAGTGTCATCCGATCGACCATAAAACAAGAGACAAGGGTTGCTTTTATAGCAATAAAACTTGTCCTCCAAGTTTTATTTTCCACCTCCTCATATTTCATAAATCGACACTTAACCCCTTCCACTTTCCTTGTTCGATCATATAAATATTTGTGATTTAATAATTAATCATAAATCATTATATTAATTATTAATACATTGAGACTCATACGTAATGTGTGCAATCCCGAAGTCTCGGGTTCAAAACCGGACATACAAATATTAATAAATAATCCATAAACTCTAACAGCTCCCACTTGGATATTCATTAATATAGTAATGACATGGGTCAGTCTAGCTTAACCTTCTCAATGCCCCCAGCCTGAACCGAGTATGGTTTTCCTGGAAAAACCACGTGATGAATTTAATCATCATACTTATCCTTTTGTTACTAATACCGTGTTAATATGGATATGGATCTAGGTCATTCCATAATTAACTATTCTGTTTCTCGTTATTAATAATTGATCAAGATTACCAAAACATCTGAACGTCTTCCAGATAGACTTTGGGTAAGGCCTTACAAACATCTTGTCAATCCTACGAGGGGCCCAGCAGTATTATACTTCAAAACAAATTTGAAGGAACAAATCCTTTATTGACTACGAGCGTGACCCTTGAATTTCACATCATTTTTTTTGAAAATTGCCCTTATAACTACCTTTTACGGTTAGCGTTAGACCATCTTACAGAAAATGAGCTACATTCTCGGCAGTCACCTGGTATCTCAAGTCTGAGGATAAATATTCATGATATACTTGATGACAACGATCCATAAAGTATAATCATGTGGTTGGGATAAGTCCTATATTCAATTTATCCAATATTGAATATCATGTGACATTGGTGTCTCAACCTTACAGTACATTCTACCAATCCTCACATTTGTCTTAGTTCAATAATATTCCCATATTATTAATTGACAACGGACTATTTAGAATAAAATAATAAAATAATTTTATTCATGGATTTAAACATGCAAATATAGGATACAATATTATAAATGATAATAAACGTTATCCGCACTTTATTTCATTAAAATAATATTGCTTAACATCCCTTATCCAAATACTAACTAGATCAATGCATGATAATTCTCATCAATGAATTATGCCACAAGTCATATTCCACATACTTGTTGACAAGGCATAAATCAACTAATGTTGATCTATCGGAATTTTGAGAATACTTATTTCATATAATGAAATTCTTGTATGTGTGCATTTACCTATCTAGATATTGCCACATACTTCATAAAATGCGTGACATCCTCATGCACGAATTTATGACAAGTAAACTACCAAACCTTGTAGTTAAAGTATTCTAATTCTTTATGTATAATGCAACTATGCTCATAATGAGCATAACTAGTATACATGGTCTCCTAATAAGGATGAGCTCCCACCATGACTAGTATTGAGTGTCATCTTAATCTTACTAGCATCATTGTATCAAACAACAATATGCTCTTTTTAAAAGTTCCGTAAACTTTAATATCCATCGTGTAATGTTTGATATCTTTCAAATCCTTCAAGATTTGACCACAATATCAATCAAGCAACAATATGCCATATGGTTCTTATTTAGAATTTTTGGAGCAAATCCAGGCTGAGGATGTAAATTCTAAACCATATCCATTACACTTAGCTATCTAATAATTTTCATATTAATTAGATACTAATGTTGTCAATCATCTTGCATCCAAGCATGATACAACAAGCAACATGATGTACATGAAAAATCCTTGTGTCAAACTTAGATTTTGTTCATGTCATATCTTTTCAAAGATATGTTTCTATCTAGATCTTCTAATAGAATATCATGTTCTTCCAGAATCAATTATTTTACCGCTTATGTTTATAATCAAATAAACATATATTTCAAGGTTTTATTTTCTATATGAAGTTTCATTCCAAACTAAAACTTAACATATAAATGTTAATGGAATGTTACTTCCTATATGTTATACAACATATATGAAATAAGAAAATAAATACATCACTCCCACTAGCTTTCAGGAATATTAAGAAATATCTTAATTTTAATTATAAATCAAAACTAGATTTAATAACTAAAAATAAGTATATCTCCTAGATGCATGCATTAATCCATTCACGAATGATTTGCATTTTGCACACTACTAAAGATTATTTGAATTCAAACACTCCTTTCAATTACTTTTCGTCCTCGCTCAAGTAATTATTAAAGAAAGAGTTTTGACATTCCATTATTAATTTCATATAAATGAAACTAACAATAACAATCATAATCTTTATATATTTAATGTGCTTAGAAAGAATTTCAATCACATTTAATTGCTTATTTGTGATTGATAATCTTTTCACATATTAAATATGTATACAAATTTGTCCATTATGATTTCTACACAAGAATTTTAAATCTCTAGGATTTTCATTTCCATTTTAGAAATTCATTTCCATTCTATAGTGCAACTATAGAGTTCAAGATTAACTACGTTTCCAAACTAGTTATCTTTTTGGACTGCATCTAATTATTCATAGTATGAGTAATTTTGCCAAATAACATTTGCAATTTATTAACAGGCATATCACGATCCTGTAACTCATAACCCTCAACATATTCTACAAATATTTGAGATACCCTTACGGATCCATGAATAAGAATTCCATCATCTTGAGATTTAACACTAACATGTTAAATCCTCATTATGATTTTGCTAGTGTATTTAGAAGATTATGTATCTTGTAATTTTTATCTTTTGAAGATAAAACTCCCACTCACCTTTTGCAATTTATAGATTACCTATAAATGCTTAGCAAATAGAGCAACACAAAGTTTTTCTCTTTTGGGACTTTACATATACAAATTGACAGTTCCTAACCTTAATTTGTTAATAACCTACCCAACAAGTAGTTTAACAAATTCTGAACTTCAATTTTAAAACTTAATGTGATTGATCACATTCCATATTAAATGGTGTCTTATTGATCTTCTAGGTTGGAGTCTTAATTGAGTATATTCAATTCATACTCAATTTTCTAACCTTGATATCTTTAGGAAGATTAGAAGATATAGTTATCTTTAATCAAACAATAAAAAAAAATTTGATTCTCCTAACTGAACATACCATAAACACTATGTATTTCATTAGGATTAATATTGTAAGTCATTCTTACAATATGTGAGATAAATATATTTCGTTTTGGCTTACCTATTTACCAACTGAATCACTTTAGTGGTACAACAGATTTTCCAAGCCAATTGCATACTTTATAACATAAGTGCCTTTTTGCCCAAGCCACTTAATTTCTATGTCTTACCAAAAAGACATAAACTGTTATAATCCCAATGTACGTTATAAATCATTGATCAACTCAATGACTTCTTGTATATGTCTTAATTAAAAAAAAACATAACAAGCTAACGCCTTACTTTGTTATAAGTCTTATAGCAATAAAAGACTTCATATTTATATCTACAATATAAACATGTATAACTAAAGTAATTATGAAACCCACAACTTGGTTTCAATAGTATTTCAAGTTAATTTATTACTTCATATATTTATGTTATTCCAAGAATACATAAACATCTAAATATGAAGTAGTATAAGATTACTTCATTTATTTATGTCATTACAACAATACATAAATATTCTCATTAGAAGTAGTCTTATTATCATATTGACACTTATTCTAATAATTATCTAATTTTAGAAACTTGTAAATTAACATAGTTTCATTTCATCATTCGAGGCTGATAATGATGAAAGTATGTAATTTACCTTGTCATTAATATCTAGTAATGAAAGTAGATATTAACTTCAAGTGTTCCATAAATTAGAATGTGTATAAAACACATTAGAACATTGATCTCTTACTTTACAGTCAAGAGATCCCTTTAAATCATATTCCTTTATGTTGTTGCTTGCACACAATAAGATATCTCCCACTTGTGCATGGAACAACATCACGTATCGAATAAACAACACGTCAATAGTTTGCTTATTTGATCAATATGATTGGGTCATAGATATAAGTAGATATAGAATCACCTCGTCTAGTAAGAAAACGTACACGACTATCCTTAATACCACAAGTGTCTATAATTGGAAAGTAATCATCTCAAGAAATTATAGAGATAATCCGGGTAACTACCAAGACTTGTAGCTCCCACTGAATTTAAGATCACTGTATAAACTCATTATTCAGTAATTTCAGCACTATGCTCCCACTGGCTTTGACAACATTGTAAGTGTTGCATTACCAGTAAAACCAAATAGCGTGCTGTTTACTTTCCTACACCCTTGATGAATTCCTTACGTAATACTACTAAGGTACTCAAAGAATGTATTCTACTTTGTAAATGATGGAATATCCATCAATGCAATTAACTTGAAAGAATTGGGTATGCAATTTCTTCCTTAGTTAGGTCTACCATCCCCATCATGGTATGTAGCACCTTTAAATGGCTAAAGCATAATAACTAGATCAAACATTCTAGTTTGCCTTTTACCAATTTTGCGGTAATTAGTCTAGTTTCTAATTTAATAACTCCTAACCATGCAATTTCTTAAGAAATTCGCCATGAGTTATTTCTTAGAATTTAGACGATTCCAATTTTCCTATTATACCTTTCTCACTCATGAAAAGGAATAGGATTAAGTCTCACTCTTCACACGGAAAGTGGACTCGGTCTATTCTTTTCAGCAAAAATTGACTCTATCCAAAACCCCTACGGGTGTAGATCAATTTACTACTAAAAGAATATCCCATGTTTACGGTTTTAACGTTGCATTAAATACTTTAAAAGAATTTTCAAAATTCAATTTAGTATTATTGATAATAACTTTTCAAGAAAATTAAACACCCATGGTAAATAAAATTTCACCATTTAATTTTCATTGAAAATTAGGATCTAAATTGACGCCGTTTCATCACATCAGCTTTGGCTGCTAGCAATGAAAGTGCTCAATAAGGTACGGGATCACCCAATTGCCAATATCCAATTGCAATTCCTAGAAATCTTGGGACTTACATTATATTGCCAACCTCGGTTGCAAAATGTAAGCATGTTTCATCCTCAAATCTTTATGCCTTGGCGCCGTCCCATTACATCAGCTTTGGCTGCTAGTAATGAAAGTGCCCAATTAAGTTCACCAACTTAAGAAACTGTAAATTGACGTCGCTTTATTGCATTCAGCTTTGGCTGCTAGCAATAAAGTACTCAATTTACCCTTAGATGACCACCCTTTGAACATCAACATTCAGCTTTGGCTGCTAGTGATGTAGGATGAAACCTTAGGTGTTTCTTTTTGTAGTTGGGTGGCATATTACTTAAATTTATCAGGGTAATAAATTTTGATGTGTTAAATCAAAAAATATGTACAAAGATGTCATGCATTCATCTTTGTATCATATATGTTTTCAAAAACAAAACCGTTTACTCATTCGTAAGCTCAAATCATCAAAGTTTTTAATTGAGGCGTTGAGCAAATTACAACATTGCCTTAAGATGCTTCGTACTTTTTTATGGTGTACTTGGTAAGTCTATTATTGACGCACAGGCGAGCGGAGGGACGACAGCCGCCGAAGCCGGTTAAAACCGTGCCCCTCTAAGGTCACAATTTAATGTGAACCAACCTTAAACCCACTTTATAGTTTGTCAATAATAGGTCCGCCGCTTCGACCACTTTTGTACAGTCGCATCAATCAACTAAAACTTATGATTTTCTTGCTTAAAACAATTTATGTAGTAAATTATTAATTGCTAGTCTCGCCTGGGAGCAAATTACCGTGCGAAGCGAACCACTGTCGGCACATAAGACTTGGCAATTAAATGGTTTACTACAAAGGTTTCATAGTTATTAGGTTCATTTATTTTTTATTTTGAAAAATTACCCTCTTTGTTGTTACAATCCATCATAATTAAACACACAAAGAACAAGTAATTTAAAAAATAAATAAACACATAATAACACATATATGATCATTAACAATATCATATAGCCACATGCAAACCTTTTTGATAAATCCTATTAATTATCTATGTGAATTTTCATGTATCTAATCAATAAAACTCCCATTGGTTTTCGAGCTCATTGTACCCAATGGACCACAGACGCCAAATAAATTTGGCCGCGTAAGTTTTGATCAATTAAATACCACATTGCACATAACCAATTATAATTAATATATTAGGGTCTTCCCTAATTTAAGATCTATCTTAAAAAACATGTGAGCAAATAAATCAATAAACATTCCATGACAAAATATGCAAGATTTTGTCATGGATCCCATATTGCACATATAATCATGTTAACACATATTATCATGTCAATATATCCTGTACGCAATCTAATTAATTAATTAATGACATCACATAAGGTATTCATTAATTAATCCCTAAAAATTGCATGCAATCCTAGGGTTTCTACAAGTTTTCTACAAAAACTAAAAACCCTAAATCTTTTAATTTAGGTGTCGACCTAATATTAGGTTTACAAAAAAAATAAACCCTAGATTTATAAATTGCATGTATCTAATTAAAGATTCAATTTTTAAGGTTTTATGTAATCAATTACATGTTAAAAACGCGGCTCATGATGCCACTGTTGGAATATGTGAATCATACAAATCTATAAACACATAAACATCACAAGTATGCGCAGCGGAAAGATCTACAATTAACATGTAAATTAATTAACATAAAACTAAATAGAGAGCGTACCTTATTTGATTCCTAGCAAGAACAAGGAATCGTGTGATCACCAAGAACAATATAAACCCTAATTGGGTTTAAGAATGGATCGACTTTTTAGGGTCGAATAGGGCAAAGTAACCACAAGCTAAAGTAAGCTTGTACTCCGTTCCTGTACACACGTACTACTAGCGTCTCAATGTGAAAAGCTAGGTTCAAGATCACAAATAAAACATCACAACAACTATGTTTGATGTTCTAAATATAAACTGATCGAATCCCATCACTGTACATCGAACAAAAGAATAAAAGAGTAATTATGTTTACATGCATGTAAATATGCATGCAAACACACGTATATTATTATACATGCACATGGTATCATAACTCCTTTGACTTGTACGTGTAAGATTAGCAGTGAATGGAATTGGATAAAGGAATTGATTGAAAGCTCAATCGGTGAGGGATTAATTAGTGTCATCTGATCGACCATAAAACAAGAGACAAGGGTTGCTTTTATAGCAATAAAACTTGTCCTCCAAGTTTTATTTTCCACCTCCTCATATTTCATAAATCGACACTTAACCCCTTCCACTTTCCTTGTTCGATCATATAAATATTTGTGATTTAATAATTAATCATAAATCATTATATTAATTATTAATACATTGAGACTCATACGTAATGTGTGCAATCCCGAAGTCTCGGGTTCAAAACCGGACATACAAATATTAATAAATAATCCATAAACTCTAACAGAATGTCAGGGGAAATGGACCAAAACTTAGAAATTAATTTCTTTTCATTTATTTATAGCAAGTACCAGCACATCATAAGAGATCATTTTTTGGTAACTAAAACAAAATACTCCGTATTTCATCTTTTCTCGTTCAGTGTGGAGTTCTCAATGAGCAGGAGAAGGAGCAATTACGGGAATCCCAATCTCGTCAGGGTCGTACGATTTCATTTGGGAACTTCCTAGTCTGGAGCTTCCTGCTGGCATTAGCGCATTAAACCTGCACAAAAATGAGAGAATAGTTACTACAATAACTCAGATAATAATACGTGCACATCTCTACAGTATTACAACTTACAAGTCATACATGGAATGAAATTTTTACTAGAGAGTTTGGATTATTACTTGTTACAATCAACATTAGGGTCAATCAAACCCGCGGCAACATCTATATGACAAAGCTGGGGAATTTGCTGAGCTCGACCCATGTTTATCCCCATGAGTAGCGCAGCTTGCTTTAAGCATTGGCAGACTAATTTGAAGTTTTCAGGGGTTGCTTTAGCAACTTGGCTCAAGGTTTGAGCACTCTGGCAGCACGGAACAGTTATCCCGCCAACTCCCATCAAGTAAGCTTGGCAAGGCAACATTCGAGTTATTGCATTTTGACAAGAAATTGCATCCACAAATAGGCTTGCACTATTCAAAGCTACAAACAACAACATTAACATGGCCTTATTCATGTTTTATGAATGGTTACTAGTTATGCAGGATAGTGTGCCAAGTAAGATCTAATTTATAGTGAAATTGTCAAACTATGGTGTTGATTGAATAAGATAAAAAGGGCATGATAGTGGAACAAAAATGTTTCATTGTTGTTGAAAAGCATGATCCTCTGTGACTTGACTGTGAGTAAAATGTGATCACTTTTGTTGCAGTATTGTTTTTGGATGATTGATAAACCTTGTGAGCATATCTGCATATGGAATAACCAATGCTTTAAAAAAAATCATGATTACAATTTACACCTTTAGCTAACATATGTAAAACGTGAGTTGATGGTATTGTTAAAAAAAAAAAAAAAAAAAGAAAAAAAAAAAAAAAAAAAAGGGTTAGATTTAGAGTTGTAAAAGAATTTTTAAATTACTGTTTTAGACGGCTATGTAAAAGGTTAGATTTAGATGGCTAAGATCATGTATTCCAGGAGGTGGCTCAAAAGTAAAGCTACTAAAGCTATCGCTTTAGGCCCCTGAATTTTTAAGGCCCCTGATTTTCTAAAGCACCATCATGTATAAAGTCGTTACGCATATTCTTCAGCATCGTCTTTAGGGCCCCGACATTTTTTAAGCCCACCTAATTTCCTAAAATACCTTATACTAGTATAATTTAGGAGTTGAAGCTGCATCTACATTTATCTTTGCTCTTTAGGCATAAAGTTTATTAGATACTAAGTCCAAAACGATCAAGATTGTCTTTTGGGGCAAGAAAAACAATGAATTAAGCTCATTTTAGTAATTTTTATGCCTCCGTTTACTAAAATACCTGATACATTGAGGCCACATCTAGTTTTGTCTTTACTCTTTAGTCATAGGGACAATCAGACACCAAGTCCATCATTTTAGTTTTATAAAACGGACCAATATCATATTTTTTTGTACTTTTTGTTTAGTATGTTAATAAATGAATACGAAAAAACTTGTTTCTTATAAAATGAGCACGAGCATAATATTTCTTTCGCTTAATTGTTTTAAGTATTCATGTAGGTTTTGCTTGATTAAATGTTCACGAAAGAACACATACAAGCGCATTCGTGTTGTTTCAATTATGTCATCTAGGGCCCTACTTCTATATCACCGAAATAACAATGTTTGGTTTCTCTATTTGTCATCTGTTTTTCAATCATCAACCAGCTCTATCTAGGGGTATCCCTTTAAAAACGTATCGAATTTGTCGTGAAAATCGATTTTGCGTGACGAACAAAAAATAGGTAAAAAATGAGTAAAAAAGTTTCAAAAATGACTCTATTTTAAGTAGTAAAGACAAAAAAAAAAAAAAAAAAGTAATGACCATTTTACCCTTTATTATTTGAAAATTGCATCCAACGTCCTTACACTAAATTACATAAATGGTCCATGTCGTTACGCCAAATTGCGTCCAACGTCCCTATTTTAAAAAAAAATCCAAAATTTTTTTTTTCTAAAAAAGTTTTAAATAAATTTTTTTCAGAAAAAAAATGGAAAAAAAAATTTTTAAAATAATTTTTCTAAAAAATTAATTTCGAAAAAAAGTTAATTTTTCTAAAAAAATTAATTTCGAAAAATAAATTAATTTTCCTAAAAAAATTAATTTCGATAAAAAAAGTTAATTTTTCAAAAAAAAATTAATTTCGAAAAAAAAAAATTAAATTAATTTTTCTAAAAAAATTAATTTCGAAAAAAAAATTAATTTTTCTAAAAAAATAATTTGGAAAAAAAATAATTTAAAAAAAAAATAATTTTTCTAAAAAAATTAATTTCAAAAAAAAATTAATTTCGAAAAAAAAATTTAAGAAAAAATTAGTTTTTCTAAAAAAAATAATTTTTAGAAAAATTAATTTTTTTTTCGAAATTAATTTTTTTAGAAAAAATAATGTTTTTTTAAAAATTAATTTTTTTAGAAATTTTTTTTGGAAAAATTAATTTTTTTTTCGATTTTTTTTTTTCCATTTTTTTTCCGAAATAAATTTTTTTTAAACTTTTTTCAAAAATTTTTTTTTTGAATTTTTTTTAAAAAATAGGGACGTTGGACGCAATTTAGCTTAAAGACGGGGACTATTTCTGTAATTTAGAGTAAGGACGGTGGATGCAATATTCGCAAACCCACAAGGACCATTTATGTAACTTGGAAGGGTAAAATGGTCATAATGACTAAATAGAGTTATTTTGGAAACTTTTTTACTCATTTTTTGTTCGTTACGCAAAACCGATTTTCACGACAAGTTCTATACGTTTTTTAAGGGATACCCCTTTAATCTACTAAGCGTTCTTTGTTTTTCTAGATAGACGTTATATAGACAATTTTACTAACATCATAGCAAATAATCGAAAGATCCTATTTTTAAACTTTGCTTTAGGCCTCGGTAAGAATTGAGCCGCCCCTGATGTATTCATATATATGCATTAGCCAATTAGCTAGCCCCTGATGTGTACGTACAACATGTCTATTTTTGTCACATTAATGAAAATAGAATTATTTAAAACAACGTAAGTATTCAAATTGTGTACGTACAACATGTCTATTTTTGTCACATTAATGAAAATATTTAAAACTTCTTTATTGAAAATGTATGAAAATAATTCATTTAAAAGGCATTTTAACAACTTTCATAAACTTTGGTTAAAATTTTAACTTTTGTAAACCCATTTGTTTTTATCTAGGTAAAAGACCAAAGGACTAGAGTAAAAGACCAAAGGACTAGAGTAGCAGTGAGCTGTGAGTAGTAGCTGTGAGCAGTAGCCACAGCTCATAGCTTCTTAAAGAAGCATTGGAAAAATGAGCATTCCGAAAAAATCGCAAAGCTCACCGCGCCTTCGCCAAACGAACAATAAAAATCAAAAAGTTCATTGCTCACCGCTCATCGCCCAAAAAGCTCTAAAAAGCTCCGCGCTAAACATAGCCATCATCTTCTTCTACCTGTTGTTCGTATCTCTGTATTTTTATTCTTTTCATTTTCTTTCAATCACCTGAAACTAAGGTATGTTTTGTTGGAATATGTGAGTTGGAATAGCCTAAATACGACTAGAGGTGTGTGAGCATATTGGGGGCACACACATTGAACATTAGAATACGTTTTCATGTAAAGCTCAAAATGACCCGTTTGGACACAATGTGAACTGGATATGATATTTGCTTGTCCTGAAACCTTATAGCTGGATCTATTGAAGGTTCTGGAAGGGGAGAAAAGATGTCTATGTTCATTTCGAAGTGATAAGGTTGAGGAGGAGAATTGTGATATGTTTAGGAGTGTTTGGGATAAGCCTAAAAGGTTACTTTGAAGCTTATCTTGAGCTAGGGTTGATAGGCTATATAAACCCTTATATCCCTGCTCATTAAAGACGACACAAAAATTAAAACTCCTAAACCGAACCTTGTTTTCATTCGGTAATTACTTCACAGAATACACCATTTGAATTATAATAAACCCATAAATCTCAGTTAGAGATTTGCTATTAATACCAATTGGTTGCTATTCATAACAAGAAATCAATTGTAGTCCAGTGGGTGGCGTACTTGTTTGTGAGTATACAGACCAGGGATCGAATCCCACTCTGGTCAGATTCTGTGTTTAATTTTTTGGGCAGTTTTAGTTCGATTCAAACGCATACCACTTGGTATTTGGATCGGATCTAAAACAAGTATTAAACACAAGTTGTTTTGATAAATCGTGAAGCAAGCGACTAGCATCGTAACGTATTTGTTTGACGTGTTTGTGTGAGCAACCGTAGATGTAGTATATATTTACTACTTAGTTTTATTTGCGGGTGACTACAAGGTTAGTTTTCTATTTAGTTTTCTTGTTCCCTTTTATTCTTTGTTTGTTTATTATACGTGTTAACTATAATTGTAAACTAGATCCATTATCCGCTGCGTACTCGTAGTTAATGGTTAACTTGATTAATTAAATCCCAACAGTGGCATCACGAGCCATCTCGTTTATCGATTATGGGTTACACGATTTAATTAACACGCGAAAAGGCTGCATGAAATCTAACTTAGTTATTTGTTTTATTTTTGTTTTGACAACTATAATGCAATACTTGTCATTAATTAATAAAAAATAACAAGACACAAACGAATTAATTAACGGTTAATTAGATACATAAAATAGCAAAAAAAAAAAAAAAAAAAAAAAAAGAAAGTAAATAAGTTTGCCATGATTATTTCATGTGTGTATTCCTGCTATAAGACCTACGCAATCATTTTTTGTGATGCATGTGGCGATCTAGGCACTTGATGAAAACCTAGTGAGGGTCTTATGGTTCTCTTTTTGAAGAAGACTTGCTAGAGTTCTCGGATTTAAATGTTTACTTGTTAATATTATTGTCATGTTTTTAGTATTATGTTCTTTTGTGATTTTTGTTTTTAGCCTACATGTTTACACGCCTAAAACTAAAATAAAAGAGGACTAATACCTATAAAAAGGTTGACATTAATATGGTCTTAATTTACACGCCTAAATACCATGCTCATTGTGACCTGCTATTTGATTCGTGGAAAATTGTTTTTGTAAAATTAAGTGACCTAAATTATTGAAACAAGTTTTCATGAAATTAAAAACTGGACGCTATGGACACTTGGGAAGTACGGCTCACCCACTAGAACAAACTATAAGGGGGGTTTCAGGCGGTGCGCACAGTCGCACCTAAAGGATTTCCGGTTATAGCTTCGCGCTGACCTGGTCCTCCGCCTCCTTGCGAGTTCGATTGGAGCTACCGTGAACCATGATGATCACTACAGTGTCATTACTAAAAGTTTTTAAAATAAAGTGCTACAAAGTTGTTTTGCATGTTGATGAACTCAAATAAGTACATTTTATTACTATCATTTATCCTATTAATTTGACTTGTTTTACTATATTATGTATGAGGATTGATACTTAATCGTTTACTTTTGTAATTCTCAGGTAAAAACAAGCATTTGGTGAAACTTAGCGATTATGGACTAAAAACGGAGTAAAATGATCAAGATTGGAATTGGTTGTTGGAATGAAGAGAATGAAGACCATTGCCTGACTTTGAAGAATGCGCCGCATGGATTTATCCCATGCGCCGCATATGAAACTTTGGTCAACGAAGAATAATCAACTTATTTTGCTCCAGATGCGCCGCATCTCACTCATTATATGCGCCGCATCACTATCAATATTTCACCAGATACGATCCAAGACACAAGAGGACATGTGCCGCATCCAAAGATGAAGATACGCCGCATCTTCTGGCGGTGTACGAATATTCCTGAATATTATAATCTTGGACCCCACGCGAAGTTAAGTACATGCGCCGCATCTACTTACTAGATGCGCCGCATCTTACCCTCAGACAGAAACTATAAATACCCCAAGACCAGACGAATTCGATGTGACATATATTATATACGTGACCGAAGACCAGAAACCAAGGACGAATTCAGTCAAGGCAGCAGCACAAGACACACCCAAATCAAATATACAAGAGCTGTAAGAAGGTGCCGCATGTGTTTAATTCATTAAGTAGTTTTGTTTTATTGTGTTAGTAAACTTTAATTCATCAAGATTGGTGGCTTGTGTAATGTGACAACGGAAAGGTTGCACTCCCTTAAAACTGCTTTCTCATCAATTAAAGTTTATATGTTAGTGTCTTTGGTGACTTTTATTAGTGCATTGATAACCTCTGTGGCTAGCTGAGCGTTGATCGGGTCGCCATGCCTCTGCCCTCGCCTGTTTATTAGATGCCTATGTATTCTATGGTCTGTAGAAAAGTAGGAGAAAGATAAACGGGATAGTCATAAGTAATCACTAAGGGTTTACTCGCCGATAAGATTAGAACCAACGAGAAAAGACTTAATCTCGGTGCGTTGCATCGAACTATACACTTCATATAACACTAGCAATAAAACAAGTGACAAACTACTTATCATAAGGATAGCCCTCTTATTGTCTCAAGTATTTATCTGTGTACGTGTGTGCTACTTGCTGATTCGTGCCTATTGGTTTAGTTTATCATTTAATTGCAACCAAATCGTGCCAGTCTCTCAGGCTGAAACCCCTCGCGTTAGATTAGATTGTATAGCTAACTTAATATATTAAAATACTGATTAGAATAACTAGATAATACGTTCCACTCTTAGTGATCGACACTCTACTTACCATTATATTCATACTGACCGGGTACACTGCTCGTTAGGTGTGTGTGTTATTGATAAGTCGGCTAAATATAAATTTAAAACTTGATTAGGCATTAAAACTGCTAAACCGCAACGACACACGCAGCAACATCAAGTTTTTGGCGCCGCTGCCGGAGAGTGAATTGTTATTATCTGTTAATTTGATTAGTATTTTAATTAGGTTTTTAATTTTTATCTAACCGCTAATTTTGTTGTGTATTAGTTTAATTTGCATTCATTGTACTATTTTGCATATTTTCTGTTTTTGTGTGTTATTTGTTTGCTTTTATTTTGTTTTTATTTTCGTGTGATTTTATTTGTTTTTTATTTTTCGTATTTTTTTGTTTTCTGCTATCGTTGTACTGAGCTAAATCGAACGATACGGCGCATCTGATTTCTCAGATACGGCGTATTGCGTTTAATTTTTATAAAATACAACGCGTTTAATTAATTCGATACGACGCATCTTCTCCCCAAGATACGGCGTATCTGTTTTTAATAAGAAATTTTTTCTAAGCGATAAAGCGATACGACGCATCTTTTCCCCAAGATACGGCGTATCTGTTTTTGATAAAAAAATTTTCTAAACGTTAACGCCATACGACGCATCTGCTCTTGCAGATACGGCGTATCTATTATTTTAATTAAAAACAGTTTTCGAATTATTAAACAGATACGGCGTATCGATTTTTACCGATACGGCGTATCTTCTGAATCAAAAATCTTATATTTTGAAACGTAACGAATATACGGCGCATAAACTTTTGTTAATACGACGAATATAATTTGATAAATATAGTTGATTTTTTATATTTACTTTGATCGGCCCACTACTTTCGTGTGCAAGTTGTTTATTTTCAGGGTAAAGGATGACTCAAGCATCACCATGAAAGATTACGTTCTGAACAAAACCGATAGACGCTAGCTGGAGTGGCCGAACATAAGACAGCAAGAGTGGAGGAAAACTCAGTACTGGTAACATTGAACGTATTAAATTCTTGAAATAGAATTCCAGGTAAACTCTACGATTATTCGACCAGCCCATGGCTTGACCACTCTTTGCATTTTCATTATGGACACGTTTCTTCGTATATTACATATATTCATTTTGGATTGTACTAATCACTATTCTCACATATATATTTAATGTTTCAGTTTATGTTTCTTGTTATATCTTATGAAGACTGGCATTAAGTTCAGTATGAGAGTACGAGAGGACGTGAGAGATTAAACCGTGGAACGAGTCGTATTACAACAGACTGTTAGCAGTCTGTTTGGTAACCACATGCGCCGCATCTGGTAAACAGATGCGACGCATCCTATCCTTTATTTCGTTTTATTTTTGTTTCAGACCGCATTGGATACGGCGCATCTCAATTCTGAGATGCGACGCATCTCCTGCAATGGTCATATCTTATTTTATTTTTCTGCATTTTTTGATTTCGAATTTAAAACTTTTTATCAGTTTATTTTAATGCGGCGCATCCCTGGTTAAGGATGCGGCGCATCTTTTATTCTGATCCGTATTTATTCCAGGCTCGATACGGCGTATCTTCTTCCATAAGATATGGCGCATCGACTGACCTGATGATTTTCATTTTTTATTTTTATGTTTTATTTTTACCTAACTACTAATGTATTATGCAAGTTGAACCTTTCTTACCTTAGGTGTGTTTTAAAGTGTTGGTGGTATTATAGATTCCTGCATTTTCTGTGGATACATCTTATAAGAAGCTTAAACGTTCTAATCCACAAGAAAGATGATTTTTGCTCTACTACTAATGGAGGATCATACCGAGCAAATCTCAGGGGAGTTTTTCTGTTCTAATTCTTTTATTTTCCAGTTTTTAACTTTTTATACGAACAACGAGGACGTTGTTTAACTTAAGTGGGGGGATTGGAGAATTAGAACACTTAACATTTACTTGTCCTAAACTTTTCAAAATATGCTTAAAATGTGCTTAATATATCAAAATTTAAAATTTTTAGCATGTTTTTGTTTAAAGTCTAAGTTGCATAGCTGCACACATGACGTTATTTTTAAAATTGTGATTTTTCAAAATTCACAAATCTATGAGTGTGCCGGTGACTTGTAAACTTTAGAACTTGGCTTGTATACTATTCAAGACCACCATAATAAGTATTATTTTATATAATTGGAATGACTTGTCTAAATTGGTAAATTTCTAGGATTACACCCAAATAGCCTTTATATGTTATGTGTTATTAGCTAACTACACTGGTTAGTTAACTCCCGTATAAACCCTTTTGTTACTCTCATTTTTAGAGTAAGATACCCCTAGAAAAACACTCAGAGCCATTCCTTTCGTTTCTTACACCTTTGTTAAAATGTTTCGTTACACCCTTACACCTTAGCCTACCCTGTAGATTAGAATCCGTGGTTGGTTAATTGCTATAGGCAAAGTGTGTTTCCTTACATTACCTGTGTTCGCGTGCGTAATTCATTATCTATGGTTAGGTCGGGAAATTGCACAATGCAATTGGAGTGAAAGTAAATATTGTATATCTTTGAGTTTATTTTTCGTGTGTTTACTACTTTCACTATTACCGTTATTTCTGAAGTCATGAAAAGTATGGAAAAATTATCCAGATTTATTGTTATAGTGATGTGGTGAAATTTTACACATCTATGTTTATGTTTCTTAGTAAAAAAAAAAAAAAAAAAAAAAAAAAAAAAAAAAAAAAAAAAAAAAAAAAGTTGGATGTTTGATTTAAACCAACAATGTAAAGTTATGTAAGTGGTCGATATCACCACTAGTTGTTATATATTTATGGATTGAAATGGGAGTTGGCAGTTATGGGAACGTCAACTAAGGTTTATTCTTTGATTAAGATCTTGTTGAGTATAATTCGTGTCTACCTAAAGCGTGTGTTTCAAGTGTTAAAGCGTGAGTTATTCAATGATATGAGTCTTATTCATGGGATGGTTGGGATAGTGATTAACCACACTTAGGATTTTAATTTATTTGTTTTGTTTATTTTTCATTTTACACCAATTTATATCCCAAAAATTATCCATACCCTGTATTATTCTTTATCCAACCAAACCTTTGATTTATTGAGATTAGGGATTTGAGCAATCTTAAGTATCGTAGTCGTGGATTCGGCTATGTATTTATGATTTTGTCGCCCTTTTTGATATATTATTATTGGTGAAGTTTGGACCTATCTTTAGCCTGTTCGAGTTAAGGATTTGAGCAATTGCAAGTATCGTGTTCGTGGATTCGATCATGTATTTGTGATTTTGTCGCCTTTTCTGGAATTTGAGATAGATAGTGAATAAGAATAATTAACCCTTAAACCTAAAAACCCTTTTTACCGCTTTAGACTTGTTATTCCTTGGCTTTAGTGGTGGAGATGTGTATACTTGCCAAGCTTATGATAGAATATTCGTCGCGACTGGACAGTTAAACGATTAGATTTGCTTTTATCGAAATATTTTTATTCTACTTCTAATTCGTTAAGTGTTTAGTTGTGTGATTATGACAAAAGACGAATACATGCTTAAATATAAAAATAAATCCTAACATCTTTAGGATACATTTTCATAAGATTAATTCTAAGGTTTACTTGGGGACAAGTAAAGTTCAAGTGGGGGGATATTTGATGAACTCAAATAAGTACATTTTATTACTATCATTTATCCTATTAATTTGACTTGTTTTACTATATTATGTATGAGGATTGATACTTAATCGTTTACTTTTGTAATTCTCAGGTAAAAACAAGCATTTGGTGAAACTTAGTGATTATGGACTAAAAACGGAGTAAAATGATCAAGATTGGAATTGGTTGTTGAAATGAAGAGAATGAAGACCACTGCCTGACTTTGAAGAATGCGCCGCATGGATTTATCCCATGCGCCGCATATGAAACTTTGGTCAACGAAGAATAACCAACTTATTTTGCTCCAGATGCGCCGCATCTCACTCATTATATGCGCCGCATCACTATCAATATTTCACCAGATACGATCCAAGACACAAGAGGACATGCGCCGCATCCAAAGATGAAGATACGCCGCATCTTCTGGCGGTGTACGAATATTCCTGAATATTATAATCTTGGACCCCACGCGAAGTTAAGTACATGCGCCGCATCTACTTACTAGATGCGCCGCATCTTACCCTCAGACAGAAACTATAAATACCCCAAGACCAGATGAATTCGATGTGACATATATTATATACGTGACCGAAGACCAGAAACCAAGGACGAATTCAGTCAAGGCAGCAGCACAAGACACACCCAAATCAAAGATACAAGAGCTGTAAGAAGGTGTTGCATGTGTTTAATTCATTAAGTAGTTTTGTTTTATTGTGTTAGTAAACTTTAATTCATCAAGATTGGTGGCTTGTGTAATGTGACAACGGAAAGGTTGCACTCCCTTAAAACTGCTTTCTCATCAATTAAAGTTTATATGTTAGTGTCTTTGGTGACTTTTATTAGTGCATTGATAACCTCTGTGGCTAGCTGAGCGTTGATCGGGTCGCCATGCCTCTGCCCTCGCCTGTTTATTAGATGCCTATGTATTCTATGGTCTGTAGAAAAGTAGGAGAAAGATAAACGGGATAGTCATAAGTAATCATTAAGGGTTTACTCGCCGATAAGATTAGAACCAACGAGAAAGGACTTAATCTCGGTGCGTTGCATCGAACTATACAATTCATATAACACTAGCAATAAAACAAGTGACAAACTACTTATCATAAGGACAGCCCTCTTATTGTCTCGAGTATTTATCTGTGTACGTGTGTGCTACTTGCTGATTCGTGCCTATTGGTTTAGTTTATCATTTAATTGCAACCAAATCGTGCCAGTCTCTCAGGCTGAACCCCCTCGCGTTAGATTAGATTGTATAGCTAACTTAATATATTAAAATACTGATTAGAATAACTAGATAATACGTTCCACTCTTAGTGATCGACACTCTACTTACCATTATATTCATACTGACCGGGTACACTGCTCGTTAGGTGTGTGTGTTATTGATAAGTCGGCTAAATATAAATTTAAAACTTGATTAGGCATTAAAACTGCTAAACCGCAACGACACACGCAGCAACATCACATGCTTCTTTGTACACGATTTTATCACATTTATGCGTATACCCTATATGTAAATTTTAAGTCTATGCCACCCAACCAAGAACACGTGCATTTGACTTGACCTCTTTGGTCAGACCTTAGGGCCATTTCAACCCATGGCGAATTTTGCTCATTGGTCAGACCTTTGGCGATATTTGCACGTTCTTGCTTGGTCGACTTATTTCGAGTATGCTTGGTCAGACCTTGGACCCGAGGCATAAGATGAGACTAAACATGCTCATGACATTATTATTTGTCTACTAATGTCTTGATCAGTCTCATAAGTCTAAGAGTTGCAGTTTATGCAATTAACGCTCGTCGCTTACCTCTTGCCCTACTTGTTTACACGCTGGTCGGACCTCCGGTAATAAGTGGGAGGTCAAGATGGATCTTAGTCTTAATTAGTAATTAATTGGGTAGTTAATTCTTTTAAGAATTTAATTATCGAAAATACTAACATTGAACTTTCTATGTTCTGATTAAAATTGTGTTGTTGCAACATAATTCGTAAACAAAGTTTGTTTTTTCTTAAAAAGACACACTTAGTTTCTTTTCCTGGTAAGAAGAGTGAGACTTATTCCTATTTATTTCTCCTTAGTTGACAAACTAAGATCGGATTACAATTGTTAAACTCACTTATGATCTTTCATTACCCTTTTCCGGTATTGAAATAATTGAAAGATAAAATATTTTGTGTAACTAGAAAATATTTTGTCTATAGCTACCAAAATAAATGACATCTTGCACTTGTCACGATGTATGAGTTTAAACCGCAAAGAGTAAAGAAATTACTAGCATATTCGCTAGGTATTTTTCTTGGACTCTTATTATTCCTTATAGTGCTAAATACCCTTGGGGCTATGTAGACGATAAAGGAGGAACTGCATGCTAACTATTCAAGTTAAATGAAAGCATGAATGGCTAGTCCCTCATCTACATAAGTAGGACTTCATATACTCTGTTCAATACCTAAGTACATTGCTACTTGTAGGCATTCGAAGAGAATAGGAAAGTGTATTAAATTGCAATATGCTTTCTACTGGCAATGTAACACTTACAATGTTGACAAATCCAGTGGGAGCATTGCGTTTTATTACTGAAATAACATTCCTGTAATGTTGTCAATTTCAGTGGGAGCTACGAGTTTTATTTCCTTGTTACTCACCCATATCATTTCAAACTTGCTTTGAAATAATTCATTACTTTCCGAATATGAACGACCATTGCTTAAAGGATAATTGCATTTTATTTTATTAGATAACACGTTGCCTTTCTGCTGTTGCTTTCTGAACGTTATCTATAGAATAATAATCCACAATTCCTTATTAAAAGTTATGGTTCTAAAACTACTTGTAATATCTATGACATTATCATATTGTTTACACAATCAATCACATGTTGTTTGTTTTCATAATATGATGTTGTTCCTTACACAAGTGGGAAAAATCTCAAAGTGTGTGCAAGGAACAACATATTATTGGTTTCTCTTGACCGCAAGGTAAGAAAGCTAATCATTCTACTAGGACTTGAACACACAAGATATTTGTTGCCCTACTACATTCAAATGTCATGATATAGTGTAAAGATACTTCAACATTTCGACTACATGTTTTAGTCAACATAATTATGGTTAAATGATAATAATCGTAATTCTGAAGTATAAAATTAACTTGAAATTACTACAGAACTCAAGAGTTTGCGTTCATGATTACTTTTGTTAGTATAATA
Organism: Artemisia tridentata subsp. tridentata; assembly: GCA_021014915.2. Taxonomy (NCBI): domain Eukaryota; kingdom Viridiplantae; phylum Streptophyta; class Magnoliopsida; order Asterales; family Asteraceae; genus Artemisia; species Artemisia tridentata. Next base: position 4,215,707 of record CP139507.1, on the reverse strand, counting down.
TGTTTACATGTTAAGACATAATTATAAAGTCATTGAATTAATCAATGACTTGTAACATAAAGTATATAGTAAAATTGTTATGTCTTCTTGTTAACACATAAACATGAGGTCTTTGAATTATTCAAAGACTTATAATGTATTATTGACATGTTTTGTTTTCTTGTAAACACCATGAACATATAATTCTTGAAAAGTTATGTCTTCTTGTGAACACATGAGCATAAAGTTCTTGTATTATTCAAGAAATATACATTATAGCATGCACTTGGTTAGAAAATACTTAATATGCAATTTGGCTTGACCCAATTGACAAGTATTTGATCCAAAGAGAATTAAGTTATGTATGGAATTCTCATATAGTCTCACAATTCCAATACTCATAGAATACCACATTATTATGGTATGTCTAATGTGTTGAAACAAACAATATTCATATTGTTTAATTCATGATAGCTTTAATTGCTCTGCCTCCAAAATCTATCAAGGTTAGAAAATTGCGTGTGTCGTGGACATACTCAATATGGCTCAAACCTAGAAGGTATTCAAGAAAACCCATGACCGAAACCCCTAAACCTTTAGGGATTTTTGGTTTTTCCACTTAAACCAATCGAATCCTAAACCCTTTTGGGTTTTTGATTTTTCTACACTTCCTAGCTTGAAGATTGTAGTATTGGTGTTCCTCCTAGCTCGACGAAACACAAAATTGTTGCTAAGGTTTTCGGTTAAAGGGTGATACAAAATTAGGGTTTTGCTACAAACCTTAATTAGAGTTGTTGGAAGGTATTCCATTATGTCTTGATTTAAGTTCTGAATTTGTTATAATCTTATGAAGCATTTTATTAACAATCTAGAGATGAGAACTTGAAATGTATTTTGTAGTTCCCAAATAAAAAACAATTTATTGTTGCTTAAATACTTAGTAGTTAGAGAATTGTCTCTACCTACAAAAGTAAGTGGGAGCATCTACAAATCTTGAATATATTCAAGAACAAATACATAACCTTCTAAAATCCACTTATTAATGTCATACTAAGGTTAAACATGTAAATGTCGACCGAAGTATAATGTTACCCTCATTCATAAATCCGCAAGGATGCCTCATCACTTGAGTGATATTTTAATATCAATGCTGAGGGATATAAGTTAGAAGATCATTGTAAATCTGCTGACTACTAAGGTATATTATCACATCTTGAATCTGATAAATGTCTTAGAACTATGAATGATAAGATGCAGTCCTTAAAAGGCAAATCAATGTTTTGATCTTGATTGTTATTTCGCCTAATAGTTAACCTATGAGGTTGGAATAAGTTTCTTTTGAAGAAAGGCTTACAAGGACAAAATTGTATACATGATTAATGCATGGTTTATAATAAGAAGTTTTTAATCATACTCATGCAATTGACTGTGATTAGATTTTCTTATATACACGCATTAATTAAATAAAGATAATTAATTGTCATACAAGTTTTCCTTGAATGTGGAATATGGCAATTAAGTTTTATAAATCTTTCCTTTATGATTACCTTTTGCGAGGACGGTGTGTAATCAAAATGGTTATGAGTTTACATAATCTTTATGTAGTATACAAGTTTAAGCAATCCAAGTTTGGATTGGATCATGCATCTAGGAGCTGAGATCTTGAATTTAATTACAATATGATTTTGATTGAATTAAGATAACTCCTGATTACATCTGACATTAAGTGGGAGCACTATATTTTTCCTTAAAATTCATATGTTGTATAACATATTGAAGATATCATTCCATTTAAGCTAGAGTTTAATCCTTAAGCTTGGAATAAAACTTCACTTGGGATTTAGGGAATAGAATAAACAACCTTGGAATAAATGTTTATTTGGAATAAACATATGCGAAAAATTAAGTCCAACACAAATGCAATATATTATTCAAGCAAGTCTTAAATATTATATTTCACTTGGAATAATTTATTACATGGATGGAAACCTTATGTTTTTAACTAAGGATTTGTCATGTATATATTATATTGTGTATAAGACTGGTTGTTACTTTTGCACTAGAGCAAGATGAGCTGACAACAACAATATCTAATTGAGAATATTTAGATTATTGTTAATACAGATGTTTACGAATTATAAAGCATAGTGTTGTATACGTACAATGATGCTAGAGGATAATTAAAACTAGTTAAAGTAGGATTTTATCATTTATGATAAATCTGCTAACTAGATATGCTCAACGAAGAGCATTGTTGCATTACACATTAAGGAATAAGAATACTTTACATTTTAAGAAACTGTAAAGATGATTGTCAGTATGTCGTTGAATTCTAATACCTTATGCAAGGTAGGGCGACATCTCCATACTATAACACTTGCAATAGTATGAGCATATGAGATAAGACACTCATCTCAAATCCCTCACTATATGTGAAATTTGAAACTAGTATTCGGAAAGTTTACTCAGATGACTATTTAGTTTTCTTGTAAAGAAAAGTTAAGAATGTTGGAAACATTAGACTTCAATTTACTAATTAGTCTCATGCATATCTGTTTATAGTATTTGGATAATTGGGATTGTAAGACAATTTTTACTTTATGATGAATAAAGATACTTGGTATTTGTTATTCATTCATATAATAACTGTTATCCTATATTTGCATGTTTAATCCTTGAATGATTTTATCGTTCTAAATATGTCCATTGTCGGTTAACAATTTGGGAATATTGTTATGCAAGGCAAATGTGAGTGTTGGTTATATTCTATGAGAATGTGGATTGTTCCCGCCAAACTCATATGTATTCACAAGGGATGCATATTGGATACCCCAACTTTTGAACATTTACTTTTGGATCCTTGTCATGAGTAAGATGTTGAAAATGGTTTATTAGGTCATCCTTAGACTTGAGATACAAGCAAGTTCTGTTATGTGTGGATATCACTTTTGTAATTATATGCCAAACGCTGTCCTGAATAAGGTAGTTATAAAAGCTATTTTTCGGAGTGATGTGAAGCAGCATCCACAACACTTGTAGTCAACAAAGGATTTGTTACTCCACTTGATATGTGCAGAAAGATACCATGGGCCCTCTCCATAATTAGTTAGATAATTGTTCGGCCGAACCCAAAGGGTAACGCAAGATGATTCTTGATTACATTTGGTATATCTAATTAAATTCTATAACGAGAATCAAAATGGTTAAACTATATGGAATGAGTTAGGATCCATATTCATGGTTTAACGATATCTATAACAAAGGATGATAAAAGCAAGACAAAAATGACCATGCTACTGAGAATTATTTATGAAACTATATCTCAGACACCTTTAGTTTAAATAGTGAGTGAGAGCGTTGCTAGACGTTTCCGTCGTTGGTATTTGTGCTATCTGCTACTCCAACTCCCAAGTGGGAGCTGTTGGAATATGTGAGTTGGAATAGCCTAAATACGACTAGAGGTGTGTGAACCTATTGGGGGCACACACATTGAACATTAGAATACGTTTTCATGTAAAGCTCAAAATGACCCGTTTGGACACAATGTGAACTGGACATGTTATTTGCTTGTCCTGAAACCTTATAGCTGGATCTATTGAAGGTTCTGGAAGGGGAGAGAAAGATGTCTAGGTTCATTTCGAAGTGATAAGGTTGAGGAGGAGAATTGTGATATGTTTAGGAGTGTGTGGGATAAGCCTAAAAGGTTACTTTGAAGCTAATCTTGAGCTAGGGTTGATAGGCTATATAAAACCTTACATCCCTGCTCATTAAAGACGACACAAAAAATAAAACTCCTAAACCGAACCTTGTTTTCATTCGGTAATTACTTCACAGAATACACCATTCGAATTATAATAAACCCATAAATCTCAGTTAGAGATTTGCTATTAATACCAATTGGTTGCTATTCATAACAAGAAATCAATTGTAGTCCAGTGGGTGGCCTACTTGTTTCTGAGCATACAGACCAGGGATCGAATCCCACTCTGGTCAGATTCTGTGTTTAATTTTTTGGGCAGTTTTAGTTCGATTCAAACGCATACCACTTGGTATTTGGATCGGATCTAAAACAAGAATTAAACACAAGTTGTTTTGATAAATCGTGAAGCAAGCGACTAGCATCGTAACGTATTTGTTTGACGTGTTTGTGTGAGCAACCGTAGAGGTAGTATATATTTACTACTTAGTTTTATTTGCGGGTGACTACAAGGGTTAGTTTTCTATTTAGTTTTCTTGTTCCCTTTTATTCTTTGTTTGTTTATCATACGTGTTAACTATAATTGTAAACTAGATCCATTATCCGCTGCGTACTCGTAGTTAATGGTTAACTTGATTAATTAAATCCCTACTAAGGTATGTTTCACTAAAGAAATCCATCTTAAGTTTTAGAGTACATTTTCATTAAATTGACCTTAAACTCGAACTAAAACAACCCTGCATTATAACGATCCGAGGCCCCAAAATTTTTGGGGGCCCTGCGCGGTTGCACACTCTGCACACCTTGAAATCCGGCCCTGCCAAATACCAAATGCAGTAAGATAAATGTGGGAAGGATTACTTTATGATTTGCATGAAAGGGTTTTAATATAGTGTGAGAGCTCAAAATAAATAATTGAGTTAATTGCATTTGTAGTCCTTGTGGTTTGGCCAAATTGCAGGTTTGGTCCCCAAAACTTTGAAAGTGCAGTGGTAGTCCTCATTTTGAAGTTTGGATTGCATTTTTGGTCTCTAGATAAAGTTAAATGACTAAAATACCATTTGTCTTCTTGAGAAAAAGACAAAGGTAATTTGGTCATTTCACACCAAAAAAGACCAAAAATGCAACCCAAACTTCAAAATGAGGACTATCGCTGCATTTTCAAAGTTTTGAAGACCAAACCTGCAATTTGGCCCAACCACAAGGACCAAAAATGCAATTAACTCTAAATAATTTATCTTTAAAATTTACATGTATAGATAACTTATTTTTTGAAATTATCAATATAAATAACTTTGTTGACGTGACAACGCCAACATTAAAACAAAAATAACACTATCACGTCATCAAAGTTTTGATACACTATATAAAGATAAGTTATTTATATTGGCAATCATCAAAATACGTATATAAAAATAAGTTATTTATATTACTATCTCCGTCTCAAAATAAATATCAGGTTTGATTTTTTAGAGTCTTTATTGTTCAACCTTGACCGTAAATATTTTTATTTGTGTTATATAATACTTGATGCAAAATATATGAATGGATTGGGTTTCAAATATATTTTCATTGGTATAATTTTCATAAAGTATTATATAACGCAAATAAAAATATTTGATATCAAAGTTTAACAATAAAGACCCCAAAAAGTCAAACCTGACATTTATTTTGGGACGGAGGGAGTAACAATCATCAAAATATGTTATTCATACATGTAAATTATAAAAATATATTATTCATTTCAACTTTGATCTTATATAACAAATGGGGTGATCAAGTGGTAAGGGCTTAGCCTCTTAGGACGAAAGTGTCAAGCGGTTTTGGGTTCGAACCCTGGGGAGAAAATTAATCCCCATTGGCCACGGAGGTTCATCTGCGACGACTTCGGGCTATCCAAAAACGGTGGTCGCTCTAGGATTAGTTGGCTCGCAATGTCGAGTCGGAAACCCACGTATAAAATATTAAAAAAAAAAAAAACTACTTTGATCTTATATAAAAGGTTGAAAATTGCGTACAATGTGAGTCTTTTGTATCAAATTATCTCATATTCAGTTTTATTAATTGGGTTTAAGGCATTAAATAGCCACGTACTTTCTCAAATGTCTTGATATGATACGTGTACTCAAACAATTGTTCATATAATACCTCAACTATGTGAAACCTGTTAATATGGTCGTCCAAACTTTTTTCCACCGGCTGAACTTTCAGCCGTATGACGTGGCATGCCAACTCAGACAATAATTCAAATGGGTTAAAAACAGACAATGAATCAAAATGGGTTAAAAACAGACAATGAGTCCAAATGTGTAAAAAACCACCAAGTCAAATACATTAAAACGTCCATTAATAAGTGAAGAGCAATACACTTTCAAAGATTCTTACAAAATTTTTGGTCAAACCACATGCTGCTCAGAACTTGAAAACACAAATACAAATACTTTAAAGCATCCACTACTTAATGTTTAACAAAAGACAAACATAATTGTTTAAAGCATCCACTATCTAGTCAAATATATCAAGTGTTGGGTTTTTTCCAAGCCCATCAGGGTCCTCTTTCTTCCTTTTCTGATTCATTATCCTCTCAGATGGTCCCTTCCGTCCATCAGCTCCTCTCTTTCTATAAACTCCCATCTTCTTAGCTAGTTCAATAACCCTCTCAGCATCTTTTTTCCTGCTTTCTTTAGCTGCTTTCTCTGCTTCAGTCATCTTAGCAACTTCCTGCACCTGTAACTTGAAGCAAAAGTTAGTTATTTCACTCTGTCATAACATTAACCAGACAACAAAGACACCTTATAGATACCTGTTGTTCAACACTCTGTAGTAATCCAATAAAACTTTGTCCAACACCATCATTTGGATCAGTTGCATCTGCAACATTTGGATCAGTAGATGACTGTCCAACACCATCATTTGTATCTAGATCTGGATCAGGAACTGCACCATCATTCATACTTGGATCTGGAACAGCAGAACTCTGTCCAACACCATCATTTTGATTTGGAATTGCACCATCATTCATACTTGGATCTGGAACTGCACCATCATTCATACTTGGACCAGAACCATCATCTGGTGGGTTAAATGGTTGATTGGGAGCATTCTTACTCTTCCTACCAGGTTTTCTTTTTTCTTTTTGAGGTTTTGGCCTTGTTTGGTTATAACATCTAGCTTTGTTATGCCCTTTCTCCCAACAGTTGGTACAAGTCATATGTCGACCTGTTCTAGAAACTTCATTCACATTTTCAGTTAGATGTTTTATCCTATTCTTTCTAGGCCTACCTGGCATCTTCCTTTTAATGGGGGGTAACATTGGTAGATTGTCACTATGTAACCACATTGAACTACCACCAACTGGCCTCATAAAATAACTATAGCTATTGACCCACATCTTTCTGGTATACCAGTTGGATACACCAACAGCAGCATCTTGATTCAAGAAACTATATGCAGCAACAGCTTGCACACAGGGTATGCCAGATAAGTCCCACCATTTGCAAGTACAAGTCCTATCCTTCAAATTCACCCCAAACCCTTCATCTGCTTTCCTAACTTCAAATTCTTGAAATCCACTAGGATAAACAGCCCAATACCTTTGGCTATCTTTCAGTTTCTCTATCTCTTTTCTAATGGAAGGACAAATACGATCATCTAAGTTTTGAGCTTTTTGATTCATTGCCAATAGTCTTTGCATTAAGTATATCCTAATTTCTTCTAGCATTGTTATAATAGGTTTATCTCTAGCAAATCCTATAGCACTATGGTATGATTCTGAGATACTATTCTCAAAAGCATAACAAGACCTATCCATTTGAAAAAAAAGCCCTACACCATGACTTAGGATTCCTTTCCATTAACCACGCATGTGCAAGTGGATCAATGTTTTTAATCAATTCCATTTCGTGTTTAAACTGTACCTCTATGGTTGATGATGCAGCACCCCAGAACAATGTCTTGTAGTGTAATCCATTCCACTTCTTCTTGAAATTTGCATATATGTACCTTGCACACATTCTATGCTCAGGAAATGGTAGTAAATCTCTAACTGCCTCAATAAGACCCTGTTGCAATGTAGATATGTGTGAATAAGATATTATTATGAATAAGAAAATTGCAAATAAAAACTGGTTTTTATGTACCTTATGACCATCTGATATGATTGTCTGGTATGCTCCCTTGTATATGTTAAAGTCTTCAGACAGGTGATGAATAAACCAACACAAATTTTCAGAGTTTTCAATGCCCACCACTGCCAAATCCATTGGAAACATCTGGTTGTTGGCATCTCTTCTCATAGCTGTCAACAACTCACCCTTGCAAGTGCCGCTCAGAAAACTCCATCAAGTCCAATGACCTTTCTGAAGGCTCCATTCCACCCATCTTTCATAGCTTTAAAGCATATGTACATCCTTTTGAAGCAAGTTTTGCCATTATCCATTGTGTCCACCTCTAAGTTAACAGTAGAACCAGGATTTGTGGCCAAAATTTGTTCTGTGTAATCCCATAGCTTTGCATAATGGTCAATAAGTCCTCCTTCATGATCATAAACTGCCCTTCGCTTTGCCCTTTTACATTGACCAATACTCACATTGATCAAAAACTTCTCTTTAACATCTGATTTCATTTGCCTATAGCTAATTCTTGGATTTTTTATAACTTCTATTGCAAATTGTTTTGCTATCCACTTGTAAGTAACCAGTGTTCCCAAATCAAAATTCCTTGAACAAGTGTGAGTAGGAATCAGTGTTTTGATTTGGAAAGTTGCCTCATTTTGCATCCATGATGCCCACAACCTGAATGAACAACCTTGTTCTGAACAATCATAGTTAGGTGTAGACATTGGTTTGCCCTTTGACTTAGGTGATTTACTTTCGCTAATTTTTGCTTTAGTCCACTTCACAGGTGTTCCCTTAGACTTACTCCCCTCATCTACCTTCTGCTTACCTTTACCCTTAGATGCACCTTCACCCTCATCTGATTTTTGCTTTCCTTTCTTGCTTGAGCACCTTCCTTCTTTAACATTGTGTTCCCCACGTGATCTGACCATAGTTACCTAATACGCGGTACGCTCCGGTACGAATACGAAATTCGGGTACGCAATTCGCTATAGGTCACGTATTCGGTACGAAGGGGGGTAGGTTCATTTCGGTACGAAATGGTACGAAGTGGTACGTATATTAAAATTCGAAATTCGTTGTAACATACAAGGTGAATTGTTTTTCTAAAAATAATAGTTGACAAAATATTAGTCCGTAATTAACATTTATAGTTTGCTTTGGTAACATAATTTTTCTTAAAAAAGTATATTTAATTGTATATTTAATTAACATTTATAGTTTGCTTTAGTAACATAACTTTGGTAAGATAACTTTTCTTCTCACGTGACGTAATAGCAATTGTACCACCAAATTGTATATTTAATTCTATTTTCTCTCTCTTCCAAATTGTATATTACTATATTTAATTTCATTTTCTCTCTTTTCCAAATCCTATCTTCTTATTCACAAAAACTTTACCAACTCTATCTTCTTCTTCACAACTATCTGCTTACAGCAAAATATATGCTTCCAAACCCAGCGGTCGTCTTTTCCACTACCAATTCGATGTACCAATCTAGTAAAAAACGTATTAAATATCGAATTGGAACGCCGATTTGCAATGGATTGGAACGCCGATTTGCAATTACTTGGAACGCCGAATTTTTCGATTTGGTACAGCGTACCACATCGAATTGGAACGAATCGAATTTCGATTTGGTACATTTCGATCCAATACGAAATTCGTGTTTAGTATTGCGTATTCGGTAACTATGGATCTGCCACACAAAACTGCTATACTTCTGTAATCATTCCTTCTATACCATAACTGATATCCTTTAGCAACCCCATAATTGATCATACAATCTTTAAGTTGGTCTAGGTGCTCAAATTTCATGCCCAATAATGGTTGCATCTCATTCCATGGTACATTGGGATCATGAACAGGATATATCACACCTTCTTTCACCTTATATCTATCATCAACATCTTTATCCTCAAGTTCGTCAGCCCTTAAACTAGTGAAACTTGTACCTAAGTTAGCATTAACATCCTGATTCCTAATGTACTTACCATCAACTAACTTATTCAGAAAAGTATCTTGAACACCTAAATTTGGAATTACAACATCTTCTTCACCTACATGTTCTGGACCAACATATTGAGCTATATCTTCCAATTCAATTTCCTCTATTTCATCATCAACTTCTTCATCACTTACATTAACACCATCAGCAATAACATCATATCCATGATGTTCAACATACAAGTCTATTTTAAAACCATTTTCAAAAGCTAATTTGATAAATTGTGCTAAGTCATCATCATTCCTTAAAGGTTTCAAGTGTTTATTAAGATCTTTTTTAGGAGCACAATAATACATACCTTCAACGGGAAACAAACAACATTCTTTGACTATCTGTAATAGCCTCAACTGGTTGCATTTACCAAAATCAACATTCTCACAGACATCGACATCACCATTAACATATACAAGAGGATCGTATGTAAATGTACCTTCATGGTAAACAATAATGTTTATCTTCTTCATGGCTAAATGATTGGGTTCAATTGTAAAAGACCATTTTCTAGGGTTTTTGATGATTTGGAGATAGAGAGTGTTTTTTGGTTTGGGGATGTTTGATAAATGTGTTTTTAATCAACCCAGAGGTTTACACCGTTTAAAATTAACTCAAAAGAGAAAAACATTTCCACGTCAGCTTTTTTAACAAAAAATAGTTGGTCTAGCCGGTAGTCGGTAAAAGTGCGACCATATTAGCACGAAAGTGAAAGTTGAGGTATTATATGAACAATTGTTTGAGTACACGTACCATATCGAGACATTTGAGAAAGTATGTTGCTATTTAATGCCTTAAACCCTTATTAATTCAAGTTTTGATTGTGAAGAAAATGTTGATAGGATCACACATGAAATGGTTAACTTAATTTAATGTATTGTAATATGTGATTACCTCTTAAATTAGCTAACATTTCACTTTACAATATGTTAGTACAATCAATCTCGACTTCTCGACATTTTTTTTTCTTTGCAATCTAAAAGACTTGGTTCCTGTTTAAAAACCTTTGATGCTTTCAAATGATCCCAGCCTAAAAGATAAATGTAATGTTGTCACATGTAAAGTACATATCTCTGGCTTAAAAAATGTGAACACCTAAATTTAGCAAAATAGTATATAACTTATTCATGAAAAGAAAAATGTGACAGAATTTGCATCATTACAACAAATCCATTGTATCTTTTTTCTTGCAGTTAGAAAAAAAAAAAAAAAAAATGTCATCGGATTTTGCATTGTTAGATCGATATACATGTGATCATCACATCATTATAGATTAAATACATTCTTTTTATCAATTCTAATTTTTTGAGTGGAAGATAAATGTGATATGCTCACATGTAAAGACGTCTCTTTTGTTTTTCAGTTAAAAAGGGTATTTCAAAAAATGTGAGCACCTAAAATTAGCAATGTATGCAGATAAATGTGATAGCATTTGCATCATTACAACAATATACATGTGATCATGAAACTTAAGTGTGACTACATCATGTATATAAATTGCTTGATCTGACTTCTAATTCTCACAATTCATCTTTTACAATATCATTCAAGTATTTTTGTTTAAGCTCATAAAATCCCATCATGTTGAACATGATCATGCGAACTCTTGTTCTAGTACTTTTATTTGTACCTCATTTGACTCAAGCAGCAAGAGTTCAAAAGTTTGATCATGTTAATAATCTAATTTTTCCACCACGTTTTCCGCCAATAATTTTTCCACCACGTGTTTCGCCAATGCATATACTTGGTGAGGAACTAACACAAGCAGCACGACCACATGGTGAGGATTCACAGCCAATGCCAGCAGCACGCCCACATGGCGAGGATTCAGAGCCAATGCCAGCAGCACGCCTAGATGGCGAGGATTCATAGTGGATTGTCCCATTATAAAATAAGCAAACCTGTGTACTGTTGGTTTAGGCTATCCCCTGCCAACATATTTACCTTTATGAAATAATATATTGCTGTGTTTAGCATAAACAATGTGTTATGGCTAAATTTTGTCTTTGGTTTTTTTAAGGTTTTAAACTAATGCTTATAATTTCACCTAGTATTGGCTGGTTTTACCCTATATTTTGGTATTTAGATGACATGGTTCTTTTCATTTACATGAAAATAATATGACAAGATCGATAACTTTATGAAGAATAATTATGATTATGATTCTTATTGAAATGCATGTTCGATATGAATCTGTTCGTGAATAGGTTAGTTAACTATATAACCAAATGTCCAAATCGGAACATTGAGAAAAGTATGTTATTATTCATTAACATTAGGCCATTAAATAATGACAAAGTTGATCAAATCCTGATAATACTTTGTTCTCGCAAATTTAGCTACAGAACATATAAAAGATTTTTAAACTTGAAACTGTTACTTGGGATCAATAGGTCCACGTCTTCTCTTTTATGAAAAGTAAAATTTGATACCAGTTGGTTCTTATGATGAGAAATTAAACTGTAAAGAGATCTACAATCTAGAAGACATTCCTCCTGCGACCACAATCGTCTCACCCGTTATATATGAAGCTTCATCAGATGCCAAGAAAGCAGTGGCTGCTGCCATCTCTTCTGGTGTCCCAAGTCTCTTGAGGAGTGTCTTTTCTTCAATAGCATTTCTCTTCAAAACAAAAATAATTCATTACAGAAACCTATTCTTTTAGTTAATGCTTCATACATAAACTAGTATTATAAATTAAATGGATAACAAAAATTACATGTGGGCTTATTGGGTTAATCCCAATCTGCCCATATTAAAGGTCAAACCCGAAAGTCAAAGTCAACATGGAAAAGTCAACGCAGCAACAAATAACTGCCAAATAGCAGTTACAAACGGTTACAAAACTAAGGGACACAACTGTTGGAATTAAACGAACCGACACACCCTTTCATTTGTACCTTTTCATATCTTATTTATAGATTAGAACTTGTAACGATTACAATGATGACAGATTTATAGAAAATAGAGATTATTTCATATTTTGGTATATCGTTGATTAAAGATCCGTGAAATTGGGCCAACAATTGGTATCAGAGCCAACATCATCATATACCAAGGTTCCATTTTTGCTTTGAATCGAAAGAAAAAATCCCCAGGTCTCGGTATCTAATTTTTCTGCAAAATTATTATTCGAACCACAATAATCAAAGTTTTTTCATCTTATTGTGTTCAAGGAAGATACCCTTTAATTTCTAGTCGCCTCGTAACAAAGTTACCGGCATCTAGAAAAGGCACTTTCAAACTGATTTGCAAAAAAAAATCCGATTCATTTTTTTTCTTTTACCGAGAACATAAACAACATTAGGGAACGAGTTTTTGTTTATTACTTCAAACAAAAACACTAAATCGATTCAGAAACAAAGAACCAAACATCGAGAGGATAACATAAGTCATCATCAAGGGGCACAAATCAGAAATCGATTCTAAAAACAAGGAACAAACACACCTGTTTCAAGGAATCAAGCCGAGCACCCTTAATTGAATCACCACTTGATTCAATTGATACGTAAAGCCCCAACATATACACGGTTCAGAAAATCCCCAAAACTGACGAAACCCTAGTTTCGCATCAGAAGGATTACACGCGTTCGAGAAAAGAACACATCAACCGTGAACAAGGAGCGGTTAACCAAGCCCAACAACCGGCGGTCAACCATCAGGAGAAACAAAAAAAAGGAGCAGTTTCAAAGTCTCAGGGAAAGAGAGACCAATTTTATCTCTTGCAAAAGAGATACAAAAGAAAGAAAAGAGGCGCATATAAGCGCTAGGGCATCACCGAACCACAAAAGGGCTACGGGTTTTTATTTAACCCCCCCAGGTTTTGAAAATTTCACATCCACCCTTTATTTTTTTATACTTATTATTAGTATAGATTTTTTTTGATAAGTTACTATTATTATACCATTAAGTATCTTATCATTTTATTTTATAATAACCTAGTGTTTCTACACTGCTTATTATATCTAGGAATAACTTTTAAGGAGTAATTAACCTTAGGTTTATTTCACTTTGAATTTATAATCTCCGAGGATAGTTTTATTTTTTTTAACTGATCCTATAGAGTTTTGCTTGTCATTTTAGACACAAAACATTAAAAGTACGCTAGATTTCTTTTAACACACCCCGTGTTAGAATTTTTAGGAGATTAACTTGTCATTATCATTAAGAAATGACTAAAGATGGTGGAGATGGAAAGAAGGAGGTTAGTATACCTAATACTACCCCTCAATTCCAATGCCCGATATTGAAACCCGAGAATTACTCACTATGGGCAATTCGAATGCAAATTATTTTAGAAGCAAATGGGTTATGGGAAACAATTGAGCCAAATGAAACGACTCAATCCGATAAGAAAAAGGAGAAAACTACTATTGCATACCTTTACCAATCCTTACCCGAAGAACAATTACTTCAAATAACAAAGCACAAAACCCCGAAAGCAATTTGGGATGCTTTAAAAACTAGGCACTTAAGCGAAGAAAGAGTCCAACAAGCCAGACTTCAAACACTCAGATCTGAACTAGAGTTGTTACATATGAAGGAAGATGAAACCATCGATACCTTTACAGGAAAACTCACAGCTCTTGTAAACAAAGCCGCTAGTCTAGGACACACAATAAAAGATTAGAACTTAGTTAGGAAGTTACTAAATGCTGTACCTGATAGGTATCTGCAAATAGTTGCATCTATAGAACAATATTCCGATCTAAACACTATGACACTTGAAGAATCAATTGGAAGACTTAAGACCTATGAAGAAAGGATTAAGTTTAAGAAGGATAAACAAGTGAACAACCAAGAGAGTTTGATGTTCACACGATATGAAGGACAAGGAAAACCTTTTAGAGAATATGGTCAGGGAAGATCTAACCAGTCTCGAGGCCAATCTAAAAGGGAAGAACGAGCATCTTTTGAAGAAGATACAAGAGACAAATCTCAAGTCACATGCTACCGATGTCACAAACTTGGACATTATGCATATGAATGTCAAAACAAATGCAAGAATCAAGTCAGAGAAAAATCCAATTTTATAGAAGAAGACTTAGAGCCAACATTGCTTATGGCGACAATAACTGAAGAGAAATGATACAATGAGCGCGCAAACTGCAGAGAGTGCAGAAACAGCAGAGATTGCAGAAACAGCAGAGATTGCAGAAACCGCAGAGAGTGCATAAATCGCAGAGAGTGCAGAAATCGCAGAGAGTGCAGACACCGCAGAGAATGCAGAAATCGCAGAGAGTGCAGATAACTCAAAAGACAGCAGGGAGTGCAGAAGATTCCAAATTCGATCAACGTTGTAGCGAATATTAAAGGAAGCAAAATGGAGACGACTACAAAAGACTTAAAGATCTACGTCGCAACGATTGTGATTAAGGGGGAGAATATTGGGTTAATCCCAATCTGCCCATATTAAAGGTCAAACCCGAAAGTCAAAGTCAACATGGAAAAGTCAACGCAGCAACAAATAACTGCCAAATAGCAGTTACAAACGGTTACAAAACTAAGGGACACAACTATTGGAATTAAACGAACCGACACACCCTTTCATTTGTACCTTTTCATATCTTATTTATAGATTAGAACTTGTAACGATTACAATGATGACAGATTTATAGAAAATAGTGATTATTTCATATTTTGGTATATCGTTGATTAAAGATCCGTGAAATTGGGCCAACAGGGCTCGACTCATTTGAGTTGATGGACTAAGTTAAGGTTGCATATGCTCAGGCTTGAACTCGGTTTGTAAAGTCAAACCACCTAGCTTGGCTAGACTTATGGTCATATACTCGAGCATGCCTTTTGAAAATCTGGCTCACAAGCACTTATAGGGTGGTCATATATTTTTGTTCATTAATTAAACTCTATTTAAATTTTAGATTTGCAGTATGTATATATTATAAGAGCATATTTATCCTTTCTACGTCAAATCATACACTTGAGCAGAAGAATTTACAAGCGTGTCGTTATCGGTGATGAAACCTACAAAGTGTGTTGGTACAATCCCCGGTGCAACACAGTTGACACGAGTATGTGGGGCCATCTCAGTGGCAAGTGCCTACAGCAATAGAGAATGTTCTACTTAATTAACTCATGAAACATTGGAGGCCTATTCTTTTTAGTCCTTTTTAACATTTCCATGTCAAACATGGTATCTAGAAAAAGCGATTATATGGTGACAGATGTTATATGGGCCTGCATATCTAAGCAGCACTGAAAATCAGAATATGAAATTTGCATGCATGATTATACCTTGGTAAGACCAAGAAGAGCGGTCTTTGTGACGCCATACATACATAGCCATGGAAGATGAAGGCTGGAAAGCACTAAGAGAAGAAATGAAAACAATCGATGAACCTTTGGTTAAGTGAGGGGATGCATCCTGTCAAACATTTGAAAAGCGAAAATACACTTATGAGTTACAGCACAACTTTATTCCTGGGTAAGAGAATGCCGTTTGACTTTTTATTCCTGGAAATTCAAAAAGAGATGAAATTATGAACAACTTCAACTCCTTAGTTTTCCCATTTAAATTATCTGCCACATCTGAAATGTCCCGGATTGATTTGAACTTGGTGATGGGTCTCTTTAAACTAAAAGTCAAACCTTACTGGTCTGAAATTCAAAAATACTTCAATGTCCGGGGGTGTTATAATGTGCATTTTAATCATTTATTGCAACTTGAAGTCACAATATTAATATTGAGTGTTTGAAACAAATTGTGATCATGATTAATTTCGGTTCAAAATAACGAGATTTGGAGAAACAGATTGGAGTTTCCAACTTACCATAAGATACATTTTAATTATTGAAAAATGTGAAATTGCCTGATTTTATTTAAATAAAACCTACCCATTATCGATCATTTCTAGTTCTAACTATTCAAAACACGATAAGCACCTTGCAAATACATATACTGTTGATACAAAAGTTGGGCGTTCCTTGTTTCCGTATCAATTAGATCTTAATGCTTGAGACCTGCGCACTAAGAAAACAAAAAGACACCGTTAGGCTTATCGTGGGATTGTCTCCCACGATTATCCTCCGGCGTGAGAGTAAGTAATCGGTTTTAGGGTTTAGTTGAAGAGTTAGGGTTCTTAGATCGTACCTTTAATGAGAGTCGAGAGACCTTTTATATACACACGAAATCCTTGTTGGTTTCGTGTTCCTCACTCCTCGGCGTATCCCGCCTAAGTCGGTCGTTTGATACATATCCCATAAATAAGAGATATCCTATATCAAGACCATAAATAACTTCGGGTTTGGGCCATCATAAGCCCAAACCGTTATCGTGATAGCCCACTCGTGATGGGCTTGAGCCCATTCGTGATGGGCTTGAGTGTTAGTAGCGTCCATTGGTCGGGTTCGTGACCCGAATGCAGACTATACGTCATCATGTCCCCCCAGTCTAGTATGCGCAGTGTACCTACTGCGGATGCTAGACTAACAAATGTAGCAAAAAGGTATTCCGGAATGCGTAGCGGAGAAGTTTCAAGTGTTTCCCGCCTAAAAAAGCAATATGATGAATCTAGTCCAAGTACATCCGTATTTCCTTCGTAAATCATGAGGGGTGGGTGAAAAAGTTTTCCACCTTTTGGCCTCCCAGCCACACGATTAGAGCAAGTGGGTGACACATGTCAATCATCCATGAGATCTTGTAACCCTATATAAAGTGTCATCTCCATTTCACTGTGCTTATCACAGTAAAATCGTCCATTGCCGCCATTGTTAAAAACTTTAAACAGCGAACAAGAAATCAACAACTCCTAAGGTAACAGCGCGTGCGCTTCAGAATCCTTTAAATTCTAACCATGGTTCTTCAGTTATCCGACTTTACTTTCGATATATCTGAGGACGAACTTCGTCAGTTCACCTCGGATTATTACATCCCTATCGCATTGCACCCGGTGGTGACTGCGTCCATAGCGAACTTCCCTGAAGGGAAAGTAGGGGTATACACATGTTTCTTCGAATTCGCTAACCAACGTGTGCCCATTTCCCTATTTTTGTGCGATATTCTAAACCACTATCGTCTTCATATTTCCCAACTGCACTGTATAGGTGCAGCAAAAATAACCAATTTTGAAGTAAATTGTCGCTTGTTGGCGATTAACCCTACAATCCATCTATTCCGCGCGTTTTACCACACGTCGTGGTCAAACGGGTGGGTGTCCTTTTCCAAGCGCGCAGGGCGGCTGCAGTGCTATACGGAAAAGTTAGACGCACTTAGGAATTGGAGGGAGAAATTCTTTTGGGTTGATGATGCGTTTTTTCCAAGGATTTTTGAGTTCTATACTCAAGAGTCATTACCGAAGGATGAGCGCCCCCTCCCCGGAACGTATAGCGTAGAGGATGCGGACACGATAAATGCCAATCGCCTCCCTATTAACGCTTATCCAGAAGAGTTTTTAGTGCATATGGGGATTAGTCGCAATTACTTCGGAACTCCTGACGAGGTGCCTACTTTTTTGGATGAGAATAACCGGGGTGGGTGCTTGTCCTTTCTTCTCCTTCGCTCAGTAGTGTAAGCGTTCTTCACTATTATAGCTTTTGTAACCATCTTTGTTTATTTGTTGTTTGTTGCGCAGAGATGGATCTATTCAGTGTGGTGCGCTTGGCGAAGCCCAAACAGGTGACCGTAGGAGTGCGCCCTTTGAGGGAAGGTGAGGAGCCAGTTCTGGAGGCTACCGCGGGGCGCACTATGGAGATCGTACAGGAGGAACCAGAGGATACACCCCCAGTTGTTTTAGAGGCGACACCCCTTCGCAGTTTTCCAGCTCCTGGAGCACAAGTCCATGTGGAAGAGCTGTCGCGCACAGACTCGTCAGAAAGTGAGGGGATTGCCATGTCTGTAAGTGGGCCCGAGGAGGCTAGCCAAGGGGTGAAGCGCAAGAAAGCTTCAGGTGATGATGGTGCTGGTACATCTAAAAGAAGGCGCCTTCTTATCTCTGGCGGGCAGTCATCAGAAGAGGATGCGTCGTCAACTAAATCTCCTTCCCCCAAGTAAGTAATGAGACTTGTGTCTTTGAAACTTTAACGCATAGTATGCGTTGATATTATAGAATAACTTTAACCCTTGCCTTTTGCGTGCAGTGTTGGAGATGCTGGTGATGCTGCAGCGCGCGCTGGGGAATCACCACCCAAGGCGAGTCCCTCGCCTACTGATCATCTTGCGCAGGGGAGCCAAGGATCTGGGACAAAGGCTTCTGAAGATGTGCCTACGGATCAGTTGATTGAGGAGTTAAGCTTGGCTGCTGCGCATCAAGCCTCATTGGTTGCATAGCTCAAAGCTAGGCATGCGGGTGAAGGTAGCAGCAGTGCGCAGAAGGATAGGGAAATTGCGCTACTGAAGGCGCAGTTAGCTGATGCTCAGGCTGAAGTAGAGTCAACCACTGTGTATGCTCAGAAGCTTGCTGATGAGAGGCTATCATTGTTTGCTCAAGTGAACCAAGAGCGCGCTGGCGCAAAAGAGTACAAGGCCACTTGCCTTTGGGCCTTGAAGTATATGGAGCAGAACAAGAGCGCTCACTTCGCCAGATTAGATGATTTCCGCAAGGCTGTGGAGGAGTCGCTGGAGAAGCAAGAAATCAAGCTGCGCAAGCTCAGTATCGAGTATGACGAAGAGCTGTACCCACATCTGGTATCTTCTATCGCTGAGCGCAGGTGGCTTATCAGCCATGGGCTACGCCTTGCTGCCTTGGGTACTTTGGAATCCCAAGAGGTGCGGGAGGCTTTTGGGGAAGTTGTGGAGTGTGCGCTTGCACGTGGCAAGGCGCAGGCTATAGAGGAGCTCTCTGAGAGCGGATTGTTGAAGGTGCCTGCCACACAAGTGCCCGATTATAATGCTGATTCCTTTGATGAGCTTGTCGCTGCTATGGAAAATATGAAGCTGCTAGACCTTCCTCACATTGCTCAACTGGAGCGCGACCAAGATTACCCCATAGGTGTTATTATGGAGGGGTTAACCTTGGCTAGGCATGCAGCGGAGGGCGCAGAGGCACAAGCTGACTATTTTCTCAAGCCAGATGAATCGCAGCTGCAGGTACCTATCTTCGCTCGCCCTGGCAACGTCCTGGATCCTTTTGCCCTTGAAAAGAAAATTTCTCTAAAGGAGTCCTTAGAGGCCCATGCTATGAGGCTTGCGAAGAAGCAGGGTGTGAAAGGGAAGGCCATCCTTTGCGGTGTCGGTGCTGCGCATATTCCTAGGTTTGATGGAGTGCCCGTTAGCGTACCGACAATGTCGCCCCAAGATAGTGGTCTTCTGAAGGAGCTTGAGGGAACTGGTCGTGCTGCGTACCATGTTAGCGGTTCAGGGCTTAGACGCACCCATAGCTTTTAGATTTTTTGTCTTGGTAATTTTTTGTAATAGATTAACATTTTGTTGCACATGTGCATGTTAAGTCTATATCTTGTATGAACTCGTAGTCCATAATAAAATGTTGATTAGAAAAATACGATTGTACGCATATTGTATCAAATGTGATTGTGGTTATAATGTTTGTACTTAGTTATTTTTGTCTTTGCGTAAAAGACGTCTATGTTATGTCTAAGAAGCAAACTGTTGTGTACATACTTAAGAAAATTTATAAGAATCCATAATCGTGTATGAAGTTCATAAAATTTGCAAGTGTATGGATTGATATGCAGCGTACTGCAAATATCATATCAAGGAGCTAAGTATCTTAACTCCTAATTTGTTAAACGCGCACAGTGTGCATTGTTGTGTATCCGTCGTGGGATACACATTGAACTTACTCCAACGTCTTGAGAGTAAGGTGTTTAACAAGGATGCGTGATCCGGTGTTGATGGGTTTGCAACCCTCTTACTCAACGAGTTTTTTAGTAGGTTTACTCATCCTTTTACCATCGTGGGTTTTAATAAGTGCATGCACGCCATGTAGGCAGAAATTAAAGTAACAACAATATTGAGACATAAATAACATGTAAACAATAAAGTGAAATGTGTCGCGGAGTTAGCTAGAAACCGCGACATTGAATTAATACTTGCAAGTTTTTGTAAAAAGAAAAAACATTTGCCTAAATGAAACAAAATGTAAATACACGGATATTTATTGAGCACTTACTAAAGTGCGGAGGTGTCCGTGTGTGAGGTCGTAACCTTTCCTAAAGATAGCATCTCTTGAGATTGCAAATATTCCATGTGCGTTGTAGCTCGCGGCCATCCATGTCACGCAGCTTGTAAGTGCCTTTTCCTAGTGCTTCAACGATCTCATAGGATCCTTCCCACTTTGGTCCAAGTTTACCTGTATCTTCTGCGTGGCTTGCATCATTAGCACGATATACAAAGTCGCCTGGTCTGAATGAGGTGCTTCGAACTTTAGCATCGTAGTATCCCTTCATTTTTGACTTGGCTTTTGCCTCACGTATAGCTGCGCGTTTACGCCTTTCTTCCAATAGGTCCAAGTCGATACGTCGTTCGTCGTCATTGGTTGCGACATTAACTTCCGCGGTACGAATAGTTGGCATCCCAATCTCAGCTGGTATGACAGCTTCTGTCCCATAGACAAGAGAAAAAGGAGTGTCTCCATTGCTAACTTTGATTGTCGTGCGGTGTGCCCATAAGACATGCGACAATTCATCCACCCATCTTCCTTTGTGTTTGTCCAGGCGCGCTTTAATTCCTTCGCCTAGACTACGATTTGCGCGCTCAACCAGACCATTGGTTTGTGGGTGTTTAACTGACTCGAAGTGTTGTGTAATATTTAGTTCTGCGCACCAGTCTTTGAACGGGTTATCGCGGAATTGTTTTCCGTTGTCCGAGATGATTTCCCCAGG
Organism: Artemisia tridentata subsp. tridentata; assembly: GCA_021014915.2. NCBI lineage: Eukaryota > Viridiplantae > Streptophyta > Magnoliopsida > Asterales > Asteraceae > Artemisia > Artemisia tridentata. The sequence continues at coordinate 4,194,117 of CP139507.1, read as the reverse complement.
TAATCCAAATCGGCATACAATATTTTCCCAAACGAATCGTTTTACTTGATTACCTGTGATTGTTGCCACTGCTTTTGCCTCAATCCACTTAGTGAAGTAGTCTATTGCCACAATAAGAAATTTCAGTCCCCCCGCTGCAACAGGGAAGGGACCCGCAATGTCGATACCCCACTTATAGAATGGCCATGGAGAAGTGATAGGCGTTAGCTCTTGTTGTGGTCTGCGCGGGATGGGTCTATGAACTTGGCAGTCGCTACATTTCTTTATCACATCACGCGCATCGCGATGCATAGTGGGCCAGTAGTAACCTGACCGCAAGGCTCGCGCTACAACGGACCGTGGTCCTGAGTGCATACTGCATGAACCGGCGTGGATCTCTCGGAGTACGTAATCTGCCTGAAGAGGTCCAACGCATCTAAGCCATGGTTGTAGAAATGAGCGCCGATATAGGATACCATCTCGAAGTTCGAACCTCTGCGCTGTGCGCCGTATCTGAACAGCGTCCTTCTGCTCCTCGGGCAATTTGCCCTTGCTTATAAATTCGACAATAGGGGTCATCCACGTAGGATTCTCCTCCTCTATTACCGTGGATATCTCCATCTCCGAAATGGATTTATTTTTTAGGATCTCCACCAACACTTGTTTTGACAGGTGCGCAAAGCTTGTAGATGCGATCTTGCTTAGCACATCCGCTTTTTTGTTTTCACCTCTAGGGACTTGTTTGATGGTAAACCTGTCAAAGCCTTGGATTAGTGACTTGGTCTTGTCGAGGTATTGAACCATGTTATCCTCTTTTGCCACATATTCGCCCAACACATGGTTGGCTACTAATCGGGAATCTACATTTGCTTCTAGGTTGCGTACACCCATTCGAGTTGCAATGCGTAATCCAGCGATTAGGGCTTCATACTCTGCCTCGTTATTCGTAGCTGTGAATTCAAAGCGCAGTGCGTAAGTGAATTCCATCCCTTCTGGATTAGTGACGATAAGGCCTGCGCCCGACCCATCCATGCATGAAGATCCATTCGTGAACAGGACCCATGGCTCTTGTAGTTCTACCTTGCTCAGTGGAGGTGCAGCATCGGTGTCTGGTTTTTCGATGATGAAGTCTGCTAGTATTTGCCCCTTAACCGCAGTGCGTGGTCTATAAGAGATGTTATACTCGCCTAGCAATACACTCCACTTTTGTAATCTCCCCGACGCGTCGGGTTTAGAGATAACTTGCTTGATTGGTTGGTCTGTGATCACCGCTATTGGGTGTGCTTGGAAGTATCTGCGCAATCTTTTGGCGGCAACTACTAATGCCAAGACCAACTTTTCCATTGGGCTATAGTTAATCTCTGTCTTCTTGAGCGCTTTACTTACAAAGTATACCGGTGTTTGTACGGAATTCCTATCTGTCAGTAGCACCGCGCTGACTGCTCCATGAGTCGCAGACAAATATACAATTAACTCCTCCCCTGGTCGGGGTGCGACTAGCTTGGGAAGCGCTGCTATATGTTGTTTAAGCTGTGTGAAAGCTTCTTCCGCTTCCGTAGTCCAACGAAAGTCTCCCTTTTTTGTACACTTCTTGAGTGTTTTAAAGAGGGGGAGTGACTTATCTACTGATTTGGACAGGAATCTGTTCAACCCGGCTAGTTTTCCATTCAGAGACTGGACTTCTTTCAACGTGCGTGGTGAAGGGAGTTGGATGACAGCCTCTGTTTTTTCTGGGCATGGTTTAATGCCATCAGGTTCGATCAAGTATCCTAGGAACATGCCTTCTGTAGCGCCAAAAGTGCATTTCTTAGGATTTAACTTCATGTTGATCCTTCGTAGTGTTCTAAAGGTTTCTTCAATGTCGCGAACCAACTCGCCTTCGGTATGGCTTTTTATGACAAGGTCATCAACATAGACCTCTAGGTTGCGGCCCACTTGCTTTTCAAATGCATTATCCACCAATCGCTGGTAGGTGGCGCCCGCATTCTTTAGGCCAAAAGGCATCTTTGTATAACAGTAGACACCTTGGCTTGTGTGAAAGGCTGTTTTTTCCTCGTCCTCTTTAGCCATTTGGATTTGGTGGTACCCTTTGTATGCGTCTAAAAAAAATTTAAAGGGGTATCCACATAAAGATTCTACCTTCCAGTCTATCTCTGGTAGTGGGTAGCAGTCTTGTGGACATGCTTTGTTGAGATCGGTGAAATCCACGCACATCCGCCAACTACCATCACTCTTCTTGACCATCACTGGATTGGAGAGCCAGTCATGGTAATAGACCTCTCGCATGATATCTGCGTCAACAAGTTTGTGTACTTCCTCTAGAATGGCTTTTGCGCGCTCTGGAGCCTGGCCGCGCTTTTTCTGCCGTACTGGGGAGTATCCTTGTCGGATTTTCAACTTGTGTTCTGCAATCGAGCGTGGCACGCCAGTCATGTGCTTTGGTTCCCATGCAAAGATATCCAGATTCTTTTGCAAGAGTGCGCACATGAAAACTTTGCCTTTATCAGACAGCGATCCCCCGATCGATACTTCTTGTTCCGGGTAATCAGGATGAATTGCGACCTTCAGATTTGATACTTTAGCTGCGCTCTGTTCTGGGGTGTGCATTGTCTCACATGTAATCGTGTTACACTCTCTAGGTGGCGCAGCGTTATTGTAGATGGTGACAATGCCGCCTTCTACCGGGAATTTGAGCATCCCATGTGCTGTGGACGGTACTGCGCGTATTGCCGAAATTCCTGGTCTTCCGATAATGCCATTGTATGGCGAAGGAGACCTGATCACCATAAAATTCATCCAGGCTGTCGTGGAGTGTTCCTTATTACCAACAACAACTAGTAGTCGTAGTTGCCCCATGGGCCATATCTTTTCTCCTGTGAAGCCAGTCAACGAAGTCGTGGCTGGGCTTAACTGTCTTTGTATCTCAGGTTGCAATCTCTTGAAACAATGCTCATACATTATGTCCGCTGATGCCCCTCCATCAACATACATGCGGTGGATATCGTGACCCCCCGCATTTATCTCAATGGTGAGTGGTTCCGCCACTGCGTTGTCCGCAGCTAAGGTGGGGAAAGAGATTTCGCTTCCATGAGAAAATTTCTGGCTGACCTTTTGCCTAGTCTTTCGCTGCCATGATTGTATCATGTAGATCATGTCAGCCTTGTCCTTAGGTGCTTCTTTCTTGCCCCCGGTCTTCTGCTTGTCTTTTCCATCCTTGATGTTCTTAACTAGATGGTCCAATCTGCCTTCTTTTACGAGCTTATCTATTAGTTGGCGCAATTGGACACACTCATTAGTGGTGTGGCCCTTATGTCCATGATACTCATAGTATCCGTTCCCTATGCGCCGATCTTCTAGGGTGCGCATCGGTGGGGGTCTCGGAAAGTTCGCGCCTTCAGTCGCAAATATTTCCTTTGGAGTCTTCGATAGTGGGGTATACTTGTCATTCTCTCGTCCGCCCCCCTGACTGCGGTAGCTTTTGTTACGATTGCTACTATGGTCATTGGATTGTCTCCTTGGCTGTTCTTGTGACCTATAGTTTAAGTAGACTTTCTTGCTATCCGCAGCGGCGGCTTCTCCTTGGATGAAGGACCTCGTGCGCTTCATGAGTTCGTCAAAGGTTTGGGGAACCCTATCATTTAACTTTTTAATAAGTTCTGGGTTATTGATTCCGTTCATAAACCCTGAGATCTTTAGTATTTCAGGGCATGCCTTGACATGTATGCATTCGTCTTTATAGCGCTCCATAAAAGCGCTTGTGGATTCCCCTTGGCGCTGTTTTACCCTAGCGAGTTCGACAGGGTTCTTGGCGCACTTCTTCCTCTGAGTAAAGTTCAAACGAAACGCCTTCCGCAACTCTTCAAACCCATCGATGCTTCTACGTGGAAGCTTACTGAACCAGTTTCGCGCATTCCCTACTAAAGTAGAGTTAAACATGTGGCACCACACAGGTTGTGGCCAATTTTCGATGGTTGCTGCTGATTCAAAAATTTTTAGGTGGTCATCAGGATCATCTGTCCCATCATAAGTTTTAACATTAGCGGGCATGCGCCTTCTCTTATCTTCGAAAAAATCACTGATGCGCCGAGTGAATGCGTCAACCTTTTGGCGGCGCCAGGGACGAGACATATCTTCGTCCTCCTGGTCGCGGTATCTTCTCCTGGACTTCCAGTGTCCTGTTTCTTTGTCCTCGTTGTCCGAGGAGTCACTTGAGGATGAGCTTACCCTTTTGCGGCGCTTGCGCCTACTATCCTCGGAATCCGAGCTTGAAGGGCTTTCGCTTGGGGAGCATCGTCGCCCAAGTCTATCGTGGATCCTGCGACTGCCAAGTCTAGCGTGGACATTGGTGCGCCGTCCATCATCTTCATGCTCCTCCAGAGACAGTAAGTCGGCTGCTTCATCGTCCACACGTTTCCTTCCGATCCTAGTAAACACTGGGTGTCGGCGGCCATCCTTCTTGCGCCTTTCCTTTCGGTAACGTGGTGGGGATGCTTCATGCTCAGGGTCGAAGTTGAGCCGGGCTTGCAGACTCTGACTTGACCTCTTTTTCGCTTCCTCTCGCATAAGCGCAGCCAAGGTTTCATAGTTTTGAGATACGAAATCACTTGGCGCTAGTTCGGGCGTGACTCCTTCTAGCGCGAGGATGTTTGTTTCCAAATCAGGACCCTTGTTTCGGATAGGCGCATTTGGCAGCTCAGTGAGGTCTAATTCTGACATGGTGAAAGGAGTTGCGCAGTAGATCTACCGCGCTAGTGGTTGTTGCAGTAGCATGGGTAGTCCTCGTGAGCGGTTCTACTGCAGTAAAAGCCAGATCTGAGTATGATCCTAGGCTTTTGGGCGCACTGGTTGTTCCAGAGGCCTGCTTAGCTGCTGAATCAGTTTGCTGCTTCTGCCCCTGTAGGTCACCATGGGTTTTCTTCGCCTGCGGAGTCCGCTGATTTTGGTTTCCGTGCTTCGTCATTCTAGTTCTTAGTAAAGTTCTTAGTGTATGGTCCCACGGATGGCGCCACTTGTTGATACAAAAGTTGGGCGTTCCTTGTTTCCGTATCAATTAGATCTTAATGCTTGAGACCTGCGCACTAAGAAAACAAAAAGACACCATTAGGCTTATCGTGGGATTGTCTCCCACGATTATCCTCCGGCGTGAGTGTAAGTAATCGGTTTTAGGGTTTAGTTGAAGAGTTAGGGTTCTTAGATCGTACCTTTAATGAGAGTCGAGAGACTTTTTATATACACACGAAATCCTTGTTGGTTTCGTGTTCCTCACTCCTCGGCGTATCCCGCCTAAGTCGGTCGTTTGATACATATCCCATAAATAAGAGATATCCTATATCAAGACCATAAATAACTTCGGGTTTGGGCCATCGTAAGCCCAAACCGTTATCGTGATAGCCCACTCGTGATGGGCTTGAGCCCATTCGTGATGGGCTTGAGTGTTAGTAGCGTCCATTGGTCGGGTTCGTGACCCGAATGCGGACTATACGTCATCATATACAAATACACCTTTGTAACTAATAATAAAAGTCCCTAATAAAACTGCTTTTCTGGCTAAATCTCAAACAGAGCCATACTGCCAATTTAGCACCAAGTTTTTTGTACAAGAAATAAAAAGGACATTAGAAATTGCAAAGAGAATAGTTAGGAATCAAAGGCCCAGAATTTGTAGATAACCCTTAACCTCGTAGTTCAAAAATCGTCTAAAGGACACTTTACCTGAAGAAGCAATATAGCAGTTTTTATATTAATTTCCCAAAGCTTGTCAAGGATTGATTCCTGGGAGTCGAGAATGGCGTCAATTGAGGGATGTGCGGCAGCATTTGACACTATTACATCTATTTTCCCATATTTCTGTGTATTTGAAGTCGCGAGACGTATCAATCACGAAAAGAAATGACAATAACTACCCTCACACTCGGAGATGAGGTTCTTCCAAAAGCATCTTCACAAAGGGAATAATTTTATTTCTCGTGACTCGATCTCGACAAACTAGGATAGCCCCAGGCTCTCCATCAGAACACAAATCATAACAAATCTGATCAAACGAATACGAAACAAATACGTAGCAGATGACAGATGTAATCTCACAAAGAGATCATGAAACACATATACACACGAGGCAAATAAGGAGGTAGTGCTAAACGATAAAATTCATCAACTCTATCCAGATTCTGAACGAACTAGGAAACTTGCTAAAAATCAGAGGAGCACATATCGAAATATCAAATCGTATCAAAACGCATAATGAGATGGGTAGCATAATCGTACTAACATAATACTAAGGTTCAAAACGCCACATTATGGTGTCAAAAGAACAAATGCAAGCGGAAGACTTTTTTAAACACTAATGTTACAAAAGTTCAAAATGAAACTAAAGATATAATAAGTCTAAATCATACTGACTATCAACTAAGCACATACCGGAGTATCAAAACGTATCAGAAGCCTAATGGAATAGGTAAGATAATCATACGGATAAGAAAAAATCTAAGGACTAACATATCGCGAACTAAATCCGCCTTATGCGCCAAAACGTCAAACCTTTCTGTACGAAAACAACATACGGAACATACAAATTCCCGGTCTCACGTTTCAAAATTTCTCTTCCACAATGATAATTAATCTTATTAATCACTGTAATCAACTCCGAACCTTCAATAAGTAACTCTTCGACTTAAATCAACCAAAAGGTGCTCCACCTCTACGTTCATACAAAACTCCAAAAGGAAAACTCTTGTCACTTGCATGCCATCTATCTTATTGAGCAAACACAACCAAAACTAACACTTGTCACATTTCCTACTCAACACATCATCCAAGCTCGAATAGTTGTTCTGCTTATCCATCAGTCTGGAGGTGCAAAGCATTACTAAACTTGAGTTTGGTTCATCAAGCCTTCAGTAGTTCTTCCTAGGAATGTGAAGTAAAAACGTGAATCTCTGACATGATCACTGCAGGTGCGCCGTGTAGCTTGAATAATCTTTTGCCATAAGAAATCTCTGCCAATCTTCCAAGTGGGCCGACCTATTCAAACGATCCACTACAACTCAATTCGTGTTGTCCTTCCAACATATGCGCGGAAATCGCGTTACAAAGTTCCTGAAAATTTAATCCCACTTCCACATACGAACATCCAAAACTAAGGAAAACCACTTGTACGCTGACGGTGAATCTATAACCAGTCGACATGCTAAACACTTCGCCACCAATGTAGTCACAACTTGTACGCTGACGGTGAATATACATATTAGTAAAACTAAGATGAATAGAGTAATTAGAACTGCGTGCTTCAATTAAAACCGCTTCCTTCAAGTCTTCTAACATAGATCATATTCCACCGTCTTGCTCCTGAGCTTCTTCATGTTCGTCACATATCACTCCCAAATCATGCGTTGGATAATTCACTTCCTACGGTTCTTGCTGTATTGATGCATAACCAATAATCTTCCCGTGTTGCATAAGGACATAGCTAAGTCTCCTTCTTGAGTAGAAACAAATCTCTTTTCAGCTTCTCAAAATTCTCCTCTCATTCTTCATCCCAACCAAAATTTACTCTTCGAGAATATTACATAGAGCTTATTCTGACGTAGAAATTTCAACGCAAATACGAAAATGATCCTCGTGTTTCTACTTCGTCTCTGAATACACCAAAATGTCATACTATGACAATTTGTCCAAGTATTCATGAAAGACACGATTCATCGATTCCATAGAAATGGTCAGAGCAATAGCCAATACAATTGGCATCATAACACTCATAGAGATCATAATGAATACGAAAAGCAATTCTAGGAACATCTTGCTCCTTTATACGTAACTTAAAATAATCAGATCTAAAATTCATCATTGGGAAAACTTCACACTCTGGAGTTGATTAATCAAATCGTCGATTGGACGTAACGGATAATGGTTCTAACCACAATACTATTCAGCTTCCCGAGATCAATACACAACTTCATGCTATCATCATCCTTCTTCACGAATACAACTAGAGAACCCTACGGAGACACACTTGGACGGATAAAACCACTTCCTAGAAGTTGGTCCTTCAATTCTTTCCATTCAACTAATGTTGTTCAATACGGAGTTTCATAATTAGGCAAAACGTTGCTCTTATACGAATAGGGTTTCTGAATCAACCAACTTACTGATCTCAGGCACTACTCGAGATCTCCTATGATCTCAATAAGTTCAAGTTATATGATGTAACTATTATCACGTTGGCCAGGCGTCATAATACTTGCATCATATACACATGCCTTTATTGCAATCAACAGTCTACCTCGAGTCATGACTAAACAAATTCTCATAACCAGATCAAAATAAATTCACCCTCAGATGGAAATCTTGATAGTTAAACCAAGAATACATTGCGAAATTTCAAACAACTGAATAACTCTCAAGGCGAATTCATAAAACGAAGTATCTTCACAACAGCGAGGGATTAACGTACGAGTTTTCAAAGAAAATGTGATCATAATTGTTTACCAGGTTGGGAACCATGGTACAGAATTTTGAGTTTCTCCAATCGCTAAAGATGACAAATCTAATATGACCGTTGTTAGCATCTTGATGCTCAGTCAACAAATCCATATTCAGAATCATATCGAATCAGACATTACCAAAGGAAACAGATTTGCAAAACGAAACTTATCTTCAAATATCTTCAAAACGTACTGGACAATTCCGATACTCATAACGGACAATCACAAGATTTCTCATAGAGATGGAATTAGGTATAGAAAATTCTAATAGTGCAGAGGGAACCTTAATTGCTTAGAGATAGCAAAAGAAACCACAGAATGTGTCGAACACATCGGATTCATACGAATTCTCTGAACAGAAAAAAAGCATCCAAACGATTATCAAACGAATCAAAGATCGAAGTTCGAAAGAATGTGATAACCTTAGAAAGTGAAACCCGTAAGGCACTTCTACAAAATTGTCAAAGCATTCTAAAATTATCTGGTCACTAAACTTGTGTTACATATCTTGCTAAAATTTCTAAATCTCCGGAACGAATGATCTTATGAGGGCCTAACTGAAAGCAGAGGCACAAATCAGAGTGGCTAATCATATAGTCTACCCAATCCTCACCGGTCGTAACTGAAGTTCATACGGGAAGAAACCTAAAGCAAATCCTTCAAAGGTCATTTCATAAGCTCCTATAGTGCAAACCTAAGGGTCCAAATCTTCACAGGTCATAGCTTATGTACTACAAGTCGCAGCCTGAGCTCTGATACCATAGTTGTAACACCCCAACCCGACAAGGATCAAAATGCCACATTATGGTGTCAACAGAACAAATGCAAGCGGAAGACTTTTATATATACTAGGTTACAAAAGTTCAAAATGAAACTAAGGATATAATAAGTATAAATCATACTGACTATCAACTAGAACACAAATCTGAATCAAATCTAAATGGTAGATAACTCCAAAGTCTAATCCAAATGCAAATGGGATCTATCGTCAGGGTGGTCCACTAAAAGCTTCTATGCACTCTTCACTCAATCCCAGCTTCCAACCTAGAACCTGCTGTAGGAAAAGAAATGCAGCTGAGCTAAAAAAGCCCAGTGAACAGATATATATATATATAACAAACGAATAATCAAAACATATATGTAAGTATAGGGAAAGGGAACATAAGCTCATGCTGAAACGAATATCATCTGTCAAAGAATGAGAGATCAAAGATCAACTGAACAAATATCATAAGTCAAATGAGTCAAATGAAGTAAGAGGTCAAGAGACACAACGGATCAGAAAATCATAAGGAATCAAACGAATCATATAGGAATGTCCATGAACCTGTCTAAACGAGACACTCGAATAGACCACATAATCACATATACGGAATAGCCACGAGCCTGTCTAAACGAGACACTCGAATAGACCACATAATCACATAATCTCATATATCCGTCAAATCATATGTGTACCTGGAGGGGAGACCTCCAGAATACCAAATGGAGTAGCTAGCTCCCAGAAGTGAGGGGGTGCAAGGTATGCACAACCCAATCATTAACAAAACGAAACAAAATGCCTAGGATGCATTTATACGCCCCCTGCAAAAGAAATCATATATATACACCTGCTCATGACATGTATATACACATATCATAATGGCCAAGTGATCACATATCATATCATATCATATCAAAAGGGGACGTCGTGGATCAATCACACCGCCACAGATAGTGTCATGCCATTGGTGCCATCAATGACATGGCCATGGTACCTCCATGGCTAGTTAGCTCGGGCAACAGAACAGAACAAATCACATCATATCATATCAGGTCATCATATCATATCCAAACAGAACGTATCAAACTGAACTGAATCATATCATAGCAATGAATATCATAGCAAACAAATACCAAGCCAAAGGATCATATCAAGGGAATCATAGCAAAGCAAACGAATCAAATTCAAGGATCAGAAAGTCATGAGAGAAGACACCCTTACTGAGAAAGGGTAGAATATATGTACCTCAAACTGCAAATGAAACCATATCAGAAAGATCGGAAGTTACTCCTTCTTCAGCGAATCTACACGAATTAATGATCGTCTTATTATTTAAGAACCATTTCATAAGTTATTACTGATTCATCACTTGTTGTTGAGCAGATTAACATATTAGGGTTCCCTTCTATTTTTAGAAACTTTTCATTTTTAGTAACCTTCCATATTTAGTAACTTTCCAAAATTAGTAACCTTCCATAATTAGTAAGTTCGGGTTACATTCATAATTAATCAAATGAGTAAATTGCAAAAATCGTCCTTGTGGTTTGGCCAAATTGCACGTTTCGTCCTTATGGTTCATTAAGTGCAAAGACCGTCCTTATTTTGCACTGTTACGTGCACTTTTGGTCCTCCATCATTGCAAAAATTGTCCTTGTAGTTTGCCAAATTTCACTGTTGAAGGACCAAAAGTGCACGTAACAGTGCAAAATAAGGACAATCTTTGCACTTAATGAACCACAAGGACGAAACGTGTAATTTGGCCAAACCACAAAGACGATTTTTTCAATTTACTCTTAATCAAACTTAGGGTTCATAATTCTTCCAATTCATATATCACTTAATTAGGACATATTAGTGAATCTGGATCACATTCTTATGATTTTTAAGGCCTGCCAATTAAGCTCCAAAAATTCTAAAATAACTCTCAGTGATTCCTATATCAGTTAAGTACCTTCACCAAGTTTTATAGATTTTATTACCAAGCACAAGTACTGTTTTAAAAATCATCTTTCCAGACCTATTCAGAAAGTTAACTGCAGATACACACAGAAAGTTTGCCTTTAATTAACCCATTTCAACACTTCAGAAAAATCCACAAAATTTTCAGGAAGTCACACATAACTTAAATATCACTCCTGAAAAAGGAGAGCTCTCTATTCCTTGTGGTTTAAAAATTAAAATTCATAAACACCGATTGATTTTATGTTTCCAAAACTCAGGTTTGACACATGATCCCATAAAATTCATAAACATGACCAATACGACTCCAATTCACTCCAAACCAATTGGAAAACTTACTTAAGACATTAAACAAGGTTTACACCATCACCACAAGCCAAGACAAAACAGAAACATTGGTATGTGCGTAAACACATACCTTTATTTGACCAAAACCGGGCCCAAATAGACCAAAAACTAACCAATTATGCCAAATATATTGTGTTTTTGTGTTTTTACATATGCAGGCACGGATATCGAAGAAAAGGACAAAAATCAAGAAAAACCCGAAAAACACGAGCACGAGATTCGGAAAAGACTCGAAACCGAAGCCGGGGAAGAAATTACCGTCAAAAAGTCAACCCAAGTACTCAAATTATCAAAAGCTCGTCAAGTTCAGCCCTTGGATTTATTTTGGAAGAATGGCAGCAATGATCCCTAGAATTCAGCAATTTCATAAATGGTCCCTAGAATCTTAAAACTTTTAAACCATAAATACCATTAAAACCTTTTAAACTAACACCACCCAACCCATTACAAACTAAACCAACCCACACCTTAAATCCACCAACCCACAGCCCAATTACTTAAAACCCAGCCCAACCTTTCTATAAACCCGAGTCCATAACCCACCCACAATACCCGGTCAAACCACCTATATTACTAGTCAAAATAAAACCAACCCCGCACCCAATTCATTCTTTCACCCAGAATTACTGTACCTCACGAACCCTAAATTCACCCCACATCAAATTACCGAGAGTAAGGGTAATCTAGTCCTTGCACGCGTTTCTAGAAGGACTGACAAAAATAAAATGACACGTGGAGGCCGTTGATTGGAGGAGCCACCTCATCAAATTGATCTAACGGATGAGATTTAGGCTTGGAGAGCAAGGGATGAATCAAGGGTCTGGATTTTTGCTGAGAGTGCCCAGAAGCTTCTGATGATGGCTATTTTATAGCCCCTCTCGTTCACAAGGAAAGAGTTAGTTAGTTAGGTTAGATTTTTAGGGTAGTGTAGGATTAGTGTTATGCGAGTTATATTTAGCTTATCTTAGTTTCTGATTATTGTTTATTCACTTTTCAAGTTCTCAGTTTGTAATCAAATTCATATTTTCAGTAAAAGTCAATGTAAGTCAATTTCCTTTTTCAGCTTATTTCTCAGCTTAATCTTCCTAGTTAATCCGTTTTTAGAGTCATAATAGTTATATATTAGTCTGGTTTATTACCTTAAATTGGTCATGTACTTGTTAGTCTCATAGTTAGGCAGTCTTATAGGTAGTATTGAATCAGTTGACTTTTATTAGTCAAAACCAGTTTAGCCCTCAATCTGAATTCATATAGCTTAAATCAAAAGATAGAAGTAGATTTCAAGTGTTTTAAATCAGTTTCATGTAGTTTGATAGTATTTGCATAAGCTTTTTAAGTATCATGGATTTTAATAGGATGGATCAGTAGATATAGAGCAATTCAGATTTAGTTAAATTTAAGTATTAAAAGTTGTTAAATGTAGTTATTGATAGTTGTTGGCCATCTGATATTTAGGTTCTTAAAAGTCGAAAATCTAAAACCTGCACATTTCATTGCCCACCTCAGTTTATTAATTGCCTTTGTTTCTGCTTAATCAGTTCTTCTTACTGCATGATATTGGGTTTTCTAAAAAGTTTGTAGTAGTAACTTTAAGAATTTGAGCTTTATTTTCTATTTGAGGCTTATTCCCTAGCTTAATACTGGACTGCAAAAGCCCTTGTGAAACTGCTTATCTGCTGCAGCAGCTTAAGGACTCTAAATTGCATCTGATCTCAGCCATAATTAAGCTAGCATAAGCTGTCAACTTTTGGGCATTTTTTGAACTTATGTTGTCTGATGTATAAGCTTCAAATTCATGCTTTTGGATTTCCATAATTAGCTTATTCTGGCCTTCTAGAGTAGCTGCTAAGTAGTCTTAATCTGTTCAGCCGATGATTAGCTTATCGCTGGTGCTTATTTTACCATTCTCAGTTCCTTTAAGTTTTCAGTAGTGTGTAGAACCTATCCTGAACTTTGGATAATTTTTTGAGCACTTTAGCTTTTTTTTTAGCTTATTTCCCATTAGCTTATTGCACTGTTCAGCTTATTTAGGCCTAGCTAGCTTCTGAATTTATTTTTCCTAGCTTAGTAATTTAATTTTAGAATTACTCAAAAATTTTCAGATTTTTCCTAAGAGTTTTAATATTTTTAAATCAATTAAAAAGTTAAAATTAGTTTTTAATTCATAAAAAATAATTAAAAAGTCAAAAAAATATTTTTCTTTTTCCCAAAATTTTCTTTTATTATTTAGAATATAGGAAAATTATTTTCATATTTTTAGGGCTTAAAATTTAGAAAATCACTTTTATTTCCGTTTTTAAAATTCGTCGCGTAACGTTTTTAATTTCGATTTTCGTTTTTTAGATTACATGCTTAGTATAATTGTTCCCTTAGCTTAATTAGTTGTTTCCGTTTGTTATTTCATTATTCGTAGAGTAGAAAAACCAATATATCACTTTTATTACACATATTCAGTTCACGAATCACGTCTCGGGAACACAAATTCCATTCGATCTTCGTTGGGACAACGAACCGGGTTTTGCATATTTCCTTTGCAATTCCTTTTGGAACGATAAATGTAACGAATCAGTTTTTGGCGCCGCTGCCGGGGAAGGTTGAAGTGAGTTCGTGATTTCGTCTCTCGATTCGTGTTTTGAAGACCCTTCCTCGTGGAGTTATCGTTTTCATTTGTAAATATTTTTTTATAAAAATCCAAATAGATTTTCTGTTCAAATTTATTTTTCCATTTTTCTTTTGTGATTTTCCATGTTTCTAAATTTGAAAATTCAAAAATATTCTTCTTAAACCTCTTATCCGTTTAATTCTTATCTTCTTAATCCTCTATATGTTTAATTCTTATGGAATCGTCTATCCCTTGCGTCGGTTGTGGAGAGCCGCTTTTCGGTTTACCGTGTCATTGGTGCACATGCGAACGGTGTGGTAATGATATTCGGGATGGAAGTTGTTTGTTTTGCGGCTCGAGTAATTCAGTTGCTTATGATCCAAATCCAAATCCGTTCAACAACTCTTCCAATTTTTCCGACTACTCACCACAGCCCGATCCGTGGCTTGAACGTTATTGCGATGAGTGTGGAAATCAGTTAGATCCGTCAACAACTTATTGTCATCGGTGTACTTGCGAGAGGTGTGCGAGAGATATTATCAATGGATTTTGTTCGCTTTGTGCTTCATACAATGATGGTTTTAATCCGAACATTTTCAACTATCCTCAAAATAATTTCACTCACCCTCCTCAAAACTTTTATGAGCAAGAACCGTATTTCAATGATACACCGAACTTTTCTTGTACAAATTGTGGGGGTCCTCATAATGATTATCAATGTCAACCGTGGAATCAAAATTACTATGAACCTAATCCTTGCTATAGTACTCCCGGTTTTGACAATTTCCAACCCCCACAACACCATATGATTCAACCACAACCTCAGCCACCTCCTCAAGAAATACTCAATGAAGAACAACTTCTCGTTGCTATGCTTGATAAACTAAAAGAACTTAAGGCTTTACGTACCCCAGAAGAACCTCATCAGAAAACTTATGGAGAACTGCTAGCTGAAGAACAAGCAGCTAGAGTAAGTTCCAATTATCGTCAAACTTTCGTTTACGATGACGACGATGATGAGGATTCTATGTGGGGAGTTTATGAGAATTCGTCAGCAGAAATCACTCCCGTCTTACCTTCTATGGACCTCGAGGACTCTCTAAAAATGGGGTACGAGCATTTTAGCACTATTCCTGAAAAGGAATCAGACGAATTCAAAAAGTCTAGTGCTGAGAACCTCGTCCCAATCCCAAGTGAGTCCGAGGAAATATCTGACAGTGAAAGTGATTTTCAATCTTATGGAGATTCCCTTGACGTTTTCGAGATTACTTCCGGAATTTTCTCTAACCCTCTTTTTGAATTCAATGATGAGTATACTTCTTGCAAAGTTAATCCTCTTTTCGATGGAGGGTTAGAGGACGTTGAGGGCGAGGAGGATCTTCTTTCTAATTTTGATGAGCCCATACCGGAACTCACAGATTCTCCTCGTATTCTCGAATCTCTTCATGAGGAGTTCTCAGAAGAACTCACTCATATCATACCTCCTCCGGAGTATGATTATTTTGTTATTGAAGAAGATCCTGACCCGGGGGGAGGTAAACTCTATCCTAAGAGTTTGCTTGATGATGATATCACCCCGACCCTCCCTCCCGAGGTTTTCAAGAGCTTTGATGATGAAGAATGGATCCCCATTCTAATTATGATCTTTCTTCCTTTCTTCACCTATACGGTGACTTCTCCTCTTATTCACTCCTTCGGGAGTGAAGACACAATCTTTGACCCCGGCATCTCTCCTTCTTTTAAGCCGTGGGTATCTCATCGGAGACGAAAGTTCCACTCCGATTGAGATTATCTTTTCCACATGCTCCCCCAAGGACAATTAAATTCGGGGCGAGTCTAAGCTTTCCGACTCGATACTAAACAAGCGCTTCGTGGGAGGCACCCCATGCTTATCCTTCTATCTTCTTATCTATTTTCTAATAAGTGACGTGAGGAGGGCTTCCTCTTCCATATCTTGTGTTTCGTGGTTTTCTGTGATGTGTCCAGGTTTGCCCGATTAATGAAGACTCTCGTGCTCGTGGTTTGCTTCTCTCCACTCGAGTTTCATCATTCGTTGCTTATCCGATATCCTAAATCTTATCGTTTTACATCTATCTTTTGGCATAATTAATAAACGGCCTTAGATTTATGTAGGAGAACCCTTACCTTTAAGACATTGAGGACAATGTCTCGTTTTAGTCTTGGGGGGGGGTAATCTTTCGATTTGATTTGTGCCTTGCATTTTTTTGCCATTTACTCATGCAACCCCGTTTTTCCTCAAAAATTGAAAAAATCCAAAAAAATGAGAAAAATTTTAAAAATTTGTGCAAAAATATAATAAATTTTGACATATTTGTTGAATTTCCGCTGGTGAGAGTAGGAATAAAATTCTGACTTGATCGGGCGTGTTGAGCCCTAGCTTGTTCCCTTAACCATTTATAATCTATAAGCTCGTGCTAGTCTTTTACACAAGGAGCTATAAAATGCGAATTCTTTTTAAGAGTTTGCAAGTTCCCGTATCGACTTTATATATGCATGGCTTGATTATTTGGCTAAGCATTCACGGATCTTATTATTTAAGATTTTAAATTTGTGAAGAACGAGAAATGATAGAGTTGTTTATAAGTTAGATTGCTAAACGTGGAGTAGTTGGTTCTCTTTAGAGCTCATCAAAGTTACTTGTGGCTTTTTGTTCCCATAAGCTTGTTTCACCCAAAAATAGAAATCTAGGAATAATTAAAGCTATTTTAGTTTTGGTGAAAATTAGTTTTTATTTCTTCCTTAGAGAATTCTTGCTTATGAAAGTTGGGTACACATCAAGGTACTGTCAGTGTTACGGTGTAATAGACTATTCCATCTTGCCGGCTCGCAACCGATGTTGGGATTGTTATAAAAGCCGTAGGACTTGGGGTTTGGCAACACAAATAATTAATGAATATGATAATGTATAATAATAATCCAAAGCCATAAAAAGTTTTCTACATCTTGCCGGTTCGCAGCCGATGTTGTAGACTTCTAATAAAGGCAGAGGAAAAATTCCAAGGTCATAATAGACTACCACATCTTGCCGGCTCGCAACCGATGTTGTGATTATTATAAAGGGCCAAGGATTAAATACGTTAATGTGCTTGAATATGTAGATAAAGTGTTATAATGCCAAACTTCGACTCCGGGGGTATCCTAATAAAAGCTTCTGTCTCTGGACTCGTAGATGAGTTGTTTCGGTCGTATATAAAAGGGATATCCTCAAAATCGTGTTAAATCAGAGACCTTGATGTGGACCTCATTTTTGTATGCAACGGTTTCCGAGGGAAGGATTGGAAACTACTTAACGTCTAAACTAGGTATCTTTATCGGAATAAAAATTATCGAATCGAGAATGTGAAGAAATTTATTTCTCAACAAAAATAAAATAAATAGAGGAAAATAGGAATTTGGGAACAAGAGGTAATACACAATTAGCTTCCATGGGTAGTGTCAGCAATCTAACTTGTAAATAACAATGATTTCGTTTTTAAGCTTAGTTTGGGGACTTGTGAAAAATCGGGGACGACGAATTTTATCCGTATGGTCACTTCTTTATGATTCGTGTTTCCTACTCGAAGACCCTAAAAGTTATTGATCAATAATGATTGTCAACAAAGCCGTCACATGAATAATGAGAAAAATACAAAAATAGAATAAAGTGTGAATAAATGGAAAATCGGGGAGTTTTTAGATCTTAAGATTTCTTGATCTCTTTTGAAAATTTTGCTACTTCTCATAGTTAGTAAAAAGAGATTGGAAATTTTTTGATCCAAAAACGTGTTTTTATTACATTGCATGAGGACATTGCAATAGCTTAGTTTGGGGGATTTTGGTATGTGCGTAAACACATACCTTTATTTGACCAAAACCGGACCCAAATAGACCAAAAACTAACCAATTATGCCAAATATATTGTGTTTTTGTGTTTTTACATATGCAAGCACGGATATTGAAGAAAAGGACAAAAATCAAGAAAAACCCGAAAAATACGAGCACGAGATTCGGAAAAGACTCGAAACCGAAGCCGGGGAAGAAATTACCGTCAAAAAGTCAACCCAAGTACTCAAATTATCAAAAGCTCGTCAAGTTCAGCCCTTGGATTTATTTTGGAAGAATGGCAGCAATGATCCCTAGAATTCAGCAATTTCATAAATGGTCCCTAGAATCTTAAAACTTTTAAACCATAAATACCATTAAAACCTTTTAAACTAACACCACCCAACCCATTACAAACTAAACCAACCCACACCTTAAATCCACCAACCCACAACCCAATTACTTAAAACCCAGCCCAACCTTTCTATAAACCCGAGTCCATAACCCACCCACAATACCCGGTCAAACCACCTATATTACCAGTCAAAATAAAACCAACCCCGCACCCAATTCATTCTTTCACCCAGAATTACTGTACCTCACGAACCCTAAATTCACCCCACATCAAATTACCGAGAGTAAGGGTAATCTAGTCCTTGCACGCGTTTCTAGAAGGACTGACAAAAATAGAATGACACGTGGAGACCGTTGATTGGAGGAGCCACCTCATCAAATTGATCTAACGGATGAGATTTAGGCTTGGAGAGCAAGGGATGAATCAAGGGTTTGGATTTATGCTGAGAGTCCCCAGAAGCTTCTGATGATGGCAATAAATAGCCCCTCTCGTTCACAAGGAAAGAGTTAGTTAGTTAGGTTAGATTTTTAGGGTAGTGTAGGATTAGTGTTATGCGAGTTATATTTAGCTTATCTTAGTTTCTGATTATTGTTTATTCACTTTTCAAGTTCTCAGTTTGTAATCAAATTCATATTTTCAGTAAAAGTCAATGTAAGTCAATTTCCTTTTTCATCTTATTTCTCAGCTTAATCTTCCTAGTTAATCCGTTTTTGGAGTCATAATAGTTATATATTAGTCTGGTTTATTACCTTAAATTGGTCATGTACTTGTTAGTCTCATAGTTAGGCAGTCTTATAGGTAGTATTGAATCAGTTGACTTTTATTAGTCAAAACCAGTTTAGCCCTCAATCTGAATTCATATAGCTTAAATCAAAAGATAGAAGTAGATTTCAAGTGTTTTAAATCAGTTTCATGTAGTTTGATAGTATTTGCATAAGCTTTTTAAGTATCATGGATTTTAATAGGATGGATCAGTAGATATAGAGCAATTCAGATTTAGTTAAATTTAAGTATTAAAAGTTGTTAAATGTAGTTATTGATAGTTGTTGGCCATCTGGTATTCAGGTTCTTAAAAGTCGAAAATCTAAAACCTGCACATTTCATTGCCCACCTCAGTTTATTAATTGCCTTTGTTTCTGCTTAATCAGTTCTTCTTACTGCATGATATTGGGTTTTCTAAAAAGTTTGTATTAGTAACTTTAAGAATTTGAGCTTTATTTTCTATTTTAGGCTTATTCCCTAGCTTAATACTGGACTGCAAAAGCCCTTGTGAAACTGCTTATCTGCTGCAGCAGCTTAAGGACTCTAAATTGCATCTGATCTCAGCCATAATTAAGCTAGCATAAGCTGTCAACTTTTGGGCATTTTTAGAACTTATGTTGTCTGATGTATAAGCTTCAAATTCATGCTTTTGGATTTCCATAATTAGCTTATTCTGGCCTTCTAGAGTAGCTGCAAAGTAGCTGAATCACCCATATTTGTTCTGTCGTAGTCTTAATCTGTTCAGCAGATTATTAGCTTATCACTGGTGCTTATTTTACCATTCTCAGTTCCTTTAAGTTTTCAGTAGTGTGTAGAACCTATCCTGAACTTTGGATAATTTTTTGAGCACTTTAGCTTTTTTTTTAGCTTATTTCCCATTAGCTTATTGTACTGTTCAGCTTATTTAGGACTAGTTAGCTTTTGAATTTATTTTTCCTAGCTTAGTAATTTAATTTTAGAATTACTCAAAAATTTTCAGATTTTTCCTAAGAGTTTTAATATTTTTAAATCAATTAAAAAGTGAAAATTAGTTTTTAATTCATAAAAAATAATTAAAAAGTCAAAAAAATATTTTTCTTTTCCCAAAATTTTCTTTTATTATTTAGAATATAGGAAAATTATTTTCATATTTTTAGGGCTTAAAATTTAGAAAATAACTTTTATTTTCGTTTTTATAATTTGTCGCGTAACGTTTTAATCTCGATTTTCGTTTTTTAGATTACATGCTTAGTATAATTGTTCCCTTAGCTTAATTAGTTGTTTTCGTTTGTTATTTCATTATTCGTAGAGTAGAAAAACCAATATATCACTTTTATTACACATATTCACTTCACGAATCACGTCCCGGGAACACAAATTCCATTCGATCTTCGTCGGGACAACGAACCGGGTTTTGCATATTTCCTTTGCAATTCCTTTTGGAACGATAAATTGTAACATATCAAACATCCACATAAAATCATAGCATACACATCCTCGATACACATTAACACACACGCCTAGGGTTTTTCTTTCAAGTCTCATTTAATGAGCAATTTAAGTCGATTATTAGGGCTCGTTTCATGTAGATATTTAGGTCGACCTTAGGGCTATCAAACACGACACAAAACAGACCCATAACACACGACACAAACAATTACATATGGGCGTATAACATGTAGCTTAAGGGTGATTTCATGCGGCTGCCAACAACAATTATACCATGTTTCTAATGATCCTTTTAACATGTTATTAGTCTTAATTTATCATGATTTATACCCTTGTTTTCACGTAATTATTAGTCGAACAGAAACACAAAAAGGGACGAGGGAAAACCTTGAATCGGATTTAGGATTGAATCAAGAAGCACAAGGAACCAAAACCCATAATCAAAACACCACGATCACTACCCATCATCCACCCACGAATCTGATTACCCCTTTCTCCTTTTTGCTTCGTACCTTCTTGGATTTCTCGATGCACAATTGAGCAGCCGTTTGCATTTAGTTTTTAGGGTTTGGTGTGTGAAAGTAATTTGTGATATACGGTTGCTTAAGTGAGAAACGAAAAGGGGGTTTGAGGGCTGGAAAATGCCGAATATTAGGGAAGTATTTGGGACTATTTCTTCTTTAAAACTATAAAATATTATAGTTTGAATTGTGTAATGTCGTGTACATTATTGTATACAAATTGGACCTCCAAAGACATATCTAACGTGTGATATCAAGTCCAAAGAAAAGTATATTCAACCCTTGGTGACATATTAACGTATGATACAAAAAGGAAATCGGACCCAATGTATTGTGTACCAAGATTAAATGAAATCGGATCCCTATGTGATCTTTGTAACGTGTGATGTTTACATATATATTTAGAGTGTGTCGACTTCTTATAGCTTAGGTTTACGATCTTTTATTTGTGGTTTTTAAATCATAATGTAGGTTTAAATTCTTAGGGTATTTTCGTATCATATGTTCAAATGTCGTTTCGGATTTTCAGGTCGTTATATTCTAAATTTTTTTAGCTATAACCATGAATTCTTCTTCATCTCCTTCGTCTTTATCAACACTTTCTCCTTGATCATCACTTTCATCACTAGTTTGGTTTCCAGTGACTTTAGCTTTGAGAGCTAGTGATTTGGCTTTCTCCTTCATCTCCTTAGTAATGACCTTGTCATCTTCTAAGGTTGTCTCGTATACTTTGAGATTACCAATGAGCTCATCAAGAGAAAGCTCTTCCAAAATTTTGGCTTCTTCAATTGCCGTCTCCTTCGATCGCCACTCCTTGATGAGTATTTACAAGAGTATCCCAAATCTCCTTTGCGGTTTCACATGTAACAACCTTCTCGAACTCCTTTCGAGGTAAGGCGTTGTATATCATCATCTTGGCTTCATGATTCTTGCTAACCATCTTCTTTTCATCATCATCTAGATCCAAATATGGCTTCTCCACCATCAACTTTGTTTCGGGGTCTTGAGCCATGAAAACAAAGTTGCCATTTTGGATGACTTGCCACAAGTCAACATCTTTAGACCTAACCTAGGTCTCAAATAGGGTTTTCTAAAACCGAAACCCTTCGGATTCAAACAAAGTTGGTCTTTGCATAGAATACCCCTCAATATAGTTCTCTTAAGCCATGGATCTATACTCAACTTTTCCAAAAATTTCGTTAGGTATTTTAAATTTTTGAAAAAAAAGAAGTTTTTGACTTAAAACGACTTCTCGGGAAGGTTTTAACGCTCAAAAACCTGAGTATACCGCTCTGATACCAATTGTAGAACTGTAGAGGGGGTGAATACGGTCTCTTAGGCTTTTTGGATGTTTAAAAAACTTTAAGCCTCAAAGAGCACCAAGTAGTTTATACAACAACAACCACTAACACAATCAAAACTAAAGTATATAAAATAAGTAAAGAGACACCACGATATATATTGGTTGAGGATGGGGGGTTTATACCATCCGTACGTCAAGTTGTGAATCCACGACACTATTTACTAAGTATAATCCTTTTGGTGGACTACAAACTGTTACAACTTCACTCCACCGATATTCACAAAGATCGGTGCTCACTAAGAAAAGCTACTCCCCAACGGTATTCCGCCCTCAGAAACCACCCTTAATGACTCGTGATTAGACTTAACCACAAAGACTTCCCACCGGAAGTATCAAACCCCCAACTAGATCCCCAATGATCTAGGCTTGGTCACCTCAACACAAGACTTCCCTTACAATCAAATTGAATTAATATATGTTTGATTGTCCAATCAAGCCCTAACCTAACCTAGAGACTCGATTGTAATAGAAAGGGTATAGAGAAGAAGACCCTCAACACAATCACAATAGTGGATTAGGTTCTTGTGATTCTTCCCTTGCAAAGAGATGTGTTCTTTCAAATGATGTTATGTGAAAGATTATAGAACACAAGATAGAATTAGAGGATTGAGAGAAAAGAATTTAGAGAGAAATAACAATGGCAAGGGGTGAAGAATACAAGAGGCAAGCGTGGGTATTTGTAGGCAAAAATCCCAAGTGGCAAAATATTTACCGAGGCTAGCACGCTGCTGGCGTGTCGGAGCGCCAGCGATGCGCCAGAACCTCTGTAACATTTTCTTGGGATTTTTTTCTTTTAAATACCCAACCTTGCTAAACCCCCAATTGTACTTCACACATTTAGACCTTTACATTATTCATCCTCAAGGTCTACCAACTCAAATAGCCAATTTGTAAAAATATTTTGCGAAGTGTTTAAGTGAAACCAATTATCAAAGAGAGAAGAGTAGAAGGGATAATTGGATAAGGGTAGTTTGTGTATTTCATACATGGCCTAGAAAAGAGAGAGAATATGCCATGGTATATTCCTTTGCTTGGAGAGGAAGTGTGTATGTTGGATGAGATAGAGAAAGGGAAGATTTGAATTTGAAATTCAAATGGGAAAGTGAGAGAGTGAGGTTGGGTTAGGAGAGAACCATGGTTGAGTTGGATGAGTAAGCATGGTTGAGTTAAGAAGGGAATATTCTAAGGATATGCTAAACTTGGAGAGGAGGGTGAGATGAAGGGTTGAGATGAGTTTGGGTGAGTTGGAATGATGTGATGGAAAGGAGCCTAGGTTTAGATTTCAAATTTGAATTTGAATGTTGGATTGTGAGAGAGATAGAGAATTCCCCATGTGATGAATTGAAGATGTGAGTTGGATTGGATGTAATATGGATGTGATGGGGAGCCTAAGAGAGAATTCAAATTTGAAATGTGAAGAGAGGTAGAGAGTGAGGGAGGTTGTATGTGAGGGAGTGAGTTATATGTGTGTAAGAGTGAGTTGGATAAGGATGGGATGTTGAGGTGATGGGGAGCCTTTGGCTTGAATTCAAAATTTGAATTTTGAACGTTAGAGATAGGAAGTGAGGTGGTTTGTGGTGAAGGTTTATTTGAGTTTGAAATGAAGGGTTGGATGAAGAAGATGATGAGGTGATGAAATCCTAGTGTTTGGATTGGAATGTAGAGAAGAGAATGTTTGGAAGATTTGGTGTGGGAATTTAGGGGACAAGAAGTACTAGCAAGTACAAGAAATATTGTAACACCCCCAATTTCGTGAACGTAGCGGAATTCAAATTGGATGTTACTTCATGGCACAACAGTTATAACAATAGAAAACGAACTCTAATTGAATCGTTTTAAAAGATTTATAATTTGAATTATATAAATATCAGAGTTTACAAAATGAGGTCCCAGTAGTTTCCAGGTTTACAAATTACATTAAATGACTTTTCGAATGATAATAAAATTTATAGCCTTCTTGAGTATCCGTGCTCCTCCATGCCAGCCTCGTTCATTATGGACTTAAGATAAACATGCTAAAAGTGTCAACACAAAGGTTGGTGAGTTCATAGAGTTTATTGAAATAATTGTGAAAACCTTTATAAGTGAATCCTTGTAACAAGTAATTATAAATGTTAAATGTAAATTTCAAGTATTCCGAGTGTATGACTATTGTACTAAATACAATATCACATATAGGTAGTGTTTCCGTTGTACTTAATTTCTGACATCGAAACCTTAATTAAGTTTACTTTTTGCTTGGTTCACATTTGTACCAAGTCCGTTAGTTTGTTTATTATACCAATTCTATTAGTTTCGAGAACACACCAAGTCCATTAGATCACATAGTTTGTACCAAGTACATGAAATCATCCCATTTTGTAGATGTCGATAACCTCGATAATCTACCCGGTAGGGGGCCACAAATCGTTTTGTGTCTGGGTTACGTTGTTATACACCCAAAGCGTTGAAAATTGTTTGTTATTACACTATCCGTGTGAAAACCAAAATGTAAATCTCGTACCAATCGAAATTGGAATAATTGTTGCAATCATAGCCTAGTAGGTAATCTGTTGTTATACCTAGTGTTCTCAAATGTTTATTGCGTTCTGTTTGCTCAAACTGAGTCAACTTAATAGTTACATTAATCCCAATAGATCTAACCATAATATTCGTACTCACTACGCATAGTGCTTAATGGTCCATGATATAGAAACTTTAAGTATGTCAATATTGTTACTTAGTATAAATAAACATTTAGTTCAGATAAACATATAGTTTGCAAATAATCAAGATTGAAATTAAAATAGTTGTGCATCTATCTCCCCCAAAGAGTTTACAAAACAGTTAAACGATAGAAAATGGGGTTATGACTCACAGTAATATGTAAAAGTTTAGAGTACTTGTGAAAGTAAAAGCAAGTAGTTGAGCATGTATCTCCCCAAAAGAGTTTATAAAGTAATTAAACGAGTAAAAGTGGGGGTATGACTCAGCTGATAATAACTGATAAATTATACTAGAAAATTGGGCAGCGCTTCCGCATCTATATTCAAAAATCCATTTCTTAAACTATAAAAACCTCTAAATCACCTCATAACAACCCCAAAACTATCCTAATCGCTCCCATAATAAAAACCCATCTTTAGACTTAGCTGATCTATCCTTGCCAAAGTTTCAAGAAATTTTTGAGAACCACAGCTCCTACCCACCATTGTGTAACTCTAAATCCAACCGCAGAAACACAAAATAAACTTAATTTTTATATATAAAATATTTATGCCATCAACTTATCTGTATAACTCGGAGCTCAAAAATCAAGTATGCATGATATATGGCGGGGAAATGTGGCGGCAAGGAGGAGGAGGGAAATGTGTGTGTATTTCTGTTAAATAAAATGAACTAGTTTTCTTTTTATTTATAGTGAAAATTTCTGAAAATATATAGATATTTTGAAGAATAGTGTTTAGTTATTTTGATGAATAGTATTTAGATATTTATGAATAGTAACTAGATATTTATATATTATGAGTGCAGGGTACGTTGTTTATGCATGAAAATCGTGTGAAAGCGTTTATTTATTTAATTAATGATAATAAATAAATAATAGGTAAATAAGAGTAAGTCATAAAATGAGGATGATATCACTGGAAACGTTCTAGCAATATGTAGATTAACCCTAAGATGAATAGTTAAAACCCAAAAATGCGAATTGTTACAGTCTCTATCCATTAAGGGAATTCCGTCCCGGAATTCAGTGTGTGTTATATATTAATATACTAGTATGTTCGTGTAACATAAAATGTCTAAAAGTCACATTATCGTCTAGAGGATGGAAGACACATAGAGCGTAAGGCTATAAAATGTTTTTGCTTAAAAGAGGTTATAGTTTAGGTCTCAATTAGACTCGTTTCTCTATAACTATAGCTCTGATACCAATCTGTAACACCCCCAATTTCGTGAACGCAACGGAATTCAAATTGGGTATTACTTCATGGCACAATAGTTATAGAAATAGAAAACGAACTCTAATTGAGTCGTTTTAAAAGATTTATCATTCGAATTATATAAATATCAGAGTTTACAAAATGAGGTCCCAGTAGTTCCAAGGTTTACAAATTACATTAAATGAGTTTTCGAATGGTAATAAAATTTATAGCTTTCTTGGGTATCCGTGCCAGCCTCTTTCATTATGGACCTGAGATAAACATGTTAAAAGTGTCAACACAAAGGTTGGTGAGTTCATAGAGTTTATTGAAATAATTGTGAAAACCTTTATAAGTGAATCCTTGTAACAAGTAATTATAAATGTTAAATGTAAATTTCAAGTATTCCAAGTGTATGACTATTGTACTAAATATAATATCACATATAGGTAGTTTTTCCGTTGTACTAAATTTCTAACATCGAAACCTTAAGTTTACTGGTTTCTGGTTGGTTCACATTTGTACCAAGTCCGTTGGTTTGTTTATTATACCAATTCTATTAGTTTCGAGATTACACCAAGTCCATTAGATCACATAGTTTGTACCAAGTACATGAAATCATCCCATTTTGTTGATGTCGATAACCTCGATAATCTACCCGGTAGGGGGCCACCAATCGTTTTGTGTCTGGGTTACGTTGTTATACATCCAAAGCGTTGAAAATTGTTTGTTATTACACTATCCGTATGAAAACCAAAATGTAAATCTCGTACCAATAGAAATTGAAATAATTGTTGCAATCATAGCCTAGTAGGTAATCTATTGTTATACCTAGTGTTCTCAAATACTTGTTGCATTCTGTTTGCTCTAACTGAGTCAACTTAATGGTTACATTAATCTCAATAGATCTCACCATAATATTCGTACTCACTACGCATAGTGCTTATGGTCCATGATATAGAAACTTTAAGTATGTCAATACTGTTACTTAGTATAAATAAACATTTAGTTCAGATAAACATATAGTTTGCAAATAATCAAGATTGAAATTAAAATAGTTGAGCATGTATCTCCCCCAAAGAGTTTACAAAACAGTTAAATAATAGAAAATGGGGCTATGACTCACAGTAATATGTAAAAGTTAGAGTACTTGTGAAAGTAAAAGCAAGTAGTTGAGCATGTATCTCCCCCAAAGAGTTTATAAAGTAATTAAACGAGTAAAAGTGGGGGTATGACTCAGCTGATAATAACTGATAAATGATACTAGAAAATTAGGCAGCGCTTCCGCATCTATATTCAAAAATCCATTTCCTTAACTATAAAAACCTCTAAATCACCTCGTAACAACCCCAAAACTATCCTAATCGCTCCCATAATAAAAACCCATCCTTAGAATTAGCTGATCTATCTTTGCCAAAGTTCCAAGAAATTTCTGAGAACCACAGCTCCTATCCACCATTGTGTAGCTCTTAATCCAACTGCGGAAACAAAAAATAAACTTAATTTTACGTAGAGAATACTTATGCCATTAACTTATCTGTATAACTCGGAGCTCGAAAATCAAGTATGGATGATATATGGGGAGAAAGGTGGCGGCAAGGAGGAGGAGGGAAATGTGTGTGTTTTTCTATGAAATAAAATGAACTCGTTTTCTTTTTATTTATAGTGAAAATTTCTGAAAATATCTAGATATTTTGATGAATAGTGTTTAGTTATTTTTATGAATAGTGTTTAGATATTTATGAATATTAACTAGATATTTATGAATAGTAACTAGATATTTATATATTAGGAGTACAGGGTACATTGTTTATGCATGAAAATCGTGTAAAAGCGTTTATTTATTTAATTAATGATAATAATTAAATAATAGGTAAATAAGAGTAAGACATAAAATGAAGATGATATTACTGAAAACGTTCAAGCAATATGTAGATTAACCCTAGCATGAATAGTTAAAACCCAAAAATGCGAATTGTTACAAATGTTAGGGAATGTTGGGGATAAGATTTGGGAGAAATTTGAAATAGTTGGAGGATTAATTTGGTGTAGAGAATAATCAAATGATTGATTAAGACTTAATTATTTTGTCATTAAGGAAGAAAAGAATTGACAAAGATGATTATGGGTTGTGTTGGATGAGAAAATCAAAGGTTACTCATAATCTCAAGTAACTCAACGTCGAGTATTCATAAGCTCATAATACGTGAATTTCCATGACTCGACGTAATCAATAATCATCTTGATGCGAACAAGCTAAGTGCTTTGCATCATTGTAAAGTGTTGATCCCAAACACACGAGCTTATATTAGAAACTTTGACAATACTAAAGAGTATGTGGAATCTACTCTTTAATACTCAGAAGAATATTAACAATGTATTGTATTGATCAATGAAGCAGTAAACTTGTATAAACAATGATATCACCAAAACTCTTCAATATTTTTATATCAATAATACGACTACTCTGTGTAGTACTAGGGTTTACAAACAACCTTGAAGCTTATATCAAAAACACATATTAAACATCATAACCTAGGACCTCCTTTTATACACTAAGGAGTCCTTTACAAGATAACTACAAATCTTCTAAACTATTAAACTTATACGTATCTTTCTAACTAAATAGAATATACACAGAATATCTTGATACATATCACTTCACACGTCTTTATCTTCTTAGCAGTACTATCTTCCTTCAGCAGTCTTCAGTTAATACACTGGCAGTACTAACTTTTACTCTAGCAGTACTAATTGATTAGTATTGGTAGTTATATCTTGAGCAGTACAAACACTTTTGACTTGACAGTACTACGTATTCAGACTTGTAATTCCCAACAATCATCCCCTAAACTTGTGATTTACCACCAAATCATAAAGTTTCTTAAATTACATCTTTGACTTTGAGAGGATTCTTCCAAACACTTCATCTTTCAGCCTGCATAAATATCTTCCTCAGAAGTTCTCTGGCCATATCAGTATACTCATCCACAGCAAGTTTTGCAGCCAACATTAGTGTGAGTGTTCCCTGGACAAAGGATAGTTTTTCTCCACAAGCATGTATATATCTGTTCCAGCCTTTGTAGATACATGATGAACTGCACATGAGTTATACATAGTCCATGTCAAACCTTGACTACCAGCCTGAAACTTCCACATTTCATCATCTTCACCTGGCTCAAAAATCCTCTTTAATTCTACCCATAACACTCTCTCTTTGTCATCTGTAGGATCTGTGGAGTTGAATCTTTCTTTCACCAATTCCCATAGTTTTACCAGATCATCTCTGTCAAATGCTTTTAGCATATCATCAAAGTGTTGATGTACCTCAATATGATTACCAACCCTGATGATCTTCCAACTCTTCTTCAGTCCATCATCTTGAATTTCCCAATCAATGATAGGATATTTGGTTTGTAAAGCTTCAACATTCATCCCCTCTTCTGGAACAATGATCATCATCTGCTTTAGCTCTTCTTCAGTCAAATCTTCTTCTTCCTGTTCTTCTACTGAGGGTAGATCTTCACTGACTTTTTGTTTCTTAGAAGATTCTGATTCCAAGGTTATTCCAGCCCTCTTAATCCTTCTGCTTTCTTCTTCAGTTTCCATAGGAATAAAATGCTGAACCTTCTTGTAGGCCTTACTGTACAAATCTTCAATTTCTTCATATGGTCTACCTGCAAGTTGACTAACAGTCCAATGATCTTGGTTCTTCAAATAGGCAATCATATACTTCAACTTTTCAGCTCTTGTAGGAGGTTTATTCTTTCTTGCTTCAGCACTTTTTGCATTATGACTCTTTCTAATCTCAGCCATTAGCTCTTGAAGTGCATTGTCCCTTTCTTCTTCATTGAGACTTTCCCTTTCTTCTTCATACATCCTCTGAGCTAATAATTCATCAGCTTGTTCTTGTGCTAATCTCTCTTCTTCTTCACTTGCAAGCTTTTGTTCCACCAGAAATCTTGCAATCTTTTGTTCTTCTTCCAATTTTGCCTGCTCTTCATTATGTACCCTCTGAGCCATTTCCTCATCAAGACTCATTTGAACTTGGACACTCTTCTTGACCTTCTTTGGTGGCTCAGACTCTTGCATAATGCTTTTTCCTTTATCAGCAGCACTGGCAGTACTAACTGATGCACCAGCAGTACTAACTGGCTCAGTAGTACTAACCTCTTCTTGAGCAGTAGAAACATCCTTGGCAGTATCAACACCTGTTTTAAACCCCATATCATACCTCCCCTGACTCTCTGCATCATCCCCAACCAATGTTATGTTAGGGTCTTGATCAATATCAGCTATTCTCCTCCCCTGTTTGGAAGGATCCTCCAAATCATCATCATCATCAGATTCAACAATCCTTGTCCTCCTTTTAGCTTTGCCTGACTTTGCTGCTTTTTCCAACTTCTTCACCTTCTTGATGAGTTTGGTCAAGGCAACCCCATACACTTGCTTGGTCTGCTTCAATTCACCCTCCAAGCTAGTAACTCTATCTGTCAGTTTGGTACATATATCCATCAATTCTTTTAGTTGCAGACTGCCCTCATCACTTCCAAGTGTGTTACCTCTTGGGAGAGGTGAATCATGAGGCATGTAAGACTCAGTCTCAACCCTAGGTGGATCAGCTGACCCCCCCCCATTGTTTCCAAGTGGCTGGGGTTTCCATCACCTAAATCAAGTTCATGAGAACTTGACTCATTAGATGTTGCCATGGTTTGGGTCTTATCTATGTTACCACTGCCCTGTCCTGCATCTAAGCTAGAGACAGTAGTGGTAGCCCTTACCATTCTGTCAAAAGAGACAGCCTCATCTGCTACATTGGTTTGAGTAGGAAATCTGGGCTGAGGAACCACAGATTTCTGTCTGATTCTTCTCCTATATGTTTGTGAAATATGTAGTTGTGAAGGTGATGGAGCATTTGTGGGTGTGTGATGGGACTCAACTTGGATTGTTGATCCTTCACCCTGAACAGTTTGATTTTGCACAAGCATTGAGAAAAACAGTGGTACTTCTACCCCATTATAACCCTTTGAAAGCATTCTCATATTACTAAACAGTTTTTGAGTAAGGGTTGGAGTTTTATAAAAACTTTTGTGAGATAGAAGCAGGTTCTTGTTTTTGTTCAAAAATAGTTGAGTAAATCTTGGATACATTAAAAATTTGTATTTGCCATCCAATTTTTTCACCATACCATCAAAAATCAATTTTGAAAAGTTCAACTTCCTATTTGTTGCCAAGCAAATGATTGAAGTTGCTATATTGCTACTAAATTGTTCCCAAGAAGTTTTCTTTGAACTTAAATAATGTAAGATGGTATGAATGAGAAATCTCCATTGAAGGGAAAATTGCCCTTTTTGAAAAGTCAATTTGTCAGAAGTGGACACATACCCTATCAAAGAAAGGTTCTCAAAAATTTCAGTATTTGGAAAAGAACTAATACCATCATCATCTGCTAGTTTGAGATGTCTCCTAACAGATGACTCAGTAATAGTCATAACTTTGCCATCTACTGTTGCAGTCATTTCTTGTTCTCCATTATCAATTTTTCTGACAGTAGCAGTCTGCCAAAACTATTTGATTAGAGAAACATAGATAGTAGGATTCTCAGTAAGTGCATACCTTATGTGACTAGTATTGAGAAAATCTACTATCTGATGAATGCCTTGACTTCCCTCTGGTTTCTGCAAGTAGGCGACCATGTTGTGTTTATCACAAAATTCCAAATTGGCCATTATGATCATTAAAAGTTTGATTAGAGTGCTGGGTTATGTGCGTTTTTGAGAGTATGTGTGTTTGGCAAAAGCAATTGAGATTATATAGATAGCACTTAAGGTTTTGACTAAATAAATCATTTCTTTATTGTGAAGAAATCGTATAAGTTAAAGAAAGATTATGATTTATCCAATTTAGGAAACCTGTAAGCGAACTAATTGACAAAAATATCTCAACGGCTAGATTTAAATAATGAAAAACGGTTATGCCCCAAACAGCACTAACGGTTACCCATTAGTACTAATTTTAGCCTAGCAGTACAAACTTTTGCCTAGCAGTACAAACTTTTATAAAAAAAAATTCTCAGCAGTATTAACCCATTTTCCTTTTAAAACAATACTGCATTCATACATTTTGAAGGGATTAAGTGTAAAGGAAGACACTTAATCTTTTCCGGTTGCATTTAACCTCTGCTTGTGTGAGAACCAATGTTTTCAGTATAAATACTGTCTGTGATCAGATAGACCCATTAAAAGAGTCTTCTTGACAGGGTTTCCAGCTCGTGGCAGGTGTTACCTCTAACACAAATGTATTAGATTCACTTTTGCTCGCTATTCTCTAACCAGATGTCCTTAGACTAACACACTATCTTAATGATAGAATGGTAAATAGTGATTTAGATCAGTTACTATCTGACTAACTAAAAACCATCAATTCATGTTCAGTATTAGGTTGATTTCAAGAAAAAGATTTTAAAGAACCTCCCAACTCAGGTGTAAACCCTTGTCAAGTGATCCCTAAATCCTCTCTATCATTAATCAGCAGCATCACATCAAACAATCCACCACTTTTGCTTCTCACACAGCACCAATTCCAATCATACTGCTTAGCTTATCCTGCAAATGTTAGTCTAAAACCAAGAAAACACAATCCAAAGCATTTTCTTCATAACAGTATTAAGTATGACTAACAGTATTAACACAACAGTATTAATTTGCACTAGCAGTACAAACTTATACAACTAACAGTACTAATCCTGTACAAAACTTTACAAAGACAGAAAGAGATTAAAACTTTAAGGATTTAGCATTCCAATACTTGCAACCAAGTACTGAAACCTTCCAACATCAAGACCTTTTGTAAGTAAATCTGCAAAATTGTTATCTGTATGTATTTTAACAACTTGAATCAACTTTTTATCATTGCAGTCTCTTATAAAATGATGTCTAATCTCTATGTGTTTTGTTTTAGAATGTAAAATAGGATTTTTAATAATACACATAGTACTGTTATTGTCAATATAAATCATGGTGTGCATAAAATTATACCCATAATCCAGCATTTGATTCTGAATCCAGAGTACTTGTCCATAACAACTAGCAGCAACCACATATTCAGCTTCAGTTGTAGAATTGACAACCATAGTTTGCTTCTTACACTGCCATGATATCAATCTGCATCCTAGGAACTGACAACCTCCTGTTGTTGACTTCCTATCTAAACTTGCACCAGCATAGTCACTATCACTATATGCCACCAGATCAAAGGGAGAATCACTAGGATACCAAAGACCTAATTTAGGTTGACCTTTTAGATAACTAAAAATCCTTTTCACAACATGTAAGTGTGAAACCTTAGGTGTAACTTGGAATCTGGCACATGCACATACTGCAAACATAATGTCTGGTCTAGATGATCTAAGATACATCAATGATCCAATCATTGACCTATACTGATGAACATCAACATCATCACCATCTAAGTCCTTGAGCAAAGGTTTGTCTGGATCCATTGGGGTGCTAGCTATCTTGACATCAGTACACCCAAATTTCTTCAAAATGCCAGCTACATATTTGTCCTGACTGATGAATATCCCATCTTCTTCCTGCTTTACTTGCAACCCTAAGAAGAAATTGAGTTCTCCCATATAATTCATTTGTAATTTGTCATGCATCAGTTGCTCAAACTCAGTACACATCTCCTTCTTTGTAGATCCAAAGATAATATCATCAACATAAACTTGGACAAGCAAAATATCTCCTTTTTGCTTCTTGATAAACAATGTCTGATTTATCTTTCCTCTGTGAAACCCATTTTCCAATAAATACTTGGCCAAGGTTTCATACCAGGCTCTTGGAGCTTGATGTAAACAATAAAGTGCATTCACCACCTTGTAGACTCTGTCTGGATAGTCAGGATCTTCAAACCCTGGAGGTTGAGATACATATACTTCTTCTTCATTCTTATCATAAAGGAAAGCACTCTTCACATCCATCTGATACACCATAAATCCTATAAATGAAGCATTGCTAAGAACAGCCTTATTGCCTCAATTCTTGCTATAGGGGCAAACACTTCATCATAGTCTATGCCTTCTTGTTGAGTATAACCCTGTGCAACTAGCATTGCTTTATTCCTAATCACTATGCCTCTCTCATCTTTCTTGTTCCTAAACACCCATTTTGTACCAATAGCCCACTTACCCTTAGGCAAATCCACTAGTACCAAAACTTTTTGTAGTTTAAACTGTAGAAGCTCTTCCTGCATTGCTTCTACCCAAGCTGAATCACTTAGAGCTTTGGCAATATTTTTGGGTTCTTCCTGAGATAGGAAACAAACAAACAGACAAGTATGAAGGTCTTCATGAGTCTTTTCTTCATAAACAGCACTAATAAAACCTTGTTCATTATTAGTCTTTTTCATTCTCCTTGTCTATACAGCTGAATGAATATCTCCAATCACTTGGTCTTTAGGATGATCCTTATGTATCCTTGTTGTTGGAGTTGGGCTAACTGGAATAGTTTCATCCAAGTTGTTCATATCAGCCCCATTATCATCATCTCCTCTTGCAGCCCATATATCTTTCAATGCAGGCATTGTTGGATCAAAAGGAAATTCATTGTCATCCTTATCAGCATTAACTTCTGGACTAGCAGTACTAACATTTGAACTGGCAGTATTAACTGTGTTAGTACTGTTAGTGTTGTTTTCTCCTTCAGCAGTATTAACAGTATTAGGACTATTAATAGGAACACCCTTCTTTCCAACATCACTTGAAGGTTGTGGCTCATCATTGCTAACATTCTTTGAAGATGTATTGAATAATGAACCATCTTTCCACAGTGGCATCACAAGGTAGTCTTGGCCAGATCCTGTCTCCATGTTAGATTGACCTACACCAACACCATCCTTTGAACCTGAAAAATCATTAGAGTTTGTACCTACAACAACTGGTACATAATTCATTGATTCTGTTAGCACATCAACATCAAACAGCCACTTAGGTCCATCTCCTGCAACACTAGGCTTATTCTCCAAGAACTTAACATGCAAGTTTTCCTCTACTTTCCTAGTTCTAATGTTGTATACCCTTAAAGTTTTGCTATGTAAAGAGTATCCAACAAATAATCCATAATCAGACTTTCCATCAAACTTGCCTAGACTATCTAAGGTATTCAGAATGGTAACATGACATCCAAATGGTCTCATGAAGCTTAGAGCAGATGTTCTACCTCTAAATAGTTCATAAGGAGTCTTGTTATGAGGCTTGACTACTAATACTTGTTCTACACATAGCAAGCAGTATTAACTGCTTCAGCCCAAAATGTAGTAGGGAACTTAAAGTCAGCTAACATGGCTCTAGCGGCCTCAATCAGTGTCCTATTCCTCCTTTCTGCAACACCATTCTGCTGAGGAGTCCTAGCTACACTAAATTCCCTCTTAATACCTTTCAGTTCACAAAAATCATTCATAACTCTATTCTTGAACTCTATTCCATTGTCACACCTGATTATCTTTACTTTCTTATCAACTAGGTTTTCTATCTCAGTAATGAACTTCTTAAGAATGTTACTTGTCTCATCCTTAGTTGCTAAAAAGAAAACCCAAGTAAACCTGCTATAATCATCAGTGACAACAAGACAATATTTCTTATTCATCAAGCTACTCACAAAAGTTGGACCAAACAAGTCCATATGTAACATGAATAAAGGCTGAGTAATAGAGTTCTGAATCTTGGTCTTACAAGAGGCTTTTGTTGCGTCCCCTTAAGACAAGCAAAACATGTTTGGTCATTTTCAAAACGTTTCAAAGGTAAACCTCTCACAATATTATCCTTAACAATTTTGTTAATGGTTCTAAAATTTACATGACCCAGCCTCCTATGCCATAGCATTGATTCATCTAATGTGGCATTTCCTACAAGACAAGTTAAACTCTCTTTAGGAACAATATTCCTCATATCAACACAGTACATGTTGTTCTTTCTAGGAACTCTAAGTAAAACCTTACTCTCATCAAGTAAGTTAAAGTCAGGAGACAGAACAAAACATTCAGTGTCAGTAAAAAGAACACTGTTCTTTTTGTCACACATTTGTTAGACACTAAAAAGGTTAAACTT
This sequence comes from Artemisia tridentata subsp. tridentata, assembly GCA_021014915.2. Lineage (NCBI taxonomy): Eukaryota > Viridiplantae > Streptophyta > Magnoliopsida > Asterales > Asteraceae > Artemisia > Artemisia tridentata. Next base: position 4,157,725 of record CP139507.1, on the reverse strand, counting down.
TAACTCTTGGACAAAGTACACATCTTCAAAATCAAGCTTACAAATCTTAATAGTTCCTTTACCAGTAATTCTTCCTCCTCTGGCTCCTCCCCTAAAGGCAACATACCCTCCATCAAATTCCTTGAAATCTAAGAGATAAGACATGTTTCCTGTCATGTGCCTGGAACATCCACTGTCAAAATATCCCTGATCTTCTTGTTGTGAATGATCCTTCACATAAAAATAAGGAATTTAGTTTCCTTAGGGGACCCGACCCATTACTGACTTGGATCTGCCTCGTGCATCAATATAATTATGTCTCCTCAATGTGATTGATGCACTATCAAGTTTGTAGGTCTCCAAACCCAGCATGCTGAGGCCTTAATAGAATTATTCCCATTTGCCCTAACAGCATTTACTACTGCTGAATTTGGCCTAGCAGCATTAACTGCTGGCCTAGTAGTATTAACTTTTTGACCAAAATTTTTGTTAGTTAATGTTGTTTTGTTTTGACAGGGCCTCTTTACAGTTGATTGTGTTGATTTATAAAAATGTAACATTGGTCTAGCACTATAAACTGTAGTTTTGGGATGAGCAGTATTAACAGGCCTAACAGTATTAAGTGGATTGTTTAAAAAAAAGTGTGAAAAAAGTGAATAGCTAATGAGCTATAGTGTATGAGTATCAATTAGCCAATGAGCTAAAGAGGGAATAAGTAAGTATGAGATGTGGAAAAACAATTGAAGGAGTTTGGGAAGTGATCATTTGTGATATAAAGAGTTGGGAACGGAATTTGGACTTGATTCTTATTTTTCATTTTTGTAGAAACCAATCACAAATAATTCCCATGTCTTATCCCTACCTTTTACCAAATTACTTTATTCGTTGTTAGCTTACGAGCATCCGGATTAAGTGATGGCTTTGTAAAGATATGTAGTGCACGGATATTGTAGTGACCATCCGAGTTTTTAATAGTTTAAAGACGCGCCAGCGATCTAGAGCATGTTTTGGTGACCATCCGTTATGTGAGTAACGCGCCAGCGACCCAAGGTATAATCTAGTGACCATCCGTTGTTTATTCTATTCAAAAATTCGCGCTAGCGATCTATTATATTCTTGTATAAAATGTCTGAACATTAGCAGGTAACCTTTAACCTTAAACCGGAATAAAAGACCTCTTTGATGTTTTATTTTGTTGTTTTGATACTTGTACAAGCTTATGGTAAGACGCATGAATCATGACTGAGCAATGAGTGGTTTACCAATCAATCTACCCTTAGAGTGCTGAGTAAATTTTAAAATTCTTCGTGAGGTGCTTAGTTATGTTATCAAGCTCAAAATTAACTTGTTTATGTTTCAAGAATTTTTCACATTTAAATTAAAATTAACAAGTGTTCCTTTGGAATAGTTGTTAGATTTTTGGAAAAACATTAACGATACCATTGGAATCATTTTTTCTTAAAAACTAGACTTGCTCGAGGGCGAGCAAAACTCAAGTGTGTGGGAGTTTGAAAACGTTCAAAATGAACATGTTTTTAGTTACGTTATCATTAGTTTTGTGCATTATATTTGGTTATATTTGTATATATTTATTGCTCAATCATGAAAAAAGTGTATATGCAAGTAAATGTAGCCAAGTACAGGAAAAGTCGAAGAATTGAAGTAATTATGCACAAATTAGAGGATTCTCGAGATGGAAACAAGAAAATAACCACACAAGGACTCAAGGATGTGAAAGTGTCAAGATTTCTATGTTTATATATCAAGAAAATATCAAGTTCTATGGAAGAAATCAGTACCCCAATGAAGGATAAAGCATCTACCAAGAAAAGACAAAGAAAAATCAAGTTTGTGAGTACATGCAGACTCCATCCGATCGGATGGAGCCCGCATCCGATTCGGATGGGAGAAGTTGAGTTTTACCGAGAAGGTCAACCGATCGGTTGGAGTCCAAAATCGATCGGTTGGATGAAGCTGCTGTTACAAAATTTCATTTAATGACGGATTTAAGCCCCATAATCATGGTGGCTGATCATTTCTTGCTTATTAACTCATTAGTGACGTTTTTACTTGATGCATAAGTGTTATTTACACTATATAAGAAGATCCAAGGCTAGATACAAAGTGTGACAACCCAAAAACTAGTAAGAGGCTTACACCAAGTCCTTGCTATCTTATTATCATTGCCCGAAAGCTTAGAAGTGCTGTAAAAACGTCCAAGAACTTTGAGTTAAAGTCTCAATAGTATGGTTCGAGTGTGGAGTTGTTTACGTGTCTTATTAGGCGATTGGAGGAGTGTGGTTGCTATAGTACCACAAATCTAGTTCTTGTAATCTGAGCTACGTATATCTTGCTTATTTATAATGAATTACCTTTACTTTACGTTTAATGAAAGTATGTTTTGTTACTTGTGTTTTATAATGATTGTTATGGAGTAATTGTTGGTATACTTGTGTGTTATGATGTAACTAATTGTTGGAGAATTCTTATGTTAAAATGTGATGCATGAAACCAATTCTTATTTTATGAGTTTGTTGGAATAACATCTAATCTTGCTTAATTAGTTGATAAAAACATTTTCAAAGGATAAAAAGGCCGAAAGGATTTTCTTTATGTTTTTATTCCAAAAAGTTAGTGCACGAATTAGTATGGGATATGGTGTGTGACAAGCACCATATTTACTCATTAAAATGGATTTGAAACGATTTCATCACGAATAAAAGGGCGGAAAGGATTCATAGGAACAATTAAGATAAGAATTGCTTTTCAAACAACTAGTGCTTAAAAGAATTGTCGTAATAGTTAGCAAGGCCGAAAGGAGTTAACTAGGAGATTGAATTCTTAGAAATGGTTTTTCATGATATAAACCATTGATTGTTAATCATTCATATAAAATTGTGCATCATTACAAGTTACACCCAACTTGGTAGAATACTCTATGCAATTAGTTATAGAATTACACACAAATATATGTTTTGTTTGATTGGATTTACTTTAAGAATTTTCACTAAATTGGCTTGACAACCTTTTTGTTAAAACTTGTTTTACTAAATACAAAAACCAAATCCCTTGGGACGATCTCGACTTACCCACCTTTACTACCACGGACGAGTATACTTGCTCGTATGTGTTAATTAGAGAATTGGATAAATCGTGTTTATAAATTTTAAAACTTGCAACACGTTTGACACATCAGTTAGTTAATCTGTTAATTTTAATTTTATTTACGTATTAATTTATTTTGATACGGCGTAACGGTTTTAATCGAGTATACGTATTGTTTTAAGACTGATTACGGCGTAAACAGTTTCCTTTTTACGGCGTATTAGGTGAACAGTAACACCAAAAATATTTTGTTTTTCATATTTAAATTAATTTTTCTTTTTAAGATTACTAATGGTATTTGTTTTATTTCAGATTAAGTATGAAAATTGTTGCACAAGGGAACAAATTTTATAGGAGCGACATCATGGCTATTGATGTTGATGTGCTTACTCATGAGACACCTATGGGAATGGCATTCGATGAATTTATGAAGTTGTGCTCGATTGATGTTGATTTGTTTACCCATGAGATCGTTGTGAACAAAATTTATGAAGAATGGGTCTACGAGTGGCAACACAAGCAAGTGGAATGAAGAAAATGGGTAGAGGATTCTGATATTAGTAGTGAAAACAACTCCTAGGGAGAATGGCCTGATAACTTACAATGCTACAAGATTGAGCAGTAGGAGAAAGAAGTAAGTGAAGAATAAGAAGCTTTTGATGCTTGGTTGAAAGAGAATTATGAGTACTACTATGAAATGGATGAAAACACAAAGAAAAACTTGCATGATACTTGGTACTGGTAAAACTGGAACAAAGATGAAAAGAAATGGTATGCTAAGCCACTCAATGCAACATTCGAAGAATGGATGGATGCGAACTTTGTTAATCATGATGAGATGAATGAAAAAACTAAGTCATAGCTTTGGCTTGTCTGGAATGACTTGTATAAGAATGACGAAAAAGTGTTGGAAGAAAATTTTGATCCGTATACTACTACATTCGATGAATGATTCGAACGGACTTATAAAGACAATGAAAACATGAAAAGAAGAATGAAGGCTAGGATTTGGTTTCAATGGAATGAATTATATCGTGATGGAGAACCTGGAACCAAAGAAGATCTTGATTATATGGAAGAATATTTTGAACCAAAGAACGATGCCTATAATGTTGATCCAGAGGAGGAAGCTTATAAACAAAAGAGATGTGAATTGTTTGGAATGCCCTACAAACCATATCCATTTATTTTAATTGAAAGGTACGAGTTGCCAAATACTCACTAGGAACTAGTGAACAATACATGATTATGAAGGAAACAGGATTAAAGGGAATGCCAAGGTCTGAAGAAAATGTTACTAAAGTGTTTAGAGAGATGTTGGATTTGAAGGCGGATGGAGCAATGGTTACAAGATTAATGTAAGGAGGAAGAGAGTCGAACTTGAACGACTCAGAAATAACCAAAAGTGCTTACTGGGAGACAACCGCGAATGTTTTTCCATTTTTCTTTTCTTTTTAGGATTCTTTCTATCGAGTAGATACGTCGTAACCACTTTTGGTTACGGCGTATTCCACTATCAGATTTATTACTTTTGTTTATTTCTGAATTTTTAGGATTTTTATTTTATAAACTATGTTGGGAATTATGATTTGATAATTACAAAACTATAGGGACTAAATGTAATATTTTAGATATCTTCCTGTGAAAGTTAGGTCAATTGTAACCCTAATCTCTAGTTTTTAAAGAGATGGGGGCGTAGTTTATTGAGTACGGGAGTTAGAGATGTAACTCCAGGAAATAGTGTGTGTGTGTGTGTCTAGGCATCGAGTTCCTACAACGGATGCCTAGGTTTTGTAATTGTTAGTGGTAGTGATGATGGCGAAGAACAACCTTATTCAATAATAATGATTATTTTGTGTTTATCCGCTGCGTATGTATCATTGTTATTGTAAAACATATCCTAGATGGGCTAAAGATTCTTTTACAATTGGTATCAGAGAGGGTTGCTCTCGATATCTAGGATCTACAAGGTTGTTGCTGTTGGAGATGGAGCAGATTCAAAGTATAAGGAGCAGATCTGGTTATGGTACGATCAGTTTTTATTTTTAAAGGTATCGATCTTTCAATTAAAACCTTGTACTGATATGATTAATTGGTCAATGGTTTGTCGCATGTTGTTATTAATTGGAAGATGGATATTAATTGGGGTTGTCGATGATTGGTGTGTGGGTCTGATAAATTCTATTCTCAATTCATTCTTGTCACTTATGTTATTAATTGGTCTGTTGGGAGAATAGCTTAATTACAACCTCGTACTATTCGTAGATTTGATTGATGTATTGAATTTGTGGGTCTGCGTTTGGTTAATGTCAGACGCAAGCCTTTTGAATTCGTTTGTGGTGATAGATCTGATTGGAGTTGCTGCTGTACGTGTCGTCTAGTGCCTATGATATTAAATATTATTATTGACGGTTGTGTGATTGTGGTGGTCAACGAATGGTACTATGATTTATTGTCAGACATACATGTGAGGCTGGTTTGTTGATTTAATTCTAACCTCGTACTGAATTTATGGTCTGATATCAGAAGTGGATAGAATTAATTCTGGTTGCTGTTGTGAATTAATTCTGGTAAGTGTGGTTAAGTCTGCTCGGGTATTCATTAATTCTGCTCTTGGAAAGTTAAGTCTGGTCACCAGACTTAATTAATTCTGGTCTCCGTTGTTAATTCTGCTCGCCTCAGTTAATACTGTTCTTGGTTTTCGGGTTTGGAAAGGTTTTGGATCGCGATTTATTCTTTATTTTATGGCTCGTTTTGGTGATTATTTGAAGAAGATGATTGATTATGACTTAATTGATGTTGTAGTTGAGTTTCACAGTGCGCGTTCTTATCATATCTCAAGGTGGGTGTTACACTTTGGAGATAACTTGTTTGGGCGTTAATGCGGTGACAAAGACTTGATGAATCTAGCAAAAGTGTGTGATCTATAATCTAGGGTGCTTAATGCTCACATTTGCTAGGATTTATCAAGAGGTCCTGGTAGCCTACTTCTAAGATGAGGTTGGAGTCACGTGGATAGTACAAGATATAAGACGCAAGTTTGGGAAATTCAACTTCTTCATCAAGTTCGTTATACTCGGTTTTATTCATCAGTGATTATTTCATAGAGCCTATGGAGTTCGTGATTCAAGAGATGGTAAACATGCTTAGTTTCAGGGGAAGCTTATTGATTAATTGTTTATCCATCTACATGCACCACTTAAGGGGAAGCATTTTGATAAAAGCTGCATGAAAAACCCCTATTCGATGATTACAAAAAAGGGAAGGTGATTAACTTATTTGCCTCGTTATTCAGATCTGCATCTGAGTCATTTACAAGTCGCGAAATATTCTGATCTGCATCTTGAGTCTGAGCAGAGTAAAATCTGTCGTCATTTGCACGTGGAGAATATTTGGATATGTAAATGAGTCTACATGGGATTTCGTTGAATTGGAGGCAACTGACTCAATTATCTTATTACTGATAGATTAGTTTGCAGCTTATTATATGTGGTGACATGTTCATGAAGACCTCAAGGAAGATTTGAAGAGATAGTTTTGTAATATCAAATAGGGGAAGATTGTTGGGAATTATGATTTGATAATTACAAAACTATAGGGACTAAATGTAATATTTTAGATATCTTCCTGTAAAAGTTAGGTCAATTGTAACCCTAATCTCTAGTTTATAAAAAGATGGGGGCGTAGTTTATTGAGGACGGGAGTTAGAGATGTAACTCCAGGAAATAGTGTGTGTGTGTGTTCTAGGCATCGAGTTCCTACAACGGATGCCTAGGTTTTGTAATTGTTAGTGGTAGTGATGATGGCGAAGAACAACCTTATTCAATAATAATGATTATTTTGTGTTTATCCGCTGCGTATGTATCATTGTTATTGTTCCTAGATGGGCTAAAAGATTCTTTAACAAACTATATGCCAGGTCTTTGATTACGGCGTATTCCTGTTTTGGGATACGACGCAATCAAACCCTGACCCGTATTTTGTTTTCCATACAAACTGTTCATTACGGCGTACCCAATGTCAGGGATACGACGCATGAACAATAGTCTGTATTATATCACTAAGGTAGTTTTTACCCCAGCTTGACTATCACGGCATATCCAATTAATGGATTGCGCCGTAACGATCTGCAGATCAGGACATGACATTCTTAAAAAAATTTCTAATGCTCTAATCACTACGAAAGTAATTTTCTGCTTTTGTTTGATGTATCTACAGGTTTGGTGAAACATATAAAGTGGTAATTTACATATTCTGATATTCTAGATGTTGCATAGCCATGCTGGAATTTAGGCGCCCCTCTTTCTATAAAAAGAAAAAGTTGCTCGCATTCATACCATGGAGGATTATTCCGAGCAATCTCAGGGGAGTTTTCAGTTTCTAATTCTACCCTATTTAATTTTAAGCATTCATTTGTAAAACGAGGGCGTTGTACAGTTCAAGTAGGGAGAGGTAGCTAGAATTAGAACCTTACTTGTCCTATTCTACGAAAATTGACTAAAAATGGTAAAAAATTTTAAAAATTCACATTTTTTTCGTAGATCATTAGTAGCTTAACTCGCACACAATACCCTTTGATACTATTTGTGAGGATTGAAACCTTTCCGTTTCTACTATTTTACCCCAAAATTCCCCAAAAAATATGTGTTCGCCGGTGGATTGATGTAGACTTTTGAACTTGGCTTGGTATATCTATTCAAAACCACCAAAATGAGCACTGCATTGAGGAAATTTGGTGTAATCGGCTTTAATCAAAGTAAGAGGCAAAATTACTAGGATTCACCCAAATGGCCCATGTCATTATATATGTTTAGTTATCAACTAACTACACTGGTTAGTTGACCACCTATTTAAACCCTTTGTTATTCTCATTTTTAGAGTAAGATACCCCTAGTATAACCTGTTGAACATTTCTTTTCCTTTGTGCCACCACTAAATGTTTATTGTTTTGTTACACCCTTACACCTTAGCCTACCGTGTAGATTTAAGTCCATTGTTTGGTTGCTAGTTGCTACGTGTATCTCGTGTATTTCCTGTGTTCGTGTGAGTTTTTCGTTCGATTCTTTTCTAGAGAGACATTGGTCAGGAAAATTGCACTATGCAATGAGAATGTGAAAGTATGTATTTGTGTCATACCCTTGTACTACTACTTTCAATAGTATTTATTTCATTCGGATTCCTATACGTTCATGGTAAAGTAATGTACCATTAGTTTGATTACAGTAAAAAAAAAAAAAAAAAAAAAAAAAATGTGAATTTCAGTATTTAGTTTAAGTGGTACGTAATATAAACCACTTATGATTATTGTATAGTGGCCGTAACTTTGCCACTATTGTTGTATATTTTTGGGATCTTATGGGAGTTGGTAATTCGGGATAGCCAACTTGGATTAATGATGTTGATCGAGGTATATTTGAGTCTTATTCGCGTGTCACTAAAGCGTGTGTTTTCCGTGTTAAAGCGTGAGTTAGTCAATAATAAATGTCTCTTTCAGGTTTGTAGTAAGGTAGTAGCTAGTAGCAACTGGTTGTGTCGGACTTAATCTATTTGTTTAGTTTATTTTCTTTTTACACCAATTATAAATATTCTCATGCTTTATCCTTACCCTTACCAAATTACTTTATTCGTTGTTAGCTTTTGAGCATCCGGATATAGTAAGGGCTTTATGAAAATATCTAGTGCATTAATATTTTAGTGACCATCCGGTTTTTGAGTAATAAAATGACGCGCCAGCGATCTAGTATGTATTTTGGTGACCATCCTTTATGTAAATAGCACGCCAGCAATCCAAGATATACTTTAGTGACCATCCGTTATTTGAGTAAATCAAGAATACGCGCTAGCGATCTAATATGTTTTTGTATGAAACGTTGAAACATAAGCCTGGTACAACCCTTAAGCCTTCACAATTTTAACCCTTTTTTCCTTTGAAATTGGTTTTAGTTCTAAGACTCTAGTGGTAGAGATGTGTATCCTTGCCAAGCCTATGATAGAATACTCACTACGACTGTGCAATTGAGTGTACCACTAAATAAACATCCTAGATTAGTTATGAGAGATGAGCGAATTTCATTTCCTATTTCGTGATGTGTAATGTTATGCACTATTTGTTGAGTTAATTACTTTGATGCTTAATTCCTAAACTACGATTTTGGATGTTTTCTAATTACTTAATCTAGAGTCTACTTGAGGACAAGTAGAAGTTAAATGATGGGATATGTGATAAGTCCTATATTGTTGAATACTTATCACATTTTATTTGCTCATATTATGCATATTTATATCTGAATTGATACTTATAGTAAAACCTCTATAAACTAATACTCGATAAATTAATAACCTTGATAAAATTAATAATTTGTCCAGTACCAACTTAGGAACAGTACAAATTTGGACTTCAATCGATAAAATAATAAGATAATAATTTTTTTGAAACCCCAGTGTATATATATTGGTCCCAACGAAACTATAAATTAATAATTACTAAAAAATTTCTCAATTTCTTGAATGCCTTAAACCTTGTAACATTCATTAATTTCTTCAATGTCTTCAATCATAAAATGTTAATTGGAAGTTGTTTTTCTAATTTATTTTTCATATCTAACTAGTATACATTGTAACTAGTAAATTAGATTTGAAAATTTAAAGGTCATATGTATAACCTCTTTAAATTAATAAATTATTAATTTATCGATATAATAATATCTCGCTAAATTAATAAAATATCCCGGTCCTAACGTATTAATTTATAGAGGTTTTACTGTAATTGGTTTAGTTTTCAGTCTGAGAGACTGGCACGAGGTTGATTTAATAAAACTGTAAATGTAATGCGACAGATAACACACAAGCAGAAACACAGATTTTAAGAAGAGGTCAAGTCGATAGTAAGGAAAACGTATTAACCAAGTTAATCATATAAGATGATACGTTTGTCTAAAAGCTGTAACGATGATACTCACTTCGTTGGCATTTCTAACGTAAGTTAGGCGGGACTTCTTCCTAAACCCTAGGTTTACTATTTATGTTTCTCAACAGATTTAATCCTGTCACGAATAATCGAAACTCGCATAAAGTGCAACTTAATGATTATAGATTTATCATTTATCCCACGAGGGCTTACATTAACATATTTATGCCCTAACTTAATTACTAGTAGCCTAATGGTCATAGCACTATTGATCTAGTAACAAGCCAAGTAATATGTAATTTTCCCGTATTAATGCCTATCATCCACTAACTTAGGACTTATTGATAGTGCAAGAATCAGTTGAATGAATAATCACATACACATAAATATGAATGAAGTAATAAACATAATCAATACGCAAGAATGAGTAAGCAATCCAATTAAAACAAATCAAAACATCAAATAATCATAAACTTGGCTAATACCTACAGGTATTAGCCCATAATCTCAGTAATAATACAAGCTATCATGTTCAGAAAGATTCAAGTAGTTAAAAGCTCTATGGTTTATGGCACTAGCAGGACCTTCTTGGTCTTCTTTAGTCTCTGGTTTCGTACTTGGTGGTTAAAAGCTCTCTGAAAATCGAACTTAGGGTTTTCTATTTATACTTTTCGAAAACAGTCGATACGGCGTATCGGATTGGTCCGATACGGCGGATCAAATTAGTCCAATACGGCGTATCGAGGTAACTTCGCGTGGGGTCCAAGATTATTATATTTCAGAAATTCGTACACCGCCTTCCTGATACGGCGTATCACATAGATGCATACGGCGTATCAGGTCTTCTTTATCTTGGATATCTGGTGAAGTCTTTGAGATGGATACAACGTATCTTCATGATATCATACGGCGTATCCGGACTAAAACAAACTCTTTCTTCTTGTTGACCAAAGTTTCATATACGACGTATCCAATATCTGGGTACGACGTATTCTTCAAAGTCAGGCAATGGTCTTGATAATCGTCTAAGTCTTGGTATACGGCGTATCTGCCTAGAATGATACGGCGTATTCTTGTCTGTATAGTGTACTTTCTCGAACTTGATCCATTTTGCTTCAAAACACGTCCATTATTGCTAACTTTCACCAATTGCTTGATAATAACTGAGATTGAAACATTTAAGCAATTAAGTATCAAATCTTATGTAAAATAATATAAAACAAGCAATATAAATAGGATAAATGATGCTATAAATATAACCTTATCATCAATATGCTAATGTGTATTTCACAATGCTAGCAACTCGGTTTTAAGTTGAAATGAAAGGAGAAAATAAAGATAAGTGTGATCGGTGTACATGTGAGTTGTCATGTTCATAGATTGAAGGATCGCTTCAGCTTCCACATTGAACTTAAATACTGTTATTCCACGATTATTCACATTGAATGCTCTCAACCTAAATAACCATACAAACATTCAGTTTGATCATACTGAAGAAATAAAAAACTAGTTATAAGAAACTCGAATCAGGATAGAAATTAAAGCACACAAGAATGTGTTCTTAAGTGTGTGTTTTTAAGTGTGTGTAAGTGTGTTAATTTTGTTCTAAATGAGTTTGAGAAGAATGTGTGAAAGTTAATATATAAGTCAAGGTTTGGTTGCAAATTATGTCCTGTTGTAATTTAAATAACTTGACATTCAAATAAATAAATAAACATCAAAGCATGTAATAGCGGAAGCAAGGATCATTATTTAACATGTGTAAAGTATTACCGAATAATAAATTGTTACATACATTTTGATCCTAGCAAGAACAAGGATCGAACTTGAATCTCTTCTCTTGATCAAACAAATAGGATTACCGTGAAACCCCTTACCTTTTTGTTCCACAATCCAAGATGAATATCTAAAGTAAGATATTACCGAACTCTTGTACACATGTACTATAACCGATCAAGTAATGATGCTAGTGATTAAACACGAATGACCAAAACAATTTGTTACTTGAAAAACAATGGATCGACACCTACAATAGGTTGTACGATCGGTTTGGGAAGAACAAAAGAAAGAACACAATTTTAGGGTTATAGTAGATGCACAAGGTAACCAAAAACAATAACCCTTGAATTGTATTTATAGGGAAAACTTATCTTGGAGCACAAGATGTAACACGGGTCGACACATGGGTTATGGAAACCCAAACCCAACCGGCCACCCCTCTTATGGGGTTCTAGATCCTTCTTTTGCCTCCAAATTTCACTAATGGTCTTTCCTTTATTCCTTAACGGTCGTTAGTCAATTCCGTTAATCACTTAACGTCCGTTAGTTATCATTTCGTGTCCAAATAATTAAAATATATAACTATTATATATATTAATTATTTACTTGATCATTCATACGTAAAGTGTGCAATCCCTCGGTCCCGGGTTCGATTCTAGTCAAACACGATTTAATATTTTTCCAAAACTCTAACAGCTCCCACTTGGAAATCTATTAAAAGGGTAATGACATTGGTTAGCGTCTAGCAACACGCCAATGCCCCTAGTACAACTCGGGTGGTGGTCTCCTGGAAAAACCACTTGATGATTAATCATCATACTTATCCTTTTGTTTCTAATACTACATTAATAAAGATATGGATCTAAGTCATTCTTTATTAATAATTATGTTTCTCGTTGTTTTTGATTGAGCAAGATTACCAAATCTTCTGAACATATTCAGGGGAGATCTTGGGCATGGCCATGCAAACATCTTGTCAACCCTACGAGGGGCCCAGCAATATTAAACTTCAAACTATTTGAAGGAACAAATTCTATCTTGACTACGAGCATAACACATGCACTTCGCAACGCTTCCGAAAACAATCCGTATAGCTACCAGTTACGTATAGCGTTAAATTGAATCACAGAAATGCACTACATGCATGACAGTTATCTGGCATCTCAAGTCTGAGGATAACTATATACACATGATTTACTTAATGACAAGATCCATAAAGCAAACTCATGTCGGCGGGATAAGTCCTATACTCAAACATTTTGAATATCATGTGAAATTGGTATGACAACGCATCAATATACTTTCAAGTATATTCTACCAATACTCAGATTTGCCTTAATTTAATGATATTCCCATATCATTAATCGACAACGGACAGTTTAGAATATATAAATATATTCAAGGATATAAACATGCAAATATAGGATATATTATTAAGAAAATGATAAATAAACATAACCATTATTTTATTTCATTAAAATAATAACTGTTCAATAACATCCCATTATCCAAACACTAAAATAGATCAATGCATGATAATTCTTATGAATTATGCCTCAAGTCATGTCAAACATACTTGTTGACAAGGCATAAATCAACTAATTTTGATCTATTGAAATTTTGAGAATACTTATTTCAAGAATTCAATTAATGAAGTTCTTGTATGTGTGCATTCAACTATATTGATAATGCCACATAATATTTCATAAAATGCGTGACATCCTCAACCACGAATTTATGACAATTAAACTATCAAACCTTTTATAGTTAAAGTATTCTAATTCTTTAATGTATAATGCAACTATGCTTACAGTTAAGCATAACTAGTACACATGGCCATTAACTAGGATGAAATCCTACCATGACTAGTATTGAGTGTCATCTCAATCTTATTAGCATCATTGTATGCAAACAACAATATGCTCTTTAAAATTCTGTAAACTTTAATATCCAATGTGTAATGTTTGATACCTTCAAATCTTTCAAGATTTGTCGGCGATATCAATTACGCAACAATTGCCATATGGTTCATACATAGAATTTAGGAGCTATTCCAGGATGAGGATGTTAATTCTATATCCAACCATATCCACTACACTTAGTTATCTAATAAATTTCAATTAGATATTAATGTTGTCAAATCATCTTTCATCAAGCATGATACAACAAACAATATGATGTACATGAAAAGTCCTTGTGTCAAACTTAGATTTGTTCATGTCATATCTTCTCAAAGATATGTATCTATCTAGACTTTCTAATAGTATAATCATGTTTATTAGAATCAATTATTTTACCGCTTATGTTTATAACAATAAACATATATTCCAATGTTGTATTTTCTAAATCTTCACGTGAAGTTTCATTCCAAATTAAGACTTAACATTTAATGTTAATGGAATGTTACTTCCTATATGTTATACAACATATATGAAATAAGAAAATATATTTAACACTCCCACTAGCTTTTAGGAATATTAAGAGATTGCCTTATTTTAATTATAAATCAAAATATGGATTTAATAAATAAACATAAGTATATCCCCAGATGCATGCATTAATCATTCATAAATGTTTGCACTTTGTATACTACCAAAGATTATTTGAATTCAAATACTCCTTTCAATTACTTATCGTCCTCGCACAAGTAATTATTCAAGAAAGAGTATTGATATTCCATTGTTAATTTCATATAAATGAAACTAAGAATGACAATCATAATCTTTATACATTTAATGTCCCTAGAAAGAATATCAATCACAGTTAATTGCTTAAGTGTGTTCGATAATCTTTTCATGCATTAAATATGTATACAAAATTTTGTCCATATGATTTCTACTCAAAAATTTAAATCTCTAGGATTTTCATTTCTTTTGTAGAAACTCATCTTTATTCTATAGTGTAACTATAGAGTTCAAGATTAATTAAGTTTCCAAAACTATTTACCTTTATGGACTGCATCTAATCATTCATAGTATGAGTAACTTGCCAAATTCAATGTTTGCAATTCATCAACAGGTTTACCATAATCCTGTAACTCATAATCCTCAACATATTATACAAATATTTGAGATATCATTGCGGATCTATGAATAAGAATTCCATCATCTTGAGATTTAACATTAACATGTTAAATTCTCATCATGACTTTACTAGTGTATTTTAGAAGATCATGTATCTTGTAATTTTATCTTTTCAAGATAAAACTCCCACTTGCCTTTTGCAATTTATAGACTATCTATAAATACTTAGCACGCAGAGCAACACAAAATGTTCTCTTTTGGGACATTAAAAATACATATTGACAGTTCCTTACATTAAGTTTGTTAATAACCTACTCAAAAGCAGTTTAACAAATTCAGAACTTCAATTTTAAAACTTAATGTGATTCATCACATTCCATAATAAATGGAGTCTTATTAATCTTCTAGGTTGGAGTCTAATTGAGTATATACAATGCATACTCAATTTTTCTAACCTTGATAACTTTGGAAGAAAGGAAGATATAGTTATCTTTAATCAAACAATATAACAAGAGTTTGATTTTCCTAACTGAACGTACCATAAACATTATGTATTTCATTAGGAATAATATTGTAAGACAATCTTACAATATCTAAGATAAATATATTTCGTTTTGGCTTACCTATTTACCAACTAAGTCAAGTTAATGGTGAAATAGATTTTCCAAACCAATTGCATGCTATATAACATAAGTACTTTTTGACCAAGTCACTTCATGTCCATGTCTTATCAAGAAGACATAAACTGTTATAATCCCAATCAACGTTATAAATCATTGATCAACTCAATGTCTTCTTGTATATGTTTTAATTAAAAACATAACAAGTTAACGTCTTACTTAATTATAAGTCTTGTAACAATTAAAAGACTTCATATTTATATCTTTACAATAAAATATAAATATGCATAACTAAAGTAATCATGAACACCACAATTTGGTTTCAATAGTATTTCAAATTAATTTATTATTTCATATATTTATGAAATTCCAAGAATACATAAACATTCAAATTTGAAGTAGTATTAGATTACTTCATTTATTTATTTCATTTCAATAATACATAAATATTTAGTTTTAAGTAGTCTCATTTATCATATTGACACCAGTTCTAATAAGAATCTAATTAGAACTTGCAAATTAACATAGTTTCATTACATTAGTTGATCTGCTAGTAATGAAAGTATGTAATTTACCTTGTCATTAATATCTATGTCAAGTTCTCACTTACGCTAGATATTAATTCCAAGTGTTCTATTTATTAGATGTGAATAAAAAACACATTAGAACATTAATCTCTTACCATGCAGTCAAGAGAATCCTTTAAATCATATTTCTTTGTGTTGTTGCTTGCACACAATTAAGATTTCTCCCACTTGTGCATGGAACAACATCATGTATCAGATAAACAACACGTCACACGTTTGTTTAATGTGATCAATATTATTGTGTCATAGATATTAGTAGATATAGGACCACCTTGTCTAGTAAGGAAACGTACATGACTATCCTTAAACCCACAAGTGTCTACAATTGGAAAGTAATTATCTCAAGACATTCTATAGATAATCTGAGTTACTACCAAGATAACCAGCTTGTAACTCCTACTGAATTACAGATCATTACACTAATATATATAATTCAGTAATTACAACACAATGCTCCCACTGGATTTGACAACATTATAAGTGTTTCATAACCAGTAAAAGCAAATAATGTGCTATTTACTTTCCTACACCTTTGAGTAATCCCATACATAACAATTACTTAGGTACTAAAAGAATGTATTCTACTTTGTAAATGATGGACTATCCATCATTGCAATTAACTTGAAAAATTGGGCATGCAATTTCTTCCTTAATTTGACTACCATCCCCACAATGGTATGTAGCATCTTTAAGTGGTCAAAGCACAACAACTAGATAAATTATGCTAGTTTGCCTTTTACCAATTTTGCGGTAATTAGTCTAGCTTCTAATTAAATAACTCATTAAATGTGCAATTTTCTTAACTATTAAAATTTGCTATGAGTTATTTCTTAGAATTTAGACAATTCTAATTTTCCTATCATACCTTTCTCACTCATGAAAAAGAATAGGATTAAGTCTCACTCTTCTCAAAGAAAGTAGACTAGGTTTATTCTTTTAGTAAGGTTGACTCTAGCCAAAAACCCTTACGGGTGTAGATCAATTTACTACTAAAAGAATGCCCCATGTTTACGGTTTTAACGTTGCATTAATACATTAAAAGAATTTACAAAATTCAATATTAGTATTTTCGATAATACAATTTTCAAGAAAAGAAAACTACCCAGGAAATATAAAATAACCATTTAATTTTCTTGAAAACTAGGATCCAACTTTCCATAGTTCCACCACATCAGTTGATCTGCTAGCAGTGAAAGTACAAAAGATGGTAACTTGTCGTACAATAATCGTGAAACAATTTCCCGACTCCTAAATTTATGGGAATTACATTTGCCAAACAATTTGCAATGTAAGCATGTTTCTTCCCATCTCTTGCTTTAAGTCTCAAGGTCTCACTTATAACTTAATTAAGTCGTCTAATTTAGAAACTTATAAATTCACATAGATCCATTACATTCAATTGATATGCTAGTAATGAAAATATGCAATTTACCTTGTCATTAATATCTATGTCAAGGTCTCACTTACGCTAGATATTAACTTCAAGTGTCTCTTATAATTAGATAGCATGGACTTAAATTTTAAGGTATTTATTTTGATGTTACAATCAAAATATGTACGAAGAAGCATGTACTCATCTTCGTATCATAAGTTTTCAAAACAATTTTAATTACCAATTTGCTAAGAGTTAAATCAACAAAGTTTTAATTGAGGCGTTGAGTAACTTACAACTTTGCCTTAAGATGCTTCGTACATATAATGGTATACTTGGTAAGTCTAATTTGACGCACAGGCGAGCGGAGAGACAGAATGGAGTCTCTTTAAAGCCACAATTTAATGCGAAACCAACCTTATACCCACTTTATTGTTTGTCAACATTAGGTCCGCCGCTTCGACCATTTGTACAGTTGCATCAATCAATTAAAAGTTTATGATTCTAAGTCTTATAAAATTATGTTGTAAATTATTAAATTGCTAGTCTCGCCTGGGAGCAAATTACCGTGCGAAGCGAACCACTGTCGGCACATAAGACTTGGCAATAAATAATTTACCACATAAAGGTTTCATAGTTATTAGGTCCATTTATTTTTTATACCAAAAATTACCCTCTTTTTGCTTACAATTCAATCACAATTTAAACAAAAAAGAACAAGTAATTTTTAACAAAAATAAAAAACACTTAATAACGCATATAATCTTAACTATTAAATCATATAGCCACATGCAAACCTTTTGATAAATCCTATTAATAATCTCAATGTGAATTATTATGTATATAATTAATAAAACTCCCATTGGTTTTCGAGTGCATTGTACCCAATGGACCACAGACGCCAACAATTAACCGCGTAAGTTTTAATAATAATATACCACATTGCACATAACTGATTCATTAATTAATATATTAGGTCTTCCCTAATTTTAGATTTATCTAAAACATGTAGCATATAATACAAACCCTAATCCATGAATACCTTGCATGAAGCATCATGAATTAACCAGGAACGTAACCCTTTATTCAAATAAACACATAAACATAACATGTCCTAATTTAGGGTTACAAAACTCACTTTTTAATAAAAGAAGGGTCGAAACCCCCCTCCCCCCTAAATTATGTACGATTTATATTTTATGTTCTAAACTTAACACAAATCGATTAACATGTAAATCCAAATCAAGATTCGATTTTTATTATGCGTTTAGGTAATAACAATTAAATGTTAAATTTGCTCGTGATGCCATTATTAGAATTTAAATATCTTGACATTCAAATAAATAAATAAACATCAAAGCACATATAGCGGAAGCAAGGATCATTATTTAACATGTGTAAAGTATTACCGAATAATAAATGGTTACATACCTTTTGATCCTAGCAAGAACAAGGATCGAACTTGAATCTCTTCTCTTGATCAAACAAATAGGATTACCGTGGAACCCCTTACCGTTTTGTTTCACAATCCAAGATGAATATCTAAAGTAAGATATTACCGAACTCTTGTACACACGTACTATAACCAATCAAGTATTGATGCTAGTGAATAAACACGAATAACCAAAACAATTTTGTTACTTGAAAAACAATGGATCGACACCTACAATAGGTTGTACGATCGGTTTGGGAAGAACAAGAGAAAGAACACAATTTTAGGGTTATAGTAAATGCACAAGGTAACCAAAAACAATAACCCTTGAATTGTATTTATAGGGAAAACCTATCTTGGAGCACAAGATGTAACATGGGTCGACACATGGGTTATGGAAACCCAAACCCAACCGGCCACCCCTCTTATGGGGTTCTAGATCCTTCTTTTGCCTCCAAATTTCACTAACGGTCCTTCCTTTATTCCCTAACGGTCGTTAGTCAATTCCGTTAATCACTTAACGTCCGTTAGTTATCATTTCGTGTCCAAATAATTAAAATACATAACTATTATATATATTAATTATTTACTTGATCATTCATACGTAAAGTGTGCAATCCCTCGGTCCCGTGTTCGATTCTAGTCATACACGATTTAATATTTTTCCAAAACTCTAACATGTCCTTGTAAACAGTGAAATGACTAAAATACGCCCACTTGGAACAGTAACTAACGAGAATTTCTAACGATCGTTAGACCAAGGGACACAATTTGCAACGGAAACATGCACAGTAGTGGCATAATTTTCAAAAATATCTTTTCAATGGCATAACTTGCGAATTGTGTATTACGAAGGGACAATTTTTGCAATTTACTCTAGTGTTTAAGAAAGAGGCCAAAAAAGAGAATTGGTTAGGTACGTGGCTCGGGTCAAAATGGGCAGTTTTTGTTCAGGTTGACCTGAAACACTTGTAGGTTTAAGTGAAGTTATTGTACAACCTTCTGTTCGGGTTGACCTGAAATACTTTTAGTGTTTAAATTACAGCAACTTTTGACCCATTTTATATTCTTCTAATATACCCAATTGACCCATTAGCGACTTAACATATGCTACCCGTTTTTAACCTAAATTGACCCATATGCAAGCAGGTAGTATTCGTCGAGAAGGCTGCAAGCCCGCAACTAGCGTTTGAGGCATCTCTTTTTCAGATTAATTACTATTACTTATCATTATTAGCTTTATGTTTATGCATTTAACTAAAAGTCATCATATGATATAACCTAAAGATATTAATCATCGTTATATCATTGCAGATGTTGGTGTTATAGAGTTTGACGAAGATGATTTACGAGCATGACTGTTTGGAACATGAATATTGGAACCCTTAACATTTTTAGAGATGAAGGGTGTTTTGGTACATACGAGATTGTATGTTAGTGGGTCTGCAAAACAAGAAACAACGTATTTGAACTTATTAATGCAATTTCTTTTTGTTTGTATTTGTGTAAGGTTTAGATATATTGGTTATTTAAAGAAAAATGCAGTTTCAATTATTATATAATTCAAAAAATGAAAGTCACCGTTCAAAAAAAAATATGGAAAAGTTTAGTTACCTGTTTTGCAGTATAGCCTTTGCTGACTAATAACTCTAGTCATTACAGTATAGCCTTTGCAGTTTAGTTGCCTGTTTTGCAGTATAGACTTTGCTGACTAATAAGTTTAGTCATTACAGTGATTTTGTAGAAAATTTCTGTATGGCCTTTAGTGACTAAAAGATTTAGTCACTAAATCTTTTGAACATTTGCACACTAAATTCTTTGGTAACAGACTTTTAGTGATCTCTTTGTTACTTATAATTTTTTTTTTTCTTTTTATTAGTGGTAGTTGAAAAATTAGCTTTTAGTGATTCTATTTTATCTTTTACTCACACTTGGCTTTAGTGTGTAAGTGTCATTAATTTTGTAGTGCATAAAGAGCGGACCTCATACTTATACTGTTATACATGCACAAACAAATTTAACACATAAAGAAGGACTTTGAATGGCAAGTCTTTATATTTAAATAAGAGTTAATTACATAAATGGTCACTGTGTTTTTGCGGTTTTTTTACTTTCAGTCACTGAAATTTCTTTTTTAACTGATTCAGTCACTGTGGTTTGCATATGTTACGGATCCAGTCCATATCCGAATGAAAAGACCAAAAAGCCCTTGTCATCTTCTTTTTCAAATTTTTTGACAATTAAGTAACGGCCGTTAGTCCTTTAGACTAACGGCCGTTAGTAAATAACCGAAAATTTGGTTTTTTAACGTTTTCGTCCGTTTTTACACCTTTTTATCCGGTCTTTATACGTTTTCGTCCGTTTTTACACGTTTTCATCCGTATTTACACATTTTCATCCTTATTTACACGTTTTCGTCCGTTTTTTTCACGTTTTCATCCGTTTTTACACGTTTTCCTCCGTATTTACATGTTTTCGTCTATTTTTACACGTTTTCGTCCGATCTTTATACGTTTTCGTCCGTATAAAAACGTGTAAATACGGATGAAAATTTGTAAAAACGGACGAAAACGTGTAAATACGGATGAAAACGTGTAAATACGGATGAAAACGTGTAAAACGGACGAAAACATGTAAATACGGATGAAAACGTGTAAAAGTGGATGAAAACGTGTAAATACGGACGAAAACGTGTAAATACGGATGAAAACATGTAAAAACGGATGAAAACGTCTAAAAAAAGAGAAAACATGTAAATACGGACGAAAAAGTATAAAAACGGACTATAACGTGTAAATACGGATGAAAACGTGTAAAAACGGACGAAAAGGTGTAAAAACGGATGAAAATGTGTAAATACGGACGAAAACATATAAAAACGAACGAAAAAAACGGATGAAAAGGTGTAAAAACAAACGAAAACGTATAAAGGACTAACGACCGTTAGTATAAAGGACTAACGGCCGTTATTTAATTGTCAAAAGTTTTGAAAAAAGAAGATGACAAGGGCTTTTTGGTCATTTCAATTCGGATATGGACTGGATCCGTAACATATGTAAACCATTGTGACTAAATCAGTAAAAAAAAACTTCAGTGACTGAAAGTGAAAAAACCGTCAAACCACAGTGACCATTTATGTAATTAACTCTTTAAATAAAGAAAGACTTTGAACTTGAAGCTTTTTCTTCGGTACCCCTCTTTATTACGAAGTAACATGCAAATCGACAAATCCTGACAAAGAAATGCGTTACAAATTAAGGTTGTAAGTTATGGTTTATTGTAACTTAAATTGTTCGAAGTGTGAATTATGCATGTACAAAGATTCATCAAAACTTGTCCATGTTGAGAGAAGCTTATTTCGAATATAAATAGAAATTGTTATGAGATCTATCACAACCAAGACGTAGTTGATCAATATACTCCGTACTTTTTATATTGTGTCCCCGTTATTATATATCATGCATTTTCTAATACGATTTTCAATATCCTTTGCATATTTTATTTTTTTTTCGACAAAACAACTTCTTATTACTTCTAAATAAGCATTTAGTGATAACTAGTTCAGAATACGAACAATTTTATACGGAATAGTATATATAATGGTTGAGTAAGTATACCGACAATAGGCCGGGTTGTTGTGAGTTTGGTAAAACTTAATTGCGTGGTTTAATTTGATGGGGCGTTGTAACAGTGTTTCATTGACTTTAGAAACTATGGTCTTACTTAATATGATTCCTTTTTTTTTTTTTTTTTTTTTTTTTTAATAGTACTCCATCAATGAAAATGATTATTAGGAAATTGTGGTATTTTCCTCGATCTTTATCATTTCACATCAACGCAATTTATACAAAAGATACAAAGGTCACCGGAGAACCCTTTACACCACTCCCAACAATAACTCACCTTTAAACTTTAAGGCATTGCCACGTCAGCTTTAACACACTTACCCTTAACTCAGCTTTAACACACCCAACAATAACTCAGCTTTAACACACCTTAACTCACCTTTATATCAAATATTTTTTTTAAACAAACTACCCTTAAAAGGGGCCAAAGTGATTTTTTTTTTCTTTTACCCTTAACGCAGCGTTAAGAGTTTAACGTGGCCCTTAACGCTGCGTTAACGCAACGTTCTCACAACAATTAACGCAAGTTAACATAGCCTTTTTTCCCCCTTAACGCAAGGTTTGCGTTAACCTTTGAAAGTGGTCTTAAAGCATATTCAACGTATAACGCACTAGGTGCGTTAAAGGTTAACCACCCCTGCGTTAAGGTGCGTTAAAGGTTGAATGGTAGTTGCGTTAACGCGGCGTTAAAGGGGTGTGTTAACCCTTTAACGTTGCTTTAAGGGGAGTGTTTGTAAAGAATAAAAAATAAAATAAAATTCAGCCCCCTCAAATGTCTCTTTTAGCCGTTTGAATTCAAAAAAAAAAAAAAAAAAAAAAAAAAAAAAAAAAAAAATGAATCATTTTGCCCCTTTGTGTTTTTAACCGTTACATACAAACGGCTATTTAAAAAAATAAATAAATAACCCAATTAATACCACATCTTTTTTCACACTTCCACAAATCACGCTCCCCATATACTTCCATCTTCATAATTAAAAAAAAAAAAAAAAAAAAAAAAAAACGTTGTTTATTCACAATGGATCCGATTCAAAGTCACAAATAATTTTGCAACTAATCAGATATAGATGACGGAACTGACATTCAGTTTATGACAGCCGCGTACGAATATCAGCTGCAGATGGAACAAGGAGCAGCTCAACCTCCTATATCACATGGTCATATCTTTCGTGAACGTGAGCTTGCTGAACGTTTGCGTGCCGACTATTTCGATCACAATTGTAAGTATCCGCTTCGGTATTTTCGAAGAAGATTTCGTATGAGCCGGAAACTATTTCTACAAATAGTCGAAGGTATTGAATCTTATACCTCCGATTTTCTTCCGGATCATTTTAAGTATTTTGCTCAATCACTCGATGCTACGGGTCGAATGAGTATAAGTGCTCTTATGAAGTGTACATCTGTCATACGCTAATTGGCGTACGGCATGTCACCCGATGCGTTTGATGAGTATTTGCAAATGGGTGCGAGTACTTCATTTGATTGTCTTGATAATTTTACCAAGTGTGTAATTGATTTGTTTATGCCGGAATATTTTTGAAGAAGATTTCGTTATTTTTTTTTTTTTTAATTTCGTTGTATTTTTTTTTTATTAAGTATGTAATGTAGTATGTTTTTAATGAATGTTAAGTTTTTAATAAATAAAGTATTATTATAAGTTTAGGGGTTGAGTTTGAAAATATTTGATTTAAAGGTGAGTTATGATTTGTGAGGTTTTTTTGAGTTAAAGGTGAAAAGATTAAAGCTGATGTGGTGCTGACGTGACAGTGTGTTAAAGTTTAACTAAGTGTGTTATGGTTGAGAGTGCATTTAGTATGAGTACACATTGTGGATGCACCATTAATTAATGCACCCAAAACAAGTCCCACGTACAAATTCCTCATTGCATCTAAAATTACTCCAACACAACTACTAGTAGTTTGCAATCTCAATTCGCTTCTTTCTTTCAATTTCAAATTTCTTTTCTATAATATATTACTGCAGAGGAAAGCAAGCAAATTCTCTAAATGGAAAACGAGGATGTGCGCCGTGGAGATGCAAATGTAATTGTCCGCAGTCTTCTTGAAAGTATGGAAAAGAATGAGAAAAAAAATTCCAAGATTTACATGGCTCCTAGTAGGCTCCGTAATATCAGTGAAAGTTCTTTTAAACCTCGAGTGGTTTCTATTGGACCACTTCACAGAAAAGATGAAAATTTGCAAGCATTTGAGGGGATGAAAGGATATTTTGTTCATGATCTGTTTCGTAATATAAAATCACCGCTAGAAGCATTGCAAGCGTGTGTTGAGCAGGTTGCTGCTTCAATAGAAGAAATCAAAGGATGCTATGCTGAATTAATGGAGACTTACACTGATGATGAGCTTACAGAAATGATGGTTAAGGATGCTTGTTTCATACTTGGATTCATTCACCGGCTTTCAGATCATACAAAACCTGAAATCATCCACCGTCAAATTATACCATATGACCTGGTGCTTTTAGAGAATCAAATCCCTTTTTTTGTTCTTAATATCATATTTCAGTGCACTATTTTGAAATTTGAATCACACGTCTCTCTAATTGACTTCATTCATCCACTTCTAAAATACACCAGCCTCTTCCAAACAAAGAAAAAAGTTGGAATTAGTGGCCCTCATCATCATATTCTTGACCTTTTGCATAATTGTTACGAGCCCCCAGGCTATATTCCCTCATATTTTCCTAGATCAACTATCCACTCGGCTGTTGAACTCCACAGTGCAGGGGTGCGCTTTAAGCCTCATCAAGATACAAAATGGCCTATGGCGATGAAAGTGAAGCAGCATAGATTTTCATGCTTTCGTCCTTGGTCTTGGATCAAGCCTACTCTCAGTATGCCGGCACTGCGTGTTAATCACTTCACTGAATTGGTTTTAAGGAACCTCATTGCATATGAGCAGTCTTCTATGGTTGATCCTTATGTTACATCATATGCCATGGCTATGGATATGCTAATCGATACTAAAGAGGACATTGACAAGCTAATAGAATCAAAAGTACTGATAAACCATCTAGGTTCAAACGAAGAGGCGGCAAATATGATAAACAAAATATGCAAAGAGCTTGTGTGGGAATATTTCTTCTATGGTAAACAATGGAATAAATTGGATGAACACTGCAAACGTTGCTTGCCAAGAAATATTTTGAGGTTAAAGCGCACTTATTTTAATAGTCCATGGAGTATCATTGCTCTATGTGCTGCAAGTATTCTCTTTGTTCTTTCAGTGGTTCAAACCATCTTTACTGTTAAAGCCACCAGGAATTGATCAAATAGGATTGGGTTTGCTATCCAAAAGGGGGTTGCGGCGCAACTTGTTGCCCGTTTGACGCATCTTATTGTAATTGATATTTTCTATATTAATGCATGTTGTTGTAACACAAGAATGTGACTGTAAGTTTTATCTTCTTATGTTGACATTCTTCAAAGTTGTTTCCCACTCGTTTTATAAAGTCTACTAATCTACTACGAGTATTATTAGCATTGATGTATGTTAAGCCTATCTTATATCAATCTTGGTTAATTGTTATTTTTGGACATCATGTTGGATTATCTGTGGATAAGTTTCATTACTTCCTTTTGTAAAACTCGTTCCATTAAAATAATAGTGAAGTATCGGCAGTAAAAAAATGGAGAACATTATGAATGAGATGACGGTCATTGACCCGAACTTCCTTTTGTAAAACGCGTTCCATATATTGGTTATAATCGGCCATGGTCAGTGACCTTGCGGCCAATAGTATGGTAAACGGAGGGGCAGTAAGCGTGTGTATAACATGCAGTTTTACATGATTTAAAATCGACTAGTGTTATACATTAACTTATCATAGCATAATGTAGGATAATTTGTATACGAATAAAAGTGCTAACTGTAACTCAGTAAATGTAAGTCACGAAACAATCAAACTTTGATTTCAAGCATTCAACCAATTAAGTTTCTTTATCCAACTACATCAGACGGAAAATGTGTGTGTATTAAAAATTTCTCTCTTTCTGCATGGGGGAATGGCAAGAGGTGCCGCCTAGGCGGTCCAAAGGAAGACAACGTGCGAATGGGGATCCAAAAGGGATGGGGGATACCACGAAGTTCTTTATATCCAATATTCCAACGGGGTGCAATCCATGGGAGATGTCGGGGTTCCTGGGGTGTTTTGGGGAGGTCGTGGGATCGTATATTGCCAGGAAACGCGACAAGGAAGGTAACAGGTTTGGGTTCGTAACTTTCAAGAAGGTCAGGAATGCTGTGGATCTTGAGAAAAGGATGAATGGTGTGAAGATGGGGCAGTGTAGATTAAGAGTTAATATCGCGAAGTTTGCTGCGGAAAATATTGGTCTATGGGATTCTGAGGAGAAGTCCAATATGAACAAAGAGAGGTTAGAGGGCGAGTATGGAAGGAATTTTGATAGTAAGGAGGAGTCGAGACGTCCTAGGGTTTATGTGCAGCCAAGACAATCTGGGGTGGGGTTGTCTTTTAAAGATGCCCTAGATGGTAAGGCAAGGGTGAGTCCAGGTAAGAAGGAGGAGTATTCGTGTAAATCTATTGAAATCCCAGATAATGTGGTGGCTTTCTTTGAGATCAGAAGGAAGTCCTTGATTGGGAGAGTTCATGATTTAAAGACCCTTTCTAGTCTAAATAAAATTCTGGTTGAGAATGGGTTTGGTGGGTTCAATATTGTATATGCTGGTGGTCTATCGTTACTGTTGACATTCCAGGATGAAGATGAAGCGATGGCCTTTCTGATTAAGAAGGAGGATTGGAGTAAGTGGTTCTCGGTGCTGGATGTTTGGGTTGGACAGTCCTTAACCTTCGAAAGGGTGGCTTGGCTTAAGGTCCATGGTGTGCCAATCAACTTGGCTACTGATGAGATTTTTGATGACATTGCTAGTCAGTTTGGTAAAGTAATCCATCCTTCCCAACTTTGCTTAGAAGATGGGGACATTTCAGAAGGCCTTGTGGGGGTACTCGTTAGTGATGGTGCCAAGATTAGTGATTCGGTTAATCTAATATGGAAGAATAAGATCTTCAAGACGTGGATTTCGGAGAGTTCGGGTTCGTGGGACCCTGAATGCATTGGTGCTGTGGTTAGGAAGGAAGTGGCTGTTGAAGTCCCTCTGGATAAATCGTGTGATACGGTGATGCCGGAGTTGGTGCCTGATCCGGCTCCGGTGAACGAAATTGCTGAGGATACTCCGGTGGATAATTGTCTAGAGGATGGTGAATTTAGGTTTCCCATGCATGGAGTATTTGGAGAATCTCAAAGGGTGCATGGGGAGAGTCAAGAGACGGCTCCTCATGATGATGTCTTTTTGGAAAAGGTGGATTTTGATAAAGTGGGTTTGGGAGGTTGCGAATTTCCAGATGTGGGGGAGGGAAGTAGTGTTATTAATGGGTTGGACACAAATAATGAAGCGGGCCTAAAGAGTGTTCCCAATCCTGGTATTGTTTTTTCATCCCTTGGTATTGGGCTTAAGCCCAATAGAAAGCCTGGTGTTAAGATTAAAAGGAGTCATAGGGCTAAAGTTTTTAACCAAAGCCCTGTGGAGAACTGTCGACCAAAAAAAAGAACCAGACAAGAAGATGATGACCCCTTTGATCTAGATAGGTTTATTGGTATTGTGAAGAATAACGCTTTGGCTGATTCGAATGTGGAAAATGGGATTGATGGTCTTTCCTCATCGGTGCAAAGTGAAGAGGATGAAGCTAAGCAGGATGGTAAGGTGGAGGATGCTATTGAAAAGGAAATCGAGAACACTATTAAGGTCGGAGCTGTTTTGGGTGTGGACCTGGCTTCCCATGATGTGTTGTTGCGGAAGTCAATTGAGGAAGAAGGTACTAATGTGGTTAAGTTATGAATTTTATCTCTATCAATGTGAGGGGTTTAGGGGGGTTGGATAAGGTTCCTTGGCTTTGTAAGTTAAAGAAAGATCATGGGGTGGATTTTATGGCGGTCCAAGAGTCGAAGGTGGAAGACTTGTCTAGTTTCAATGGGAATAGAATCTGGGGAAATAATAATTTTGGTATGGATTTTGTGGGCTCGGTTGGGCAATCGGGGGGTTTGTTGTGTTTGTGGGATAAAGGGGTGTTCTCCCATAGCTCGACTATTAAGAACCGCAATTTTTTACTTGTCTCGGGGATGATGAAAGGCCTTAATGAGGTTATCAATGTGCTGAATGTGTACGCTCCTCAGGGAGTGGTAGCGAAATGTGCTCTTTGGGAGCATATCGGCGCTTTGGTGGCTTCTTCTAGTGGCATGTGGGTGATATTAGGAGATTTCAATGCGGTTAGGTTTCCAGAGGATCGTTTGGGTTCGGTTTTTAAGAACTCTTGTGCGCGGAATTTTAACTCTTTTATCCATAGTTCGGGGTTAATGGAATACTCTATGAAAGGGAGGAGGTTTACTTGTTCTCGGGATAATGGAAAGAAGCTGAGTAAAATTGATAGGTTCCTGGTGTGTTCTAATTTTTTCAACAAATGGCCGGAGGCTTGTCTTAGAGCGTTGCCCAGCCTTCATTCGGATCATTGTCCGTTGTTGCTTACGACGGTCTCCAAAAACTTTGGTCCAAGACCGTTTAGAATATTTAACTCGTGGTTATCTAAGTCGGGTTTTGAAGAGGCTGTGTTAGATGCAGCGGCTTTGGTTAATCCGGGGGATCCCCCTGATGTTTTTCTTTCTAAGAAATTCAGACGGATAAGGGAAAGTATTATTAAGTGGAACAAAGAGATGTTAGATAAAGAGAACGTGGACGAGGAAGCGGCTAGGGTCGAGATTGATCATCTTGAGTCTGAAATGGAGGTTAGAAGTCTCTCGGAGGAAGAGGAATGGATCTATGTCGAAAGTAAGAAGGTGCTAAAGGAAATTGTGATTAACAAACAGTTGGATATGAAACAACGTTCTCGGGTGAGATGGGCTCTCGATGGTGACGAGAATTCCAGTTTCTTTCATGGTATAGTTAATTGTCGTAAGGCTTGTAATAACATTCCAGGCCTTATGGTTCAAGGGTCTTGGGTCTCGAAGCCAAGTTTGGTCAAGAAGGAGGTGTTTAATTTCTTTAGGAACCGTTTCGTGGAGGAGTTACGTGATAGACCTACTTTGGAGTGTTGGAACATAAAGAGGATCGAAGAGATTGACATGGAGTGTTTGTCCGGTAGTTTTTTGGTCTCAGAGATCAAATCGGCGGTTTTTGGATGTGGTGAGGATAGAGCTCCGGGTCCGGATGGGTTTAATATGAGATTTATTAAGCGTTTTTGGCATCTCTTTGAGCAAGATTTCGTGGACATCTTTGGAGCATTTTTCAGCAGTGGTGAGATTAATTTGGGTTGTGGTTCTTCGTTTATCACGCTGGTCCCTAAAGGTCGTGATTCTATGGAGCTGAATAACTTTAGACCTATTAGCCTTGTGGGGGTTATTAGTAAGTCTATCTCTAAGGTTTTATCTAACCGTCTCAAGTCTGTTATGGGCAAAGTGATTTCGAATTCGCAGTCTGCTTTTTTAGAGA
Source organism: Artemisia tridentata subsp. tridentata (assembly GCA_021014915.2). Classification (NCBI taxonomy): domain Eukaryota; kingdom Viridiplantae; phylum Streptophyta; class Magnoliopsida; order Asterales; family Asteraceae; genus Artemisia; species Artemisia tridentata. Next base: position 4,127,781 of record CP139507.1, on the reverse strand, counting down.
ATAAATTCATCCTTGACGGTCCTTTGATCATCAATGAGGTTATATCGTGGTCTAAGAAGAATAAGAAAAAGATGTTTATTCTTAAGATCGACTTTGAGAAAGCTTTTGACAATGTGAATTGGAACTTTGTCATTAATATTATGGAGCAGATGGGTTTCTCTCGGGCTTGGTGTTCTTGGATTAGGGGTATTCTGAAATCTGCTAGATCTTCGGTGTTAGTTAATGGTGCGCCTACGTATGAGTTTCAGTTCGGGAAAGGTATGCGCCAAGGTGACCCGATTTCTCCATTCCTTTTCCTCTTTGTCATGGAAGCCCTCTCGTGTTTGCTTAATAAGGCTCTAGATGAAGGTCTGATCACTGGCATTAGGACTCCTAATGGAGGGCCTGTGATTTCGCATCTTCTTTTCGCTGACGATGCGATCATCATGGGTGAGTGGTCGGATTCCTGCCTGTCAAATGTGGTTAGGATCCTTCGGTGTTTCCACATTTGTTCTGGTTTGAAAATCAATTTATCGAAGTCTTGTCTTTATGGGGTGGGAGTGAGTGAGGCTGAAGTGGTTGAAAAAGCTAATATTGTGGGGTGTAAAGTTGGAGAATTTCCTTTCAAATACCTGGGGATTATGGTTGGGGCTAATATGAACCGTATTAACAATTGGAGTCCGGTTATTGATGTGTTTGAAGCTCGGTTGTCAAATTGGAAGGCTGGGTGTTTGTCGATTGGTGGGAGGCTAACTTTGATTAAGTCGGTTTTGGAAAGCCTTCCGTCTTATTATTTTTCCCTCTACAAAGCCCCGTGTAAAGTGATTAAAGATCTTGAGTCCTTAATGAATAACTTCCTTTGGGGTGGGTCGAAAGAGGAGTACAAGATGCACTGGGTTTCGTGGGATAGAGTTTGTACGCCAAAGAATAAAGGGGGGCTTGGTTTATGTAAGCTTAGGGTGTCTAACATTGCGTTACTCTCTAAGTGGGGCTGGCGTTTCAAGTCTGAAGGCAATAGTCTATGGTGTGAGGTTGTAAAGGCGTTGCATATTACTAATCGAAGCTGGGATTTTCTCCCGGTTCGGAAAACTTTGAGTGGAGCGTGGAGTACTATTGTAAAGACCATGTCTAGTACGGTGATTGCGGGGCTGCCTATCAGAAGGTTTTTTAAAGGAATTGTTGGGAGTGGGACAGATATTGCCTTCTGGATTGATCCGTGGCTGCTGAACGTTCCTTTAATGACAGTCTGTCCTAGATTATTCAGTTTAGAGTTGTATAAAAGATGTATGGTTGGTGATAGATTAATTAAGTCGGACTTGGGTATTGTCTGGAATTGGGACTGGAAAAAGCCGATTTCGTCTGAAGAGGAAATGGCCGAATGGGAGGTGCTTTCTAGGTTGTTGGAAGGCTTTGTATTGACTGATTCGAAGGATAAGTGGAAGTGGGTTGGGGCTACTGATGGTGTCTTTTCAGTTGGAGCTGTGAGGAGATTGATGAGCTACGATAAGGATTTTAGTAATATTCATGTATTTGATTGGTGCAATTGGATTCCGATCAAATGCAATATCTTCGGTTGGAGGGCCGAGATGGGTAAGATTCCGACTGCTTTGGCGCTTAGGCATAGGAACATTCCGATCAATGATGTTTCTTGTCCGTTTTGTGGCGATGTGGAGGAGACGGTTGACCACCTTTTCACGGGTTGTTTGGTTGCCAATGCCATTTGGCAGCATGTGGCTTCTTGGTGTAAGGTTCCTAATTGGTTTGCTTTCTCTTTCAAGGACTTAATGGAGATTCACGAGTTTGTTGGGTTATCGGGGAGAGCCAAAGCCATCTTCCATGGTATCACTCTTTTAGGCTGTTGGTGCATTTGGAGGGCTAGGAATCGTATCAAATTTCAAAAGAAGAAGGAAAGGGTGGAAGATATTATTGGTGAGGTTAAAGTGTTAGGTTTTCTTTGGGCTAAAAATAGAGCCAAGTTGTCTTCTTTGTCGTGGGATGATTGGTGTAAATTTGTAATTATGTAAGTGTCCGCTGTTGTAGTTTGTGCTGCCCCGTTTTGTGGGTTTGCGTTCTCTAATGAAATTCACTTCTCAAAAAAAAATATAACTCAGTAAATGTACACGCAAAATAATACTTTTCTGTAGAAACTATCCATCAATTAGCAAGACCTTGCTTTCCAAATCAAGATCTGAAAACATGTCTTGTGACGTATTCTATAATGAAGCATTATTTAATTTAACTATATAAATTACAGTAACTAACTATGTCTTTAAAACGCTTTAATAATACGTATTTATGTTCCTAAATATTGGAAATTAAAAAGCAGATCACTTATTCATATCACACTAGATTTTTAAAATTCGTGTAATAATGAGCATTCTCAATTATGTACACCTTTTACACAAGAATGAATACTATGATAAGTTAATGTATAACACTAGTCGATTTTAAACATGAGTGGTATGACTTTTAGCAAGTAGGTGTTATATTTTTGTGGTAGATATTGTAAAGGAAGGGAACATAAAAGCTGTTTCTCCCACGTGATATGAGAAAAATAACAGTGGTGATAATTTATGCATTGATGAATTGTACATCATTATCCCATTGGATACTTAAAAATACTCAAACTAACATTAAAGTAAATCATATTCATCAAATGGTTCCTAAGCTTCCATGTCATCAATCTTCTTAGCATGAATGCAGATGACCCAGTCTATGCCATGGGGTGGGGGGTGGGGGGGGTCCTTGACCTTTGACATGCTGACAACATCACATGCACTTTCACAATCTGTCAATTCACCTTTAGCTACAACAAAAAAAAAAGCAAGTGTAAATTAAATTTAATTAATAAACTAATGTCTCAAAAGGGTTAAGTAGACCAGAGAATTAGGTAGCAAGGATAAAGAGTACACTTTAATATTTTTATGAGATGATCATATGTGATCTACCAAAGAATCACATGGGATTTTGTTTTTTTTTTTAAATTCAACTTCATTCACACAAAAACGAGACGGACCTCAAGCCGAGGCCCTATCGAAAACCTTACAACATATACATGGGCGAAACACGCCAACAATTCCAATCTAGATCTTTGAATCTAGATCTATGAACTAACCAAAAAAATGATAATCTTTTAACATTCAATATAATGAATTTCCCGATCGCCTCTTTGTTACGAAACGTCTTCTCATTCCTTGCAATCCACAAACACCAAAACGCGACAATAAAAATCCCTCCAACGATCTTTTTACCCCATTTGCCACCACTCGCCTTTCTGTAAGCTTCCAAGACATCGCGAACACTAAAAGCCAATATTTGACCAACACCACACCAATTACCAATCGCCGTCCACACCTCATGGGCAACCGAACATCCTGTAAATAGGTGCTCCACCGATTCCTCCACCCAGTTACACATCGGACAGCTGCTATTCCCCACCTGGATATTCCGCTTCAGTAACTCAACTTTTACCGGTATCCGATTCATCTCTGCCCGCCATGCTAGTAAATTGCACTTTAAAGGAACCCAGTTAATCCACCCGAACTTGTAGAATTCACCTGTCAAATTATTTTGAAGCAGCATCTTTTTAATGTTTTTAACTGTGAAGCCTTCTGAATTAGACTTGTTCCAACACCATCGATCTGTACCGAAGTTACTCCCCAGGTGAGTAATAACCGAAACCAACTCTGACATCTCCTCGTCGCACTCCTTGTTCAGCGGACGTGAAAACCAAGTCTCGAGCAAATACCATTGTTGTTCTTCCGTCTTGATCCTCTCAGCAACAAAACAAAACTTCTTATTCTCCAGCTCATAAAGATGTGGCCATTTCCTACACATTGGCTCGTTGAGCAGCCAACAGTCTTGCCAAAACCGAGTGTCTAGACCATCGCCCACTTTAGCCTTGAAACACCAATGCAGAGGTCTCTCTTCCACCTTTAAATCATCAAAAAATTTTGCTATCACTTTCCACTTGCCACCACAGTGAACATTCACTGGAAGGGAATAAAACCGAGTTCTCGTTTTGTGACAGTATGAAACAATCTTCTTCCACAGCATGTCGACCTCCAATTTAAATCTACCACCCCACTTAAACAATAAAGCTTCATTAACGTCTTTTAACCGAGGAATACCTAAACCACCTTCTTTTTTGTCAAGCGTAACTCGTTCCCAAGCGACCCAGTGAATTTTTTGAGAAGTAGAGCACCCCGCCCAAAAAAATCGCCTCATTATTTTTTCTAACAAATTGGTAACCATCGAAGGCGCTTTATACAATGAAAGGTAGTAAATGGGAATACTAACCAATATTGATTTGATCAAAGTTAACCGACCACCAATAGAAAGTGTCTTCGCTTTCCACCCCGAGAGCCTAGCTTCGACCACTTCAATAACCTTCTTCCAATTGCAGCTTTTATGCATATTACCCCCCACCCTAATCCCCAAATAATCGAAAGTAAAGGATCCTCTACGGCACCCCAAAGAAGTAGTCGTACGGTGAACTTCTTCCTCGGTTTGCCCCACCCCAAAGAAATTGGACTTGGACAAATTGATCCTTAAGCCCGAGCATAGATGAAAAACCCTTAAAATTCTCGCCAATTTCTTCACATTATCTGCCTCTCCTTTACCCAATATCATAGCGTCATCCGCGTATAACAGATGGGATAAAGAAAATCCTCCTTCCTGAAACTTAATGCCTTCGAAATCTCCCGCCTTACAAGCTTTATCAATCAAACACGATAAGGCTACCATAACAATAAGGAATAAGAACGGAGATAGCGGGTCACCTTGTCTAAGCCCCTTTTGAGCATTAAACTCAAAAGTAGGGGACCCATTGACAAGAATCGCCGATCTAGCCGAAGTTAATATGCCTTTAATCCACCCAATCCACCTGTCAGGGAAACCCATTTGCTATAACATAGATAGCAAAAATGCCCAATTGACATTGTCATAGGCCTTTTCGAAATCTATTTTAAGCAAAAATGCCTTAGATCTCCTTTTTTTTAACCAAGCCAGGACCTCGTTAACCACTAGGGGCCCATCCAAAATAAACCTTCCTTTGAGAAACGCCGATTGATTCTCTGAAATAACTAAACCGAACACCTTTTTAATCCTCTCAGCCAACACTTTAGAAATCACTTTGCTAATTATACAAACCAACGTAATAGGCCGATAATCCTTAAGAATGACCGGATTATTAACCTTAGGAATCAAAGTAATGAAGGCAGAGCTGCAGCCTTTACTAATCTCCCCGGAAGAGTAAAAATGATCAAACATCTTCAGCATATCTTCTTCCAAAAACCCCCAATATCTCTTCACAGAATAAAAATTAAAACCATCTGGCCCGGGAGCCTTGTCTGACCCACAGTCAAAAACGACAACTTTTATTTTATCTCTTCTCCCTGGAGCCTTGTCCGACCCACATGGGATTTTGTACAAATCCTTTATGATTCATACATAATCTCATGTGATTCTAGATGAATCCCTTGTGATTCATATAGAATCACATGTGATGCTAGATGAATCCCTTGTGATTCATACAGAATCCCATGTGAATCTCATGTTATTCATGCTAAATCTCAATTGACATTTTCCCAGAATTCTAGTAATTTATGCTTCTTTTTTTTATAATAATTTTGTAAAAAACATTGTTTTCCCGTCATCTGAAGCTGTTTGGTCACAAAAAAATATGTTAACATTATTAAAGTCAAGCCAAAAATCCCAAAGCTCAAGTGGAGGATCAAGAAAAATTTAGGTGGTATTATATCCCTTGTCCAACGCCTCAAAATATATTATTTTGGAATGACGTTAATATCACGATTCTTGAAGACACAGAATATGTGTCGGCATAGAAAACCGTATCGGGCATAATGTCTACAAGTACATACCACCGACCCATCTTATATAGTACACAGTACCTTTTTATAACACAAGAATTAGTCAACCACATGAGATTCAGGATGAATCACATGGGATTCATGCTGATTCACATGAGATTCATGCTGAATAACATGTGACTATTTAATCCTGAACCCCATGGGATTCATAATGAATCACATGTGATTCAGCATTAATCCCAAGTGATTCATGAGTCAATTCCATAGGATTCATAATGAATCACATGGGATTTATAATGAGTCACATGGGATTCATGCTGATTCACATGAGATTCATGTTGAATAACATGTGACTATTTGATCATGAACCTCATGGGATTCATAATGAATCACGTGTGATTCAGCATGAATCTCAAGTGATTCACATCTCTCATTTTTCGTGAAGGAGGCTTAAATACTTGAACCTCGACTTCATTTTTGATTGATTTAAATTGTTCCACAATAATCACATGTAATTCAAAACAAATCACATGTGATTTGTTCCAAGTATTTAAGCCTCGACTTCAATCACATCTCTCATTTTTCGTGAAGGAGGCTTAAATACTTGAACCTCGAATTCATTCTTGATTGATTTGAACTGCTCCACAATAATCACACGTGATTAAAAACAAATCACATGTGATTTACACAAGAATCACATACTCACTAGTCAAAAACACTATTAGAGGAAATCATCACGAGAGCATGTTTGATATTGAAACACATAACAATGACACGTGACCCCGATGAAATTTTGATTCGTAGTGCTAATTTTGTAAAAGACGTTAAATTTTTGTAAGTGCGCCGGGCCCAAGGTATTTACATATCACACACTTTAATTGTTTCACATGATTGCACATCTTTCACTAGTCAAAACACTATTAGAGGAGAATCACATACTCACTAGTCAAAACACTATTAGAGGAAATCATCACGAGAGCATGTTTGATATTGAAACACATCACAATGACACGAGACCCCGATGAAATTTTGATTCGTAGCGCTAATTTTGTAAAAGACGTTAAATTTTTGTGAGTGCACCTAGCCCAAAGTATTTACGTATCACACACTTTAATAGTTACACATGATTGCACATCTTTCATTTTCTCACTAGTCAAAACACTATTAGATGAACAAGATAGAAACGATACTAGACTTGGATTGTTCTTTAGCTTTACACCTTAAATAGAGGGTATCTTCTACTCTATCAAAAATGTTATTATAAACAATGTTTAATATTCAATTAACTAACAAAAAAATTTGCAAAAATATGAAGAATTCAATATATTCAAGTAAATGAAATTTTCAAAACTTAAAAATGTTCAAGCATCAATTGTTGTCGCCTTTTGTACAATTGTTGTCGCCATCTATACAAATGTCTACAAGAACATACCACCGAACCATCTTCTATAATGCATAGTACCTTTTCACAACACAAGAAATAAAAAATTAGTTACCAGAATCCATGAGATTTTATGAGAGGATCGCACGTGATCCACCAAATAATCACATGGGATTTTATACAAATCACATGTAGGAAATAACCATCTTGATTGTGTGGATGAATCTGGTGGTCTTGGTTCATGGAAGATTAGATCCATGGAGTTAGATGGAAGAACTAGAGAGAGAGAGTTGGGAAAACTTGTGAATATTAGATTAAGTGTGTGTGAAAGTTACAAGAGTTCCAACCCTTCCCAAGTGTGGGAAGGGGTATTTATACTTCTACATATTTGTGCCCCTAGTGGGCTGTGGAGTGAGCTGACAGTGGGGAAAGCCCCGACCCACTCCACAAATATAGATACGACTAATCTAATAAAACTAATAATACTAATAATACTAAGCTTATATAAATAAGCCTACGAGCTATGTGATATGCTAAATAGATACTCGGGGTGACCGAACCTTCATATGAATATTTATATTCCTAACAATCTCCCCCTAAGGGAGGTCACCCCAGAAATAATAATTTGAATTCTAGCATTCTTTCTTCTGAACTTGTCTTTATAGCTCGTAGTCTTTGATTCTTCAAAGTCTTGAAACTTTGTGCATTCAGCAGTGATCTTTTGATGACTGATCTGTAGTCTTGGATGATCTTTGAGAATTCTTCGAGTTTATCATCCAACATTTGTCTTCAAGTCATCTTTCAGCAATATGTTTCTATGTGATGTGTAAATCTTTGAGCAGACATGCTCACACTATTTGGTGTCATGATCTTTAGCATCAGAGTTTGCAGAAGCCGTGTTAAAGGTCTTTTAGGTTGATCATGACTTTTTTGAGTTACAATGATGATGTGAGCATGTGGTATAGGATTGGCATCTTTTCTTCAATCAGCTACAACCGCATTCAGCTGCAACCTCAATCAGCTACAACCGCAAACAGCTGCAACAGCAATCAGCTTCAACCGCCAGATGTTCCTGCATACGACAGTTAGCAATAAAACGTCCGGTACTTACAGGTTCGAACTTCGAGATTGTTAACAGCATAGTGTGAAAACTCTCTCTAATTCTTACCAAGACCGTTCCTAATCGAAAACCCACAGAGGGCTTTTTAAGATCGAACCGTAGCACATCAACGATTAGGTGAGTCGCTGGAGATCACTCCACGACTGTAGACCGTTAGAAACCGCCGTGACCACTAAGCGTAATCCATAAAGAATTACCGAAGTGACCTGCTTTCAGGGCTGCTTGATGTTGACCCTGGCAGGAATTTCCATTCAATCATTGAGAATTACATTCGTAAACTCTCTCATAAATGTTCTGGCAGATTGCTAAGATCTGCGTAGGACTCATAAGTTTACAACTGGTGTCCTTAATGTTGAACACCCAGTGTAGAAATAATTCGTGTCCCTATGAGATCTTATTATGCATCTCGTGGCTCTAGACTCTATAGTGCGTTTTGATTTAGTGAGCGGAGGCTGGAGAGGACTGCCACCTATTCAATATCATCTAACTCGGAGTGAGAGAGATGATAGGAATGTATTGAACTCCGTGACAATTGAAACAAGAATCCTTTGAGGGACCTTGAGTGGCTAGGGAGGGTTGTGCAGCGTATCACTGGGTCCATGATACTTTGTCTTCAATGCCAACAATCAACTAAGTGATTCTGACAGCATATGTATTGACCCGGTTTCTGCCTAAGTTGTAAGGAGGGCTATTTCTTTTCACCCTTTCTCTTTACAATTCTTTTTCATTCTTCAACCCCTTCAGTGCTTACCGAGACTTCATAACTAGTACCTTGTTGGGTTTGTTCCAGTACTAGCTCCATCTCAGTCGGCACTCTTCCCTTAATCACACTTTTCTCCTTTTTAATCATACCTAAGGACTTCTACACTAACTAGTGGATTGTCCCTGGGTAGATCCCTCCGGCTCTGGCGGGATCGTGGGAACTTGAGCCTAACCTAACCATCCTTATAACTCCATGCATTAATTAAAATGGTCGGTCTTTGGTGTACTTCCACGATTGCCATAAAACCAAATCCTTGAAAAATCTCTCAAAGTGTTCATGATTTTGAAACACATTTTTGCAAACACTTGAGAGTTTTATATTTTTCAAATGCTCCCCCTCAACATGTGCTCGGTTGATTGTTTTATAAATTTGCACATGTTAGGTAGAGCTCGCACTTTTTGAATTGATCCACTTTCAGTGAACATGACCGATTCGAGACACGCTTACATCACTTGTTAGACTAGCTTGAAATTATTACCCGTCCTGATCAAGTTCACAGAAAGTTTCTCGAAATGGTACACTCTACTCAGATACATCTTTTTCGAGACACGCTTACATCACTGGTTAGACCAACTTGAAATTATTACCCGGCCAAGACGTATCCTTTCGATTGGTGACAGTTCAAGTTTCGTCAATTCATTGGTTATTTCTGAGCCTTGCTCACATGAGATGCATGCCAAATCCTTTGCTCCCCCTCAATAAGTGCATTGGTATACAAAAGAGTTTAGCACTTACTGGAGAGCTTACATTCACATCCAAAACATTTTGCTCCCCCTCAATATGTGCATTGATATATAAAATGGTTTAACACATACGGGAGAGCTTGCATATATGTTCAAATCATCACATTTTATCAGATTTCATATTTAAATCACATTCTCTCCCCCGATCAAAAATTTCAAACCATTTGAGATTTGTGATCCCAATTGATTTAAATAAGTTGGAAAAATGTGGGAGAAAAATGTGTCCGATTTAATGTTTTCTGATAATGGAACATACTATGCTCCCCCTTAATCTAAGAGGGAGATTCACTGCTTATTATGCACAATTCGATAATTATGACACAAATGATTTTGACCTTTTTGCGCAGACGATATAATCACCCGCTTTTCTGAGTGAATCAGTCAATATCAATCATCCATCCACCAACAAATCTTTCGCAAATGTAGTTGATCCCCACTTGGCGAGACCAACATAGATGAATGGTGGTGGCGATGGTGAAAGTGTTGTTGTTGTTGTTGTTGCCGAAGTTGTTGTTGAGGTGAATTTCGAGCCAATCAATAGAGTTTGATCGTCTGATCAAATGGTTAGAATGGGAACTGGTACATTCATTTTGGCTATGGAATCTGCATAAGAATATCAACACAGATATACATACATACAGATACACTATTCCTAAATAGCTACCCTTCAGCAGCTTGCCACATTATAATACCAAGTTCATCTTATAATCAAACCCCAATCAGGAACTACGTCAAACCACTATCTAGCATGAAGAGCAATTAGCAATCATGAACATGGCAATTCACACAGATTTCAATATTTAATTCAGGATCTTAGGACCATGATTCAAACATGTTAGCAATATACCTAAGCGAATCCTGAGAACATATGCACAATACCAACAACAATTAAGCAGCAATCGACTACCAAGAGTCACACAACATTTGAAACTCATTCATTCAGATCATACAACTGTCATTGGAGTATTCAAAAACATCAAACACAACTGGTTTTTCTAACTTCTTTTAGGTTTTGAGTCTTAAGGTGTTTAGGGGATTATACGAGGATTCCAAAGTAACACAAATGAACCTTCTAGATACATAAAGCTAGGAAACTATAAGCAAATTGCACATAATGTCCTAAACTTTCTAGCAACTAACACATTTGGCCATTTGATATAAAGTTTTTGCAAGATCCTCTTCAACTAATACCCCATTAACTACAAAACCTTTTCTAACAAGTATGTTTCAACCAATAAATCCGTTTGATGATATAAAATTTGAATTCACTCTCCCCCTCAATCAATGACCCGTATTCTAGTTGAGCCTCAACTAAAATCAAGCTTAACCCCACAACTCATCAAACAAGAACTGTCATGAGGTTTTGTAGTCGTTGATTGAGTGACAAATTTTATGCATAATCCAAGTATAAACAAATTTCATACAACACATATTCACAAAGTGTCTCACAAATAATTTTCAGAAGAATCATAGAATGAAAACTATTTGTTATACTAAGAAGATTTCTCTTCTTTTACAAGAAATGATGCACTGAAACGTACATCAAATCAGGAAACATGGATATGAAGTAATCCATGCCCAGGTGAACATCACCCAGTTGGAGGAACAGCCGTCTTTTTGGCGACGTGCTTTCCCCATTTTGAAGCGCGGGTTGCTATCTAAAGTAATAGCAAGCCATTTAGACATGTTTTAACAATCCATTTTAACTTCTGCTCGAGCTTCATTTAAAGACCCGTGCCATTATTGAATGACATTTCTAAGTCCGTAAATGTTATCGATAAACAGAAGACATGCCTAGGTGAAACTATTTTTGGTCTTTTCTAATTTTTCAATTTTTATGGTTTTTCTGGTTTTACGTTTCTCTATTTACAATTAGCATGATTTCTATATATCTATTTACAAACCTAGGTATAAAATATGAATAAGTATATATGTACAAGGATACGAACCAGAAACCATTACTCCTCAGCATTCTGAATCTTCACCGCATTCATCACTTGACTTGCTGAAGAGCAATGTGAGCACTTTCAATCAGGGAATGATTCTGGCTTTTCACTCTCCCCTAATTAGTGCTCTCCCCCAATCTGACAACCTTTCTGATGAACACCCATAATAGGAAGAAGACTTTGGATGAACGCCCGAAATATGAAGAAGTCTTTTGATAACCAAATGCATGCCGTCTTTAATCTTCTAACACTCCCGTCCTAGAGTGACGCCGTCAAAAACCTTAGGCATCTTTTCGGTAGTTTAAGTTGAGCCTCAACTGAAATCTAGCTTAACCCCACAACTCATCAAACAAGAACTGTCATGAGGTTAAACTAAACCACAAATATAAGCCCAATAGCAACTTGATTTCAGCTTAACCTCACAACTCATCAAACAAGAACTGTCATGAGATTAGGTTAAAATCAAGTTGGACCTAACCTTAAACTACAGAACAACTTGAACCTAACTTAACTCCACAACTCATCAAACAAGAACTGTCATGGGATTAAGTTAAAACTCAAGTTGTAAGAAAAGAGCTCAACATTTTTGAATGTAGAGAAGACTGTAGACTCGACCTTCTTCAAGATTGCCCAATGTGGAGGAACAGAATACCAATCATCTTCATCTCACCCAATGCCTTCCAGTAACCTTACATGTAACCCATCAGCCCGCAGCATACACATAAGATGATAACTCCCAACAGAGAACGTAGAATAGACTGACGACTCGACCTTCTTCAGTCATACGTATAACACCAAAGTAACAAGTTGAACCACTGATCATCTATAGTATGTATCCATCCTTGGATATTAAGCCCTGATCACGTGAACCTGTTGTGCGTCCTTGATGTACACATTCTCTCTCCCCTAATGGTTACGATTAATCAGCCCATGACGTAACAGTGAAACGTAAATACCAAGGTAACAAGTTGAACCACTGATCATCTCTGCGGTTCTCAACACCGGAATATATGATTAAGCCCGATCACGTGAACCTGTTGTGCGTCCTTGGTGTACACATTTCTCTCCCCCATGATGGTTACGATTAATCGGAATCATCATCATGATGTGTACATGTAGCCTAATGAAGTGTACATGAAGCATTGACTAGAAACCCATTGTTGCTGATTGTACCAACCCGTGAGACTATGTCGATTAGCATTCCATGACCATGTTCTTCAACACCTTGAAAGACGAAGGAAGAAGTAGTGTTGGAGAACCATGGTTTGCACGACTCCTGAACTGACGTATTCAGGAGTCGTATGACCATTTCTCAATCATCAACTAACATGTAGATTAATATTCACCCTTTCCCCCCCTCAAAAATTGCATATGCCTGCCAACTGCAATTTTTGATGATTGAACTAGTGAATATGAATACCATCAACGATAAGTAACTCCGTTTGACGGTTCTTGAAGACTGACATGTTGTTTATTCACTCTTTCCCCCCCTCAAAAATTGCATATGCCTGTCAACTGCAATTTTTGGTTGAATATGTGAATAAAAGTATACTCCAATATGCGCCGATCCACTTGAAGATTGAATAAGCACGGAAAGAGCATGAATCTTGTTGATGAGAATGGCCATAAATAAGAAGATTCCTCTTCTTTTGAAGATAAAGTGCACTCAAACGTACACTTTTCTTTTCTTTAAAGAACGAGGCCTGAACTGATGTATTCAGACGTCATGATGTTGAAGAGCGAGGCCTGCACTGACTTGTACAGACGTCATTATGTTGAAGAACGAGGCCTGCACTGACTTGTACAGACGTCATTTGATGAAGAACGAGGCCTGCACTGATGTGTACAGACGTCATCTGATGAAGAACGAGGCCTGCACTGACTTGTACAGACGTCATTACTCTCTCTTTACTTCTTCTCTCATCTAACTCGTTACCAACCCCATTATCATTCTGTCGGCTTGATGTCGTGACCACTGATGGAGAAAAACCCAATATGATGAACTTGATACTGAAGTAATATAACCCGAACTTGTGACTTAAACTTGTACTAATGCGTGACAAAGAGCGGTGTAGAGACTTCGTGCACCATCGAATCCCTAAGTACTCTATACTCTTCAACCAACCAACCATCAAGTATAAGACGTACATCACCTCTTGGATATCCACAACTTCGTGTGACACTGAGCACTACAACGTGACTCCTTAAAGTGATAGTTATTTTGTAATAGAGAGAAAGAAGAAATAACTAGATATCCAAGTCCTCGTCATTGTAAATGAAAGCTCGAACAAGGATCTCGAAGAATCTTCATCCAACCTCCCCGATATCTTCAGATACTAAGTACACGCACCCATGAAATTTCACTTCAGCCTCAAATAAATAATAATGAATTCATGCCGTAGTCACCTTGTGGTCGTTTAAATGCCCCGATCAAGTCCTTCATGATGCATTAACTGAACATTGATAATGGTTTTAACCCGATCATGGTTAAGAGCGCATAGTCCATTGTCACGGGATTTTACAAATCTATGATTTAAACCGAGAAATAAGTTCTTTCGCGGGATTTTACAAAACCAAGAAGAAACCGTGAGGCAGTAACAGATTGAATGTGGCATGTCTGATTTAGATTTATGGTGAACCTCAGTTTGGGTAAAGAATATCTTGTGAAGAATTACAGATCACATCACAACTTTTAAAACCTTTGGCCAACTAACCAACCTTGTACATAGATTAGTGACCACTCGATGAAGAAAACCCGATATACCAATACTGAAAACTGAAGTAGAAGTCCCCAAATTTGTTACTTAAGCTTGCACTAATGTTGGAAGAACGGTGTAGAGAATTAATGCTCCAAGCAAATCTCTAAGTGCTCAATACCCAACCAAAGTATGAGACATTAACACCTCTTGCGATTATCGACATCGTCATTGACGTGTGACACTGAGTACTCCAATAACTCTTAAGTGATAGTTACCCCGACTACCGGTAACTAGATAACCCAAGTCTTCAACTTAAATTTTACGCACGAGCAAGTTATCATTGAAGGTCATGCATCCAACCAACCCCGACTTCAAGATAAAATAAGTAGACGCCTTCGTGAAATTCAACTTCAATCACAAATAAAGAATACCAGATTAACTTCGTGATCATCTTGTGCTGTTGACTAGCTAAAAAGAGAAGAAACATGCGCTAATTCTTAGAAGTGCCCATGACTCATAGTCAGTCCTATCAAACAAAGCTGTCTGACCCAGCTACTTGGATGTGGAATAGTTGTCGTACTGTGTACAGGATTTTACAGTTCTTGAGATTTATCTGAGAAATAAATTCAAGAACTAACTGCACAACAGTAAGTATCAAACTGCTGTAGACTGAACCACTGAATCCTGAATCGCTACGATCTGACCCGCTGTAACCGACACTGCTAAGATTCAAACCGCTGGAGACTGAACCGATACGATCTGACCCGCTGTAACCGGAACCGCTAAAATTCACATTGCTGGGGACGGAACTTCTAGGAAACTTGCGATAATTCTCCCCCTCAAAAAGGACATGAAATGACCTTTTTGCCAAAGCTGAGAGTCCGTGATGTTTGTGAATTTGACAGGCACACAACATGGAAAGAGACAAATGAAACTACTGCAACGAAGATGGTGATTAAGACTCTCTTGTAATAACCCCTTGCTTTCCTCATCATCAATGGTTTAGTAGATTAACAATTCATTGAAGCTCGTAATATGCCAAAACCGCTTGATGAAATGCATATGACTTTAAAGTGAGTAAAAGGTTAAAACATGTCTCCAAACAGATCACCTCTTGTCTTTAAGCCTGACTACCTCTTGAGAAGATCTCGAGCAACAATCCCATTAGAAGCTTGTGAGACAACAATCACTTGATGAAGCTTGATAAAGAACAAGTCCGCGACTTAAACTTGCACTAAATTATGATTTAGAACCTATATTGAGCACAACAACGTAACTCCTTTAAATATAGGTAGTGATATATACCCAACCTTCCATCCTTAATTGTATATATCCACTTCGTGAACATCCAAGTCTAATCACCTTAAATTGCAAATTGTGATTTAGAACCTATATTGAGCACAACAACGTAACTCCTTTAAATATAGGTAGTGATATATACCCAACCTTCCATCCTTTATTGTATATATCCACTTCTTGAACATCCAGGTCTAATCACCTTAAATACGCTTGAGCAAGGGTCAACAAACATCGTGCATCCATCCACCCCGAGATGTTTGTGACACTAAGTACACCAACCCGTGAATTAACAAACCAACCAAGTTATCATAATTTCCCAATTCCTGCCGATCTTGTAGCACAAACTTATCCCAAAAAAATAGTCAAACCCCGTAATTCTTATTTTGTCTAAATCCAAGTCCCGCCTACTTGTCCAAAATTGATTTCACGGGATTTTACAGTTCTTGAGATTTAAACCGAGAAATCGAATCTTTCGCGGGATTTTCTAAAATCTACAAGAGAAACCGTGAACTCAACAAGAGTAGCCTAGAGTGAAGTGCAATATTGATCTTCGAACTTCAAGTCAAAGAAGTCAAAACTCAACTTGATCAAATCGCAGCAAGTCAAGCCACAGTTTGTTAAATTGCAACAAGTCTAGTCGCTATTAACCAAGTCGCAATAAGTCAAATCGCAAGTGTCAACTCGCAACGACAAATTACAACTGGTCAAATTGCAGTCAGTCAAATCGCAATAAATCAAATAGCAGTTTGTCAATTTGCAATTAATCAACTCGCACTTTGTCAACTATAACTTAAATCGCAAAGATCAAATTGCAGGTTCGCTCAAGTGGTAGGCTCTAATTGGACTACGCTGGCAAATCCGCAACTCTGTAATCGCGTTGACGTTCATAAACCCAAAAACTGGTCGTGACGTATGTATCCACGTGAAATGATGCAGATCCAAACATACTACTCAATGATACAAGAACTTATCAAAAGAAGTAGTGAATCCCAAAAAGAATACCACACTTTCGTCTAAATAAGAATAAGAATACCCTATCAACTAATTAGTGGCCCCAATTCAAGCATCAGTCCAAAAGTTATCATGACCAGCCCATACAACTTCGTCCAATGAGTAGTAGAACCCGATATATTTTCTAACCATCCGATCATAAGCCCATGCACTATTATCCGATCATAGCTAGTAAGTCCATTTGGCTCACCCAGCCCAAAATCAATATACCACCCCAAGTCCACTATGTAGAACCCGATCCAATACTCATTTTACCCTAATAATTCGGGTATTTAAATCCCACTTAACACACAAGTCAAACCCTAATCCCTTTATTACTATAATCCGCCCCTTTTCTCTCCTTCATCATAACTGCTCCTCTTCCCCACCCTTGATAATAGATGAAGCATCCTCTCTTCCATTCACTTATGCCTCCTTCGTGGTAAGTTGTTACATTTTGTGTTTTTGTATTTCATATCGAATCAAAAAGAAACGAGCATAACCCCCATGTTATGACTTGTTCTTTAATATTCGGATATTGACCACACGATCTATGATGAATATCTCAATGGTTTATGTCTTCGGACGAATCTTTAAATACCAAAAAGACGAGATAAACTGAGATCGTGACTCAATTCGTTAGTGACACGAGGCAGAGAAAATAAAATAACGTAATTGTTAAATTTCTTTCTCGAATAAATCTCGGATAGAAGTAAAAGCAAGGCATCCTAAGTCTATGATGATTTTCTTTCTTTCGATTGGTCGACCTTTAAAGGCTTGATATTACTTTGAGTTACACGAAAGACAAGAAACTGAGATCTTTGTAATTAGACTTCTTCATTTGGATTCGTGTAGGGTAATGGAGATGGGATTAGCTGATTTGATGTAGGATTAGTTGAAGTTGGTTGTTGTATTATGTTGGTTCTTGTATTATGTTGCGATAATTAGGTCGACCAAAGTCTATGTTGTTTGTTTGAGATTGAATGCATTTGATTTGATTGCCAGGGGAGAGTGTTGTTTGTTTGGTCTGGGTCTGCATTACTGCTTCTTTCCCTTAAATCTTTCATTTTGACATTTGATAACCCTTTTTTGACCAAAGTAAATAGTTTGACCATTTGACCGAGTAACAGACAAACCGAGTCGATGAAATGGTAGACAAACCGCATCTGTGCAAAACACAAACCGAGTTCGTGATTATGCAGACAAACCGAGTATACTTTATATACACAAACCGAGTTCATGATTATACAGTCAAACCGCATACACCTTGTATACACAAACCGAGTTCGTGGTTAAACAGACAAACCGAGTCTACTTTATATACACAAACCGAGTTCGTGATTATACAGACAAACCGAGTACGTGGTTAAACAGACAAACCGAGTCCATGACTAAGTAGACAAACCGCGTCTTAGACAAACCGCGTTTGACCAGTCAAAGCTGTCACTCTCACCCTTTTGTCTTTTACCCCATTTTGGTTACAATCCAAACTGTACCCAAGAACACCCACAAACCGCATTCAAGAACATCCCTTTTGACACTAGCAGCAACAAGAACATCAACAAGAAAAACCGCACTTTTGATCAAACAAAAACTTTAGAGGCCAAAGAGTACGAGCCAAAAGTGAGTAGCAATCGTTCTTGAAGACTTAGCACACCCAACAAAACCTTGAACCAAAGTCACAACAACTAACAATGACCATATCAAAAACACAACATAGATGCACAAATCTGTTCGAACAGAACCAAAGAAAAACTGATATATTCAACAGCCAAAGATAGAAAATAAGCCCAATATACACACTAAGACATTGTGTTCGAACAACTATAATCAAAACCACCTATGAGTAGCAGCCACAATATGGAGGAACATACCAAATCTTGAGTATGAGTGAGGTGGGTTACTAGAATACATAGGCCCAAGAGCAAAACAAAGCAAAAGCCATATGGACCAAATCCATAATATGATTTTCGAATCCAAAGGAGTAAATGAAATGAAGCAGACCACGTATTCGGACAAAATGAAAAAGATATAAAACAAGACTATGAACACCACATCATAAACCACAAAGCTGTCAAGACAAGTCTTATACCACACAACAAAAATCTAACGTTGAAACAATGAATAAGTCTTTGTTAAACTAAATGAACAAAAGACCAGTCTTTGTTAAACTCCACAAAAATTTTGTAAAACTTAGTGATAAAAACAAATCTTTTGTCACTTGAAACTATCAATGGTCTCACGTTAAACACAGTGAACCACATAAGCCCAAAATCAGTTAAGTCCAACCTTAGATAACATGATTCGAACAAAACAAAACAAGTGAGCAAACAGTTTAAGAAAATATGGTTTGAACCACACAAAAAATTAAGACCGACACACAATCAAACCGGACCTAACCATGGCTCTTGATACCAATTGTAGGAAATAACCATCTTGATTGTGTGGATGAATCTGGTGGTCTTGGTTCATGGAAGATTAGATCCATGGAGTTAGATGGAAGAACTAGAGAGAGAGAGTTGGGAAAACTTGTGAATATTAGATTAAGTGTGTGTGAAAGTTACAAGAGTTCCAACCCTTCCCAAGTGTGGGAAGGGGTATTTATACTTCTACATATTTGTGCCCCTAGTGGGCTGTGGAGTGAGCTGACAGTGGGGAAAGCCCCGACCCACTCCACAAATATAGATACGACTAATCTAATAAAACTAATAATACTAATAATACTAAGCTTATATAAATAAGCCTACGAGCTATGTGATATGCTAAATAGATACTCGGGGTGACCGAACCTTCATATGAATATTTATATTCCTAACAATTTTGTACAAATCACATGTGATTTACATTTTTTAATAACAAAACACAACAAAAAAACCATAATCATGTATGATTTACATTTTTTGATAACAAAAAACAGAATCACACATAATTTTACTTGCAATATCTTGTACATCATCTTCTAAATCTGCAATTTCTAGAACTATCTCTTTAATTTGTTTTTCACAAATTTGTTTTATAAAAGGAAGGAATAAGTTGAAATCACATGTGATTTTGAAGATCATATGTGATTTATTACTTTAAAGATCATATGTCACTTGTGAAATCACCTTTTTTTTTTCTTTTTTTTCTAACCTCTGTTTTCGACTCGATATTTTGAGCCGGCTAAAATCACATGTGATTTTAATGTGATAAAATTAAAGTCATGTGGGAAGGGTTAATTATTTGGATTTTGGAGTCGTGTGTACAATTGGGAATTCATCAATTGTTTTGATGACAAGTAATTACTAGAATAACACGTGATCCGCCAAAGAATCACATGGGATTTTTTACAAATCAAATGTGATTGCTGTAAAATAATCACAGAACTAATAAAGAGTGTATACTTTAAATTTTTATAAGAGAATCACACATGATCCACCAAAGGATCACATGAGATTTTATAGAAATCACATATGATTTTAATGTGATAAAATTTAAAATATTGTAGTTTACACATGATTCGCAATTTCACATAACACTAAACATTATACATTAATACCTGCTATTTCGTCCCTACTTTATAACCATTGGACATTCGAATTTTCAGCTTCTACACTAAACATTATACATTCTTTAACAAAAAAACTAACAAATTATTTTGAGTAACCCTAAAAATAACAATAATTTATAGGAAGAAGAATACTTACAAGCTTAATTGCAACTTCTTCATTGGTCTGAACATTAATACCTGATAACAAAATTAAACAATGACTTCATCATATATATATATATATATATATATATATATATATATATATATATATATATATATATATATATATATATATATATATATATATATATACTAGATTCCGAAGCCCGCCCGATGGGCGGGCATGACTTATAATTATTATTTTGATGGTGTTAGTTAACAGAAATTCATTTTTAAGGCCGGGGAGCTTAATTATTATTTTGATGAGCTTAATTATTATTTTGATGGTATTAGTTAATGGGAAATATTTTTTAAGGAAGGCGAGCTTGACGTACATTTTAATTGTTAATGGGGTTAATATTTTTATTTAGAAGACATAATTTTTTGAATTTTAAATATGAATTAATTTTTTTTTATATAATTAGTCTTATTCGAAGCCGGCCCGATGGGCGGGCATGACTTATAATTATTATTTTGATGGTGTTAGTTAACAGAAATTCATTTTTAAGGTCGGGGAGCTTAATTATTATTTTGATGGTATTAGTTAACGGGAAATATTTTTTAAGGAAGGCGAGCTTGACGTACATTTTTAATTGTTAATGGGGTTAATATTTTTATTTAGAAGACATAATTTTTTTGACTTTTAAATATGAATTAAATTTTTTTTATAATTAGTCTTATTTGTTTAATTTCTAGTCTACGGTTCTAAACATAATTTAACTTATAACGAATTTTTGTAAATATTTAACCTGAGCGTGAAGGTTAGCTGCAAGTTTCGCACTTTTGTAATCCTCTCTAAGCTGAATAAACCTGAATACCCAGAAAAGATCATTGAGAAAGTAAAATGAATGCTAAAATTAGAGGGATTGTGGTTGAGGCAAGTCATATGGAATGCGGATAGAAAAAGATGAGATGCCGGGTATGGTCCCATTTCGTGATTCCTGTCTCTTCCTACTTCTGATAGCTGCAATCTATGAAATTTCTAGTAAATAATATATTATTTGGTCTTTAGGTGTAAGCCATCTGATTACTTTATGTTTCATTTTGATAGACAATTTATAAGAGGGATATTATTACCTTTGGGCGCTTTAGGTATGCTTGGTGTGCCTTCAAATAGACTTGACAAGCGTTCAGGGGTAACAATAAATACATTATCCATGTTGGAGATAAGAAAACAGATTGTCAGTATAGAATGCCAGTAAATAAGGTTTGCAAATGACGACGGGTGTCCCATATCTTTTCTATTACAAAAAAACACTACTACTCCAATAAGAATTATTGGATATAAACTCTTGTTCTGATCTCAGTGGTACACATTTTTATTCTTTTTACATTAATTAGAAGACATGTAATGTAAGTTGCAAAACTTCCACAGAGAAGGAGGTCAGAAATGGCTGCAACTTATATGCTTAATGATTCAAATTTCTCGTCAACTGTAGGAGCATTGAAGCTTGGTACAAAATCCCCATATTCAGTGATGTCCCGTTTCAACCTTAATCCTCCACTACAAAAAGAGAGGACATAAATGAGTTATTTAAGTAGATATAAGATTATAAGCATATCACCTTTCAATAATTTTAGGATAAGGTAAAGCATGAATTCTACAAAAGGTATGAGATTTGCGTTGGTTTCTTTTCATGTCATTGATTCTTCCTTATGGCAATATTGAATTTCGCAATATTTTAGAACAATGATGGTTCTGTTCATAGGACAATAATTTCAAGGGCATACTCATTGTGTAATAAATACACTATCCTTTGCAAATTAATGTGATTCCAAAGTGGCTTTAGATATGAGCAGAAAGGTACCTTGGATTAAAAGTGTACTTCTGCCAGTGATTGCTTAGGCGTTTGTGCAAGCGGTGCAAATTACCATCTATATATAATTGCTTCTGAGTTTGGTGCATGTTTGGCCTTTTGTTTTACTGTATTTTATTTGGCAAGTAATAGTGGTATGTGCTTATTCACATACCTTTTATTTACCAAAATCAAACCAAAACGACCAAAAACTAACCATAAATGCCAAAGATATTGTGTTTTAGTGTTTGTTTCTATGCAGGTACGGATATAATGAAATAGGGACAAAATCAAGCAAAATCTGGGAAAACGAGCATGGGATTTGGAAGAGATATCAAAAGCCGATGCCAGGAAGCAAATGGTCAAAATTCATGCTCAAAAATCTCAAAAAGACCCTTGGATTATTTTTGTTTGGCAAAATTAATCCCTTGAATTCCAGCAATTACAATTTTGGTCCTTGTACTTTTGTCAAACTACAAATCCTAAATCCAAAACCTTATATCCGGATTTTAATACAAAACCAAATCCATTTCCACAAACCCAAAAAAAAAAAGATATAAACCCCAGCCCAAATACACCACCCAGCCCACTATCCCTTATTACCATAAACCCATGAACCGACCCCAATCCTATAACCCGAAGTCAACCCACCAAACCCGTTCAAATACCAATAAACAATAAAAAATCTATCCCGCCTTTTTCATTCACCCCCAAAAGTTACCCAGCAAGAACCCTAGTTTACCCGTACGAAATTACAGCAATTAAGGGTACTATTGTCCTTGCACGCATTTCTAGGAGCTTCCTGACATGTCAGGAATGACATGTCAGCGAAATGGAGGATTCCTATTGGTTGATGGGACGTGTACATATCAATCCAAGGGTCAGAAATGATTGAGTAGCATCCAAGGGTGATCTGAGGGTTGAGATTGATTTAAAGAAGCACAAGAGGCACGGATTGTTGACGTGGACAGCCTAGAATCTTCACCGGATGGCTATAAATAGAAGCCCTCTCCTCATGTATTGATCAAGTAGTTTTTAGATTAGAGTTATGCTGTCATTTTGTTTTCTTAGTGTAATTTCAAGTTTTTAAATAAGTGTAATCATATTTTCTTAATGAAATATTAGTTTTTCATCTTTTGCTTATTCACTTAAATCCTCTTTTAAGTTGTTTTATTAGCTTATAGATTGTTTCAGTAGCTTATAATAATTCTACTTAGTTTATTTAAACTATCATTTACATTGTTGTTCAACTTTATTGCAAAAACTAAAATATATATATATATATATATATATATATATATATATATATATATATATATATAAGAATCATTCAAAAATACAAAAACAATCTTAAAACAGCTTCAATAAGCTGATTTTTCCATTTGTGTAAGTTTATATAAGCTCAATAGCTTATTGTAAGCTTTTGGTAGAGTTCAAAACTTCTTTTATTTCAAAAGTCAAAAAGTCAACTAAAAAGTCAACATTCATGGTCAAATAAGCTAGAAGGATAAGCTGGTACTGGAAGAGCTTCTTTGGGTAATTTTTGGCTTAAATTGGATAAGCCTGGGTTGTGAATTAGTTCCTGAGTTCATTCATATTCAGCAAAGGTCACTTGTGAGTTCAAATCTCCTCTTTAGCTTATTTTATGCCTTTTATTAGTTCAGCTTATAGAAGTGCTTATTTAGTATTTATTTTTGATTCTGAGATAATTGGTAACATAGAAGATCATAGTTTAGAAGAAATTGTAGCTTTAATCAGCTAGTTATAGTGTAGAATTGCAGCTTCAGTTTATTAAAGAGTGTTTGGCACTAAATCAGTTTTAGGTATTAAGCTGTGAATACTGTTAATTTACCAAAATATGAAGTATAATTGGGTTTAATTTAGGTTAGATAAGCTATAATTACTAGGTGATAGGTTACTTTGAGGATCATTGAGGTTTTGCCTTTGTAAGTTCAAAAGTAGAAGTTAGACTGCCATAATAAGCTCAGTATAAGCTGAGCTTATTTGAGGCCATCTTTTGGCATTTCTGAGTCCACAATAGTTGTTAAAGAGAGATTCCAGGACTTGGTTAACTTTGGTAAAAAATTGAAAGAGAAAAAGCCAAAATATTGTTCCTGCTGCATCAGAACTGAATTTGCAGACATAGGCCATAAGCTACTGATCTCATCTTATTTGTGGCTTATCTAATTAAGCTTATTGCCTGAAATTTGGTTTACAAATAGGTCATAGTAAAAGCTTTTAGGATATAATATGGGATTCCACTTTCCAGCTTATTAGATAGCTTAAATCAGGTCTGCAAATAAGCAATCTGACCTGACCTGAACTGCATCAGTATTTGGCTTTCCACACCCATCTGTTCTAGGCTTTAATTGGAATAGCAATTGAACTTAAAATTTGGGCATTTTTGGTTTGTGAGTAGTATTTGGTACAAGCTTTTAGAATCTGCCTTTGGTTTCCCCTGAGAAGCTTTTCCCTAGCTTCTAGAGTAGCTTAAAGATAGCTATCTGCTCCTTTGAATATGTCTTATAATTGCAACTGTTCAAGTGCTTTTGGGCTTATTCTGTGAGCTTTTCTGGTCTTTTTAAATTGATTTAAGTTTCAAATAGTGTGTTTATCTGTTTTCTAGCTTTTGGTAATTTTTTGTAGACTTTAGCTTATTTTGAGCTTATTTTCAAACTGCTTATTCATCTATTCTGCTTATTTAGGTCAATATAAGTTCTAATTTTATTTTTCCTAGGTAGAAAATTAAATTTTAAATTTACCTTGAATTTTTCAGATTTTTCCCAAGTCTTTTAGTATTTTTAAATCATTTAAATCTTTTAATTTAGTTTTTAATTCATAAAAAATAAATAAAAAGTCAAAAAAATATTTTTCTTTTTTCTAAAATTTTCTTTTTACATTTAGAATTTAAGAAAAATTATTTTACATTTTTAGGACCTAGAATTTAGAAAATCATTTTTTAATTACGTTTTTAAAATTCGTCGCGTACGTTTTCGTTTTTAGGATTACATGCTTAATCTACTTGTACCCTTAGCTTAAATAGTTATTTCCTTTAAATATTTCATTAATCGTAGTGTAGAAATCCCAAAATTCTCACTCTTTCACTCCATTCACTGCACAAATTCGACACCGTAACGACAACTCGACTTCAACCTTCGTTGGGACTACGACCCGGGGAAATACATCCGTTGTATTTTCTTTGGAAAATAAATATATACTTAAAACGATCGATCAAAAAAATGGCGCCGCTGCCGGGGAAGGCTTGAGAAGAGTTTGAATTTCGTTCGTTGAATCGTGTTTTGAAGACCCTTCCCTCGGAAGTTCTTTGTTTTTATAAAAAGAAAAATACAAAAAGAAAATAAATAAAACACTTTTCCTAAAGTGTTTTCAAAAATACAAAAATAATATAACCTCACTTTTCTGAAAGTGTTGTAAACCATTCCGAATAAACAACAAAAGAGATCGTTAAGTTAAACGTTACTTGGATTATTTCTTTACTACACCCTATACACGGGGTTTAAGGAGGTCTTGACATTAAATTGCAGACCGAAACGAGGTCCATTCTTCTCTTCCGCCACGTTGCGCGTAGTTTTGAAAGAAACGAGTACGGTTGATCGAACGATCACCAAAAAGATAATAATTTTAATTTTTCCTTAATAAAAATCCAAAAATATTTTTATTTTCAAATTTGGTTTTTCTTTTTAAATTTAGGTTTCTTTTTGGTGTATGCGCACTCGTTCTTCTTCTTCTCCCAATCTTCCTTCACCTCTCTCAAATCCCGAGAGAATTATCCGTCACAATCACCGTGTTGATTTCCCAACCGTTGAGGAAATGAACAACAACGATCAACCCCCGCCGATGGGTGGTGAAAATCATATGCCAGCTCCCGATCTCCGAACGATGGAGGAGTTGTGCCAACCTACAATGCTTGGACGTGGTGGCCCGATTGCCCCCCTCAATATCCAAGCTGCGGATTTTGGACTTAAGCACCACATGATTCAACAAGTCCAAAATTCGTGCCAATTTCACGGTTTACCGGGTGACGATGCAAACAAACATCTTGACAAATTCATAACCGTCACCCAAAGTATGAAACACAATGGGGTCACCGACGACGCCCTTCGTCTACATCTCTTCCAATATTCCTTGACGCATCATGCCACCGCATGGTTTGATCATCTTCCCAAGAACTCCATTCACACTTTTGATGAGATGGTTTCAAAGTTCTTGGCGAAATATTTCCCACCGTCGATGGTGACGAAATTAAGGAATGAGATTAGCAATTTCCGTCAGCTTCCCGATGAATCATTATTTGAGGCATGGGAACGCTATAAGCTTTCGATTGATCGATGTCCTAACCATAATATGTTATTGGTCACAATTATAGACACATTCTATAATGGTTTGACATTACGACACCGTGATACGATTAATGCTGCAGCCAGAGGTACTTTCATGAAAAGACGTCCAGAAGAGTGCTATGATCTCATTAAGAATATGACTACCCATCATAATTATTGGGATTCCTCTGCCGAGAGGAATGAGTCAATTAGAGCTGACACTACTTCTTCTTCTACCTCCGAGATAGCTGCTCTTTCTAAGCAGATGAATGATATGTCCACTGCCATCTTGAGAATCCATCAGACTATGAATCAGAATATGAACAATCAGCAAGTTAATGTTGTCAATCAAAGTTGTGAAACATGTGGTGGTCCACATTCGTATTTCGAGTGCCCAGCCTCCGGTGGCTACACTCAAGAGAACGTTTATGCTGCTACGGGAACCTACAACACGGGTGGTAACGGTTACCAACCGCAAGGAGACCGTAATCTTCTCAGCTACCGTTCTAACAATTTTCTCGGACCACCCGGTTTCACCCAAAATCAAGATCAGAATGTGCCAAACCGCAATATTCCATACAATCAAAATCGGGCTAATCAAGGGAATTTCAATCAAGGGCAAAATTATCAAAATCAGGGGAATTTTAATCGAGGCCCGAATCAAGCAAATTTTCAAAACCAAAGAAATCAGAATCAGGGAAATTTTCAAAATAACAATCAGGGTTTTAATCAAAACAACCGAGGGCCAAATCTTAACAATAATCAAAATCAAGGATTTGTGCAAAACCCATCACCCTCGGATGAGTTGTTAAAACAACTAATTCTTCAAAATCAGAATCAGCAAAATTTCAATAAAAACCAAGAAGAGACAACTAGGTTTCTGTTTAAGGAAATAACTGAGATAAAGAAATCTTTAAATGATCGACCCTCGGGCTCTGGAACTCTTCCAAGCAACACGATCGCTAACCCGAGGGGCGATGTTAAGGCGATCACTACAAGGAGTGGTGTAGCATATGATGGACCCACGGCTCCGACTACCTCTTCTTCTCTTCCTTCAAAGGTAGCCGACCGTGAGACCGAGGTGACAAAGGACACGGAACTTCCTACTAACAACGGAAGGACCGAAGACGTCCAACCTCCGGTTGTCCAACCGTCAAAACCTAAGGTTGTGCTTGAACCTGAAGAAGCTCCCATAAAATCAAAACTTCCTTATCCTTCGAGATTGAATGATCAAAAGCTCCGCGAAAAAGCTTCAAATCAAATGGAAAAATTCTACCAAATCCTCGAAGATTTGCATTTTGATATAAGCTTCGCGGATGCTTTACTTCTGATGCCTAAGTTTGCTTCTACCCTCAAAGGTTTATTGAGTAATAAGGAAAAATTATTTGAACTGGCAAAAACCCCTCTGAACGAGAATTGCTCAGCGGTTCTCCTTAAAAAGCTTCCGGAAAAGCTTGGAGATCCCGGAAAATTTCTCATTCCATGTGAATTTCCGGGAATGGTTGAATGCTATGCCTTGGCCGATCTTGGTGCAAGCATCAACCTAATGCCGTTGTCAGTATGGCAAAAAATTTCTCTGCCTGAATATACCCCCACTTGCATGACCCTCGAGCATGCGGACCGGACCATAACCCGTCCACTTGGAATAGCCGAGGATGTCTTTGTCAAGGTTGGGAAGTTCCATTTTCCAGTCAATTTTGTGGTTTTAGATTTTGATGCTGATCCCCGGGTTCCTCTAATTCTTGGATGATCATTCCTGAGGACCGGGCGAGATCTGATTGATGTTTATGGTGAAGAAATAACACTACGGGTTGATAATAAAAAAGTCACGTTTAACATTAATCAAAACTCGAAATCTCAAACCACCAAATGCAACGTTGCTTCGGTTGATCAAAAATCAGATCCCGCAATTGCTTCCAAAAGAATTGATCCGACACTGTCAGGATTCACGGTTAAGAGTATTTCACAAAAACGTGCTGAGCTCAAAGCCATGAAAATTACCCCTGGTTCGAGCAATTGGTTTAAGAGTTGTGCTTCGAAAGTTAAGAGTGTTCTTGATTATGATGAACAAGAATCGGAGACCACAACGGAAGTGGTGAAAATTGCTAGCTCTAAGAGCACACCACTTGTCCCACCTCCAGAACCGGTTTATCGTATCGAGATTGTCAATTCTGTGAATGAAAATAAAATCTTTTCAAATAACAATTCTATTTCATCTCCAGAACCTACCCTTTCCGACTCTTCCCCTTCTCTCACACCGGTTGAGGGAAGTGTTTCCACTATGGAAGAGCTCGAGGTTTTCCTTAGTGATGAGCCAATTTCTCCAGAAAATGATGACACCATCTTTGATCCGAAGGGAGATATTCGTTTAATTGAAGAATTGCTATACAATGAGCCGTCATCTTCACTCCCTCCGACGGAAATTAAAGAAGAAAAGCCGCCTAAATCCGTTCAAGTTGTTGATTCTAAATCAGAAGAACAAAGTAGTGGCAGTACCACTTCTAGTATTGATTTTCTTCTTGAGGAGTTCACCGATGAACTCGCTCACATCGATCCAATCCCACCGGGGGATAAGGACGATGAGTTTGATTTTGAATCTGATCTTAAAGAATTGGAATTTTTGCTGAACCGTAATCCATCTAAATATGATTCTTATCCCGAGGAGTTCACTGATGAACTCGCTCGCGACGATCCAATTCCATCAGAAAATGATGATGATCTTTTTGACTTTCATGCTGATCTTAAAGAAGTTGAAAATCTTTTATACCATTCTCCATCACTTGATTTTTACTCCGAGCCTAATCATTTCCAAAGTGATGATGAACTCTTCGATTTTGGGGCTGATCAAACCAAATGGAAAAATCTTTTATATGGGAAATCCAGTGATGAAAAAGACCCTAAAATGGAAACCATAATTGAGGATGCTACAATCGTTTCTAATGACTTATCTCCTCATTCTCTCGAGGATGATTCTCTTTTCTCCATTAAGTCTCCCATCGAGTACCCTGCTAAGTTTTCTTGTGAGGACAAAGTGTTTAATCCAGGCATACTCGATGATGGTGAAATTCATCCTTTGATGAAATTGACTCTTGATAAGAATTTAAAGTTTCTCGCCTCATCTAAGGAACTTTTAATTCTGGAGAAAAGTGATTTTCCTCTGCTTCTTATTTCTGATCAAGAACTCCCGTTCTGCATGGAGTTATCTCTGATTGAAACTTTACTATCATTCCCAACCGGAAATGAAGACAAAGTTTTTGACCCCGGCATCACCGCTTTCATCTTCTGAAGCCATGGGTATCTCATCGGAGTGGAACTTTCATATGCTTCAATGTTTATCCAAACGTCTTGAATGAAAGTCCGATTGAGATTATCTCTTCCACTTGCTTCCCCAAGGACAAATAAATTCGGGGTCGAGTCAAGCTACGTGACTCGGTTATCAAAAACAAAGCGCTTCGTGGGAGGCACCCCATGCTTATCCATCTATCTTCTTATCTATTTTCTAATAAGTGAAGTGAGGAGGCGCACCTCTTCCATTTTTCGTGTTTCGTGGTTGTTTATGTCCAGGATTTGCCCGAATAATAAAGACTCTCGTGCTCGTGGTTCGCTTCTCTTCACTCGAGTTTCATCATTCGTTGCTCATCCGATATCCTAAATCTTATTGTTTTACATCTATCTTTTGGCATAATTAATAAACGGCCTTAGATTTATGTAGGAGAACCCTTACCTTTAAGACATTGAGGACAATGTCTCGTTTTAGTCTGGGAGGGGGGGGGGATAATCTTTCGATTTGATTTTGCCTTGCAATTTTTGCCGTTTTCTCTCGCAACCCCGTTTTTCCTCCAAAATTGAAAAAATTGAAAAAAATCCAAAAAAAATGAGAAAATTTAAAAAAAAATTTGCAAAAATATAATAAATTTTGACATTTTGTTGACTTTCCGCTGGTGAGAGTAGGAATAAAATTCTGACTTGATCGGGCGTGTTGAGCCCTAGCTTGTCCCCTTAACCATTTTTAATCTATAAGCTCGTGCTAGTCTTTTACACAAGGAGCTATAAAATGCGAATTCTTTTTAAGAGTTTGCAAGTTCCCGTATCGACTTTATATATGCATGGCTTGATTATAAGGCTAAGCATTCGCGGATCTTATTATTTAAGATTTTAAATTTGCGAAGAACGAGAAATGATAGAGTTTATTTAGAAGTTAGATGCTAAACGTGGAGTAGTTGGTTCTCTTTAGAGCTCATCGAAATTACTTGTGGCCTTTTGCTCCCACAAAATTGTTCCACTATATATAATTGTAAGAATAATTAAAGATGTTAGGTTTTGCCGATGATTAGTTCTTGGTCTTCTTAGAAAAATCCTTTGCTTTAAAAGTTGGGTACACATCAAGGTTCCTTAATAAATACGTTAAATAATAATAAGTTAAGTGCTCTAAGCTATGGATTCAAGATCGGGCCTTGGATCCTTATTTCCGGAAGGCGTTTAGGTCTTGGCTACCCTCTTGCACCGGCCCTTGGACCTCTAGTTCAGGAATGTGTGAGGTCTTGGTCTAACCACCTTGGATCCTCATTACAGGAATGTCTAGAGTCTTGGAACACTCCGTTGTAACGGCCCTTGGATCCTTTATGCCAGAAAGTGTAAGGTCATGGAACTAAACCGTGAAGTTCCGTCGTTTAGGGTACTCAAGTGAAAAAAGTATTAATGCAAAAAAAAAAAAAAAAAAAAAAAAAAAAAAAAAAAAAAAAAAAAAAAGAGAGAAAAATGATTAAAAATAGAAAAATGCAAAATATAAATAAAAACCTTGATGTGGACCTCATTTTCAAAGCAACGGTTCTCGAGAGAAGATTGAAAACTACTTAGCGTTTTAATTTAGTATCTTTATCGGATTAAAAATTATCGAAACGAGAAAATATGAAGCAATTCATTTCTCACCAAAAATAAAATAAATAGAGGCAAATTAGAAAAACGGGAGCAAGAGGTAATTACACAAGTAATTTCCATGGGTATTGTTGGCATCTAACTTATAAATAGACAATGATTTCGTTTTTAAGCTTAGTTTGGGGACTCGTGAAAAATCAGGGACGACGAATTTTATCCGTATGGTCACTTCTTTATGAGTCGTGTTTCCTGCTCGATGACCCTAAAAGTTATTGAAAGATAATGATTGTCAACAAAACTGTCACATGATCATAATAAGAAAATAAAAAAATAGAATATAAAGGAAAATCGGGAGTTTTTAGAACTTAAGATTTCTTAATCTCTTTTGAATATTTTGCTACTTTTCAAAGTTAGTAAAAAGATGTTGAAAAATTTTAGGTTCAAATACAAACGTGTTTTTATAACATTGCGTGAGGACACAGCAATATCTTAGTCTGGGGGAATTTTGGTATGTGCTTATTTACATACCTTTTATTTACCAAAACGACCAAAAACTAACCATAAATGCCAAAGATATTGTGTTTTTGTGTTTGTTTCTATGCAGGTACAGATATCATGAAATATGGACAAAATCAAGCAAAATCCGGGAAAACGAGCACGGGATTTGGAAGAGATATCAAAAGCCGATTCCAGGAAGCAAATGGTCAAAATTCATGCTCAAAAATCTCAAAAAGACCCTTGGATTATTTTTGTTTGGCAAAATTAATCCCTTGAATTCCAGCAATTACAATTTTGGTCCTTGTACTTTTGTCAAACTACAAGTCCTAAATCCAAAACCTTATATCCGGATTTTAATACAAAACCAAATCCATTTCCACAAACCCAAAAAAAAAAGATATAAACCCCAGCCCAAATACACCACCCAGCCCACTATCCCTTATTACCATAAACCCATGAACCGACCCCAATCCTATAACCCGAAGTCAACCCACCAAACCCGGTCAAATACCAATAAACAATAAAAAATCTATCCCACCTTTTTCATTCACCCCAAAAGTTACCCAGCAAGAACCCTAATTTACCCGTACGAAATTACAGCAATTAAGGGTACTATTATCCTTGCACGCATTTCTAGGAGCTTCCTGGCATGTCAGGAATGACATGTCAGCGAAATGGAGGATTCCTATTGGTTTATGGGACGTGTACATATCAATCCAAGGGTCAGAAATGATTGAGTAGCATCCAAGGGTGATCTGAGGGTTGAGATTGATTTAAAGAAGCACAAGAGGCACAGATTGTTGACGTGGACAACCTAGAATCTTCACCGGATGGCTATAAATAGAAGCCCTCTCCTCATGTATTGATCAAGTAGTTTTTAAATTAGAGTTATGCTGTCATTTTGTTTTCTTAGTGTAATTTCAAGTTTTTAAATAAGTGTAATCATATTTTCTTAATGAAATATTAGTTTTTCATCTTTTGCTTATTCACTTAAATCCTCTTTTAAGTTGTTTTATTAGCTTTAGATTGTTTCAGTAGCTTATAATAATTCTACTTAGTTTATTTAAACTATCATTTACATTGTTGTTCAACTTTATTGCAAAAACTATTATATATATATATATATATATATATATATATATATATATATGTATATATAAGAATCATTCAAAAATACAAAAACAATCTTAAAACAGCTTCAATAAGCTGATTTTTCCATTTGTGTAAGTTTATATAAGCTCAATAGCTTATTGTAAGCTTTTGGTAGAGTTCAAAACTTCTTTTATTTCAAAAGTCAAAAAGTCAACTAAAAAGTCAACATTCATGGTCAAATAAGCTAGAAGGATAAGCTGGTACTGGAAGAGCTTCTTTGGGTAATTTTTGGCTTAAATTGGATAAGCCTGGGTTGTGAATTAGTTCCTGAGTTCATTCATATTCAGCAAAGGTCACTTGTGAGTTCAAATCTCCTTTTTAGCTTATTTTCTGCCTTTTATTAGTTCAGCTTATAGAAGTGCTTATTTAGTATTTATTTTTGATTCTGAGATAATTGGTAACATAGAAGATCATAGTTTAGAAGAAATTGTAGCTTTAATCAGCTAGTTATAGTGTAGAATTGCAGCTTCAGTTTATTAAAGAGTGTTTGGCACTAAATCAGTTTTAGGTATTAAGCTATGAATAATGTTAATTTACCAAAATATGAAGTATAATTGGGTTTAATTTAGGTTAGATAAGCTATAATTACTAGGTGATAGGTTACTTTGAGGATCATTGAGGTTTTGCCTTTGTAAGTTCAAAAGTAGAAGTTAGACTGCCATAATAAGCTCAGTATAAGCTGAGCTTATTTGAGGCCATTTTTTGGCATTTCTGAGTCCACAATAGTTGTTAAAGAGAGATTCCAGGACTTGGTTAACTTTGGTCAAAAATTGAAAGAGAAAAAGCCAAAATATAGTTCTTGCTGCATCAGAACTGAATTTGCAGACATAGGCCATAAGCTACTGATCTCATCTTATTTGTGGCTTATCTAATTAAGCTTATTGCCTGAAATTTGGTTTACAAATAGGTCATAGTAAAAGCTTTTAGGATATAATCTGGGATTCCACTTTCCAGGTTATTAGATAGCTTAAATCAGGTCTGCAAATAAGCAATCTGACCTGACCTGAACTGCATCAGTATTTGGCTTTCCACACCCATCTGTTCTAGGCTTTAATTGGAATAGCAATTGAACTTAAAATTTGGGCATTTTTGGTTTGTGAGTAGTATTTGGTACAAGCTTTTAGAATCTGCCTTTGGTTTCCCCTGAGAAGCTTTTCCCTAGCTTCTAGAGTAGCTTAAAGATAGCTATTTTGATCCTTTGAATCTGTCTATAATTGCAACTGTTCAAGTGCTTTTGGGCTTATTCTGTGAGCTTTTCTGGTCTTTTTAAGTTGATTTAAGTTTCAAATAGTGTGTTTATCTGTTTTCTAGCTTTTGGTAATTTTTGGTAGACTTTAGCTTATTTTGAGCTTATTTTCAAACTGCTTATTCATCTATTCTGCTTATTTAGGCCAATATAAGTTCTGATTTTATTTTTCCTAGGTAGAAAATTAAATTTTAAATTTACCTTGAATTTTTCAGATTTTTCCCAAGTCTTTTAGTATTTTTAAATCATTTAAATATTTTAATTTAGTTTTTAATTCATAAAAAATAAATAAAAAGTCAAAAAAATATTTTTCTTTTTTCTAAAATTTTCTTTTTACATTTAGAATTTAAGAAAAATTATTTTACATTTTTAGGACCTAGAATTTAGAAAATCATTTTTTAATTACGTTTTTAAAATTCGTCGCGTACGTTTTCGTTTTTAGGATTACATGCTTAATCTACTTGTACCCTTAGCTTAAATAGTTGTTTCCTTTAAATATTTCATTAATCGTAGTGTAGAAATCCCAAAATTCTCACTCTTTCACTCCATTCACTGCACAAATTCGACACCGTAACGACAACTCGACTTCAACCTTCGTTGGGACTACGACCCGGGGAAATACATCCGTTGTATTTTCTTTGGAAAATAAATATATACTTAAAACGATAGATCAAATAGCCAAATGGGTGCTGAATGGATGCTAAATAACAGCCAATAACAGCCTATAATAAGGTACCATCCACGCCTAATAACAGCTCCTAATAAGGCTCCATCCAAACAGACCCTAATAACAACCAAGTGGTTGCTGAAATATGCAATTTGGCTGTTGAATAGTGGTTGAATAACAGCCAATAACAGCCGCTAATAAGATGCCATCCGCCCCTAATAACAGCCACTAATGGCCCCTTATAAGATGCCATCCAAACATAAATAGTTGTAGAATAACAGCCAATAAAAGCAGCTAATAAGACGCCATTGAAACTGCTAATTTGATTAAGAATAACAAACTACCTACTTTTAAATGCTTGTTTAATAAAACTTACATTATTCCAGCAATTTACTCTTCTTCATCAAGAGTGGCGTCTGCAAAAGCAGTCTCATTACATTAGAAAAAAAACAATAGCTTTTCCTAATTAAATCAACTACAACTAAAAAAATACAACCTCAACGACCCTACCAAACGGGTCACAAAATTCGTTGAAATCCTACTCAGCCACATCCTTAAAAAGCCCACTAAACTTACAAAATCTATAAAAATGCAGGAGACACGTGTGAAATTCGATGGAATTCAAATTTTTTACATGTTTTGATTATAAGATATATGCTACAAAACCTATATACAACCTAAGGCTCATAAACTGTAACGATTTTTTGAAACATTCTTATAAAAATAACACGGAAACTTACTTGAAAAACATGATCGATTCGTCCATCTTCATTCCTTAATGCAAGCGTGAGAGATGGGTGCATATGGGCTCTTA
This sequence comes from Artemisia tridentata subsp. tridentata, assembly GCA_021014915.2. NCBI lineage: Eukaryota > Viridiplantae > Streptophyta > Magnoliopsida > Asterales > Asteraceae > Artemisia > Artemisia tridentata. The sequence goes on along the minus strand of CP139507.1, from coordinate 4,091,951 downwards.
AGATATGACCCGTTGAGAATATTATCATCATCAGTCCTGCGCATTACACATTTCCAATCAAAGTTGCTCCCAACTGCATATCCGAAACACCACAATAAACAAATAACTTTACTATTCGTTTAACATAGAATTCTAAGATGAAGAGAATGAAGATTACCTTGCGCAAGAGTGAAACATCAGGCGCTGAGAAATTAGACAAGCAGATATGAGATGCACCAAGTAGATCTTGGTAGATTCTGGAAACACCTTTGGTGTGTGAGTATGGCTTTTTTCTTATGGGAGTTTGGCGAGGAAAAGATTTAAGTGGGTAATACTCACGGTTGTTAACGTCTTTTAACAATGTCACATTTGGAAGGGTCCACGTTTTCCAAAAAATTAAGACGGCGATGCTGAAAGTCAACATCACCAAAAACCTGCATCGGGTTCATTCCAGCTCAGGTTTGTTGCAATGTACATAGCTCCCATAAAATTACTCCAAAGCTGATAACATCACACCTGCATTGCATTCATCAAAATATATGAACAAATGTATTTTATGCACTCAAATATACAATTTATTTACAGAACTACGAAAGAGAGTAAAGAAGACCAACTTTTCATCTGAAGGTTCGTTGCGTAGAACCTCTGAAGCCATCCATTCTGCCTGAAAACTGATGTACGACACTAAATTGTGACTACAAATGTGGCTCCATATTTATTTTGCTTTATACCTGCAACAAAAAACGTATAAACAAATTGAGGGTATGTTCCTTATATGACAACGAAAACAAAAAATGTCGAAATAAATTGTCATTAAAGATGCCCGATATCTAGTACGACAAATGATCAAAAGAAGAGAGCCTTGTTACTCTAACATCCAGTGAAAACTGAAAAAGTAGAATTATCTGCACAGTTTTCATGTTACAACTACTCATTTACCCATTGGCATCAGTAGCAAACATCGGTAATCATGCTTTAGGTACAACAGGGTTTGTATTTGTCATTATTAAAGGTAATGAAGATATTTGATAAATAATCAAGCACTTTTGAAACGACTTGAAGATCATTTTCCTTTGATCATTGGTAATTTTGTACGACTTATACTACATGTGGAAATTTCAACCCATTTGTCTAGAAATGGGTCAATTTCAGTTATATGGTAACATGTAATCAGATTCAATATATCAGTTATTTATAAGCATATTAGGTTGCTGGCATACTGACATGTCAGCGAGCCAACACTACAACATGACCCATTTTGACCCAAACACGTTTATGACCCGCTCAATCTACACAATTTGCCAACTGTAATTTTTGCGTGAATAAACAAAGATGTGCAGTAAGTCTCATATGCATACCTTGTTCTTCCTGTTATCCCACCAATCTACAGGATTGGCAAAGAAAGCTTGCCATAGTTCCTCCATTGATCCTGTGGCTCCATATTTATTTTGCCTTATACCTGCAACCAAAAATATATAAACAAACTGAGGGTATGTTCCTTATATTGAATTGATCCCATCTGGAGTAACAACCAAGATTCTGAATTCCCTAACAACACCCGAAATTATTTAAAAATAATAGTACTAATTTTTTTTTTTTTTTTTTTTTTTTTTTTGAGAAGGTATTTGTTTAATAGTTATACATATTCTAGTGAGTTAACATCAACATCTGCTGTGAAAAAATATGACCTCATATACCTAGCTTGATCTAAACGAAGCACGTTTCTCTATATGCACACACATTACACTGGGCTTAAAATATATTTCGTGGTGAATAACAAATAAAAACTCAAATTCATATATAGAAAGATGCTGATCACAACAGCAACACGTTTAGTGTTCGGATTAACATATGAAAATTTAAAATTACCTTACATTTGCGTGTCTTTTGAGGAATTAATGCAGATCCTCTAGATAAACCTTTTATTGCTATTCTGCATTCAAAAAAGCCAAAAAAAAAATGTTAATAATGACCTTGCAATGAACACATATTACTGAATTCACAAACCTAATTAAATTAAAATCTGGTGGTTGTGCGGAGGTAGCAGCCTGGGGCTATTAGGTTAAAAACTTACCAAACACGAAAAATGGCACTGTAGCCACCTCTCTTATTCCCCTCATTAGATGTATTTTGACAAACATTAGCATTAATACCAGGACTCTCTTTTTCATAAAGAGTAATGGCGCATAAAGATATATCTAAACATACAACAAATAGTATATTCAAGAAATCTAAGCTTACATTGACAATACTTTTGAGGCAATATTGACGCAATTTTATCAGTGAATTGTATATGGAAGAAGGTCAAATGTGCTTGTATAGCACGTTTTGCAGCTAAAATAATTAAAACAGATCAGAAGTGGCTCTAACCTGTAGAACAGGTTGGTATACAGATGCTGCTAGGTATATGCCCTGTTCCGGTACTCTTTCGGGGCGGCTCGTTTGACTTCCACCATTCTACCATTGAGTTCGTGGAAGGTTTTATGCAAGACACGGTCCACTGCTTTCTCTGAATCGGATGTAATAAAACCAAAACCTTTTGGCCTTAGTGTTGTGATCATACATGACTACTACATCTGTAATACCACCAAACTGATCAAAGTATTTCTTAAAGTCACTCTCGGTGATAGTAGATGTTAGACCTCCAACAAAATATCTTCTTTGTAAGTCCTCCGGGACCCGGTGATCCTTGAAGGCTGCATTGACTCGGTTTACTCCATTGTGGTCTTCCCTTGGAACTACCTTCTTTGCTTCAACCTAAACACGCAAGTTGTGATCTAAGGACTGTGAAATACGGAGTACATTGTTTCCATTACATAGTACTGTCATGATCTTAGGATATACAGATTGTTTTACACTTATCTTAGTAGCCATTTTTCTTAAAAATGATATTATTGTTACTAAAGTATGAGAGAATGCTAACCACAATAAAAAGGGTGTTTGACATTGCGTTTTCAAAGTGATTATGTTATTACGTATATGCAATAATAGAAAGTAAGATATCAACCACGTACTACAACAAAAAGGGTGGCTGGACTGCTTGATTAGCATTTGGATTAGCTACTATTGTTTAGAAGTAGTGATTTTTAGTAACTGCTTGATGAATTTTGTTTATTCAAGGATTTACATCTAAAATGACAGATAGTCGGAATCAAAGTTTAGTTGCAACATCTGATTATTTGAAAGGTAAAAAGCAATTTTTTTTTGCTACACTTGAAACTGATTATCTACTACTTAAAAGCACAATTTCAAATCACCAATGCCAAACAACCTGTAAATGCACATCCAAACACTCCATGTATAAACTAAAGTTACAAACTTTATAAAAAAAATACTTACCGTTCGACCATCAATTATATGCGTATCCAAAACAACCCTCTCAGCAACAGCAGGATCAACAAACACAACAAAAGCAAACCCACGATATCCCACAATATCCCACCAGTATGCAACTTCCCGAAATCCGATTCCATCTTTTCCACAATCCCATGTTGAATTGCCATCAAATCCTCAAAATTTCCAAACTACAAAACCAAAAAAAAAACATAACACATCACAATCCACATTAATAAAACATTAGATTTCATTAATCCACACATAACTCTATACAATTCTACATGATTCCATACAATAATTATAGTTTCTAAACATGAATTTTATATCAGAAAAGGGATAATGTTTTAAAGTTTAATTACCATACCTTTGTTTGTTAGTCCTCGGGCCTTATGTGCATCGATGCGTACTAACTGCTATAAGGAAGCAGTACAAACTATATATGGGCAGTACTAAAAATAACGCCTAATAAATGCCAATAACAGCTCCTAATAAGGCTCCATCCAAACAGACCCTAATAACAACCAAATGGTTGCTGAAATATGCAATTTGGCTGTTGAATAGTGGTTGAATAATAGCCAATAACAGCCGCTAATAAGATGCCATCCGCCCCTAATAACAGCCACTAATGGCCCCTTATAAGATACCATCCAAACATAAATAGTTGTAGAATAACAGCCAATAAATGCAGCTAATAAGACGCCATTGAAACTGCTAATTTGATTAAGAATAACAAACTACCTACTTTTAAATGCTTGTTTGATAAAACTTACATTGTTCCAGCAATTTTCTCTTCTTCATCAAGTGTGGCGTCTGCAAAAGCAGTCTCATTACATTAGAAAAAACAATAGCTTTTCCTAATTAAATCAACTACAACTAAAAAAATACAACCTCAACGACCCTACCAAACGGGTCACAAAATTCGTTGAAATCCTACTCAGCCACATCCTAAGCCCACTAAACTTACAAAATCTATAAAAATGCAGGAGACACGTTTGAAATTCGATGGAATTCAAATTTTTTACATGTTTTGATTATAAGATATATGCTACAAAACCTATATACAACCTAAGGCTCATAAACTGTAACGATTTTTTGAGACATTCTTATAAAAATAACACGGAAACTTACCAGTTTTTAGCATGACATACCAATGCAAAGTTAAGTTGAAATCTCTTCCTATAAGGTTGCTTCCCTGGATAAAATGAACGAACATCATAATTAAGTAAAACCAAACACCGCGATTAAGTTAAGAGAGAGATTACTTTAACAAAAGAAATTACCTGATCAATGAACTTATACTTGTTCTTAGTTTTAACAGAAAATTGTGCATCTTCTTTTGCTGGTATGATACCATCCCCCAAAGAAACCTGTCAAACAGTATTCTAAACTGTAAGACTTGTATCTAGGTACAGAAAATGCATATACAACAAATTACCTACAACGGATTGGTGTGCGACATCAACAGGTTTGGAACAAAAATTGTAACATTAATTTTCAAAATTAAATCAATTGAATGAATTCACAAACCGGGAGCCTTTCTGAAACTGTTGTTTCCGATACTTGGGGACTTCTGGTAACCAAAGTTCGAAACTTTCTTGCCGGAAAACCTATTCATGTTGACGCTAATTGGCGTTGTGTGATGAAGAATGTGATTTAGGGTTTTGTTTTGACCCTTAGATACCGAGTATGATTTTGAAATCAATTGATGCTAAAATTGGAGATAATATTTGTGTCATTCAAATCATCCGTGATTTTCTGATTCTTTTTGAAAATCATAGAATCAACCCAAAAAAACCTGTGATGAAGAAAAGACAGAAAAGGATATTAGAGTTTTGAGAAAAAGTATATTATGAATGAACATTCATTTTTTTCTCCGTATATGTTTGATTAGGGTTACCTAAGTTGCAGGCATTAAGATTGACATTGCATAGCTTTATCATTTTGATTTGCAAATTGTAAAACAAATGTGGTGCTGCTCTAGTGGTTGAGACATTTGTTAATGTTAGATGACACCCAAGTTCGAATCCCATTAGCTTGCATTTTTACACAAATTTAATCCGAATTTTAAAGATTTATTCCGAAATTTTGATAGGATTAATAGTTGCTTAGGTGGACAAAATGTGATTAGGTGGCATATAAGTTGATTATGTGGCATTGAGGTGGCGTTTATGTGGCATTATCTACGTGTTTATATATATATATATATATATATATATATATATATATATATATATATATATATATATATATATATATATATATATATATATATATATATATATATATATAGTGAGACTTTCTTGCGAGAACCATCTTATCTGCGAGAACTGACAGAACCACCAAAAACATACATGCACGCCTTCAATAATTGTATTTTTGCACATATGTTCTAAAAACAACATATATGTTTTAAAAAAAACATGGTTGTTCTAAAGAATTTGATAAGAAATTGGAAATACAAAATTTTTCTTTGAAGGTGTGCATGTATGTTCTTATAAGGCGTGCAATGACAATATTGCGGCCGTGTGTAAGGTTTTTGTGAAAAAAGAGGATGAGTTCATGATGATATTGAAGAACATAGGTGGATACTTACGATTATTGATAATTTGCATGTATTTTTATTTTATTTTAAAAGGCGTGCATGTATGTTTTTGGTGGTTCTGTCAGTTCTCGCAAGAAAGTCTCCCTATATATATATATATATATATATATATATATATATATATATATATATATATATATATATATATATATATATATATATATATATATATATACACTAGACTTCAAAGCCCGCCCACTGGGCGGGCATGACTTGTAATTATAATTTGGATGGTTTTAGTTATTCTAAAATTATTTTTAAGGACGTTTTTTTTTTTTTTTTTTTTTTTTTTTTTTTTTATATCATAATTATAAGATGTTAGATGGTGTTAGTTAGTGGTAAAATATTTTTAATATCGTACCGGGCCACTATTTATTGGGTTTTTATAATTTTACTTCTGATGGTGTTACTTAACGGAAATGTGTTTTTTAAGTACGGTGTTTTTTATCATTGTTTAAAATGTATTAGTGTATGTTTAGTTGTATTTTTTCTTAATAGTTGTCGAAGCCCGCGCAACATGTATTGGCTTTTGTTAATGTGATCTTGGTTGGACTCCATCCGAATGTATTCTATCAATGTGTTGGAAATAGCATATACAGCTTGGCACACTGATAAAAAAAAACTCGTCTGACCAATGCCTTTTAACTGTAGTAACCCATCTTAATGTGACCCGTCTGACCCGTGTTTTTTTTAGTGGGATGACCCGTCTGACCCGTGTCTTTAACTTGACCATCAATGTGTTGGATTAGCATATACAACTTGGCACCTGATACAAAAAACTCGTCTGACAAATGTGACCCGTCTGACCCGTGTTTTTTCAGTGGGATGACCCGTCTGATCCGTATCTTTAACTTGACCATCAATGTGTTGGATTAGCATATACAACTTGGCACACCTGATACAAAAAACTCGTCTGACCCGTGCCTTTTAACTGTAGTGACCCATCGTAAAGTGACCCGTCTGACCCGTGTTTTTTGAGTGGGATGACCCGTCTGACTCGTGACTTCAACTTGACCTAATCATTAAGTTGCCAAATCAAGAGAAGGGAGAAATACAAACCTTGTGATTGGCATTCCAATGTCAAAACTGGTTCAAGCACCGACTACATTGTGAATGTTACCAAGGGGTCGGTGTTTCTTATTTCACCTATTACAGAAAAGCATGCGTAACGAATAAATAATTAAAAAAAACCCTTGTAATTTACTAAAAAAACATAGAACAATGTTTTCCAAATTTTCTTTTGGATGGTCGCTTAAATTCTTTGAATTAATCAACATAGTCTAAGCACAATTCTTAATGTATAAATAAAACGTTTAACAACAAACTACCTTCTGGCTGGGTAACAACATTAGAAGCATGTTTTCCAGATCTTCTGCCCGGTGTGTCACTTTCAAACATGGAACTATGTCGAGTCTTAACTGCTACAGAATCATAAACATATACTTCTTGTTTTAACATATCCTTGTTATGGTGCAAAATTTATAAAAAATCAATACTGGATTTTTAAGGAACACAATACCTAATGATCGAGATTCAAAGTGATTTATGATTAGCGTTTGAAATTGCATATATATTTTATCTGTAAATATTTTATGGTAAAAATTATCGGATATTTAATTTTTTTTACTATTTTTTGATAAATGAGATGCATATAAGTCAAGTGGGTATTCACTAATTCACTATTATGATTTTTTTTTTCTTTTTACCACGTTCGTACTAAATCGATCCATTATTCAACCATTTAATCCGTTATACATTCACCTTCAAACACAAAAACAAAAATAAAAAATACGCATTAGCTTATAATCTATAAACGTGAAACAATATTTATCAAATAAAACTTTTAAATCTATACAAAGATTAACTTTATTCTTTAAGGACATGTCATTACTTATTAAAAAAGATTAGTATTCAACAATTAAAAAAGGCTAAAAGTCATGTAATACATAACCATAAAACCTCACACATGTACTAATCATGTAGTTGCATGCACAATCATAGTAATTCAACGTGTATATATTGTTACGAATACTATGGCAAACGTTATATTGTTACAAATACTATCGTGGGTCAATGACATAATATTGTTGGCCGGTTTATCGCAGGTCCTGAGGTTCAGTTTGTACACTAAACAAAATTGCAAAGATTGGGGCCACGGGTAAGAATCATCCCTCTCATATTATCGGAACATATTCTATGAAAGAGTGATGAAATTCGATGTCTTTGATTGCTGCCTTGTCTTCACATGCTGCGCACAAAGCATTGTGATATGCTGCACATTCACAAACACCAACTTAACGTTAATGGTTTGACGATACATGAGCATTCAGAAGTGGAAAAACATACAGTTCTTTTATGTATGAATTGGGTAGACCAATTAAAATTTATACATTTAACAAAATATCAAAACTATGTCTTCTTATAATACCTGACACCATCGAAGAATAAATTCCAAATGAGGGCAATTTTCTATAAAGTCTGCAAAAGCCTGAATTAATTTAGATATTTAAAAGGGACAGATGCAACGACAGGTCTGATGTCTACGGGAGGAACAGCAACGATGCATCTTTTAATTAAAGCGTATGACGTAGCAAAGGCTGAACTTACTTAGTTCAAGTGGTACTGTACTGTTATAAAATGGATGCACTCTTGTCCTTTTCAATCTGTTTTACAGCAACGTCAAATATTAACGTCTGCAAGTCCAAGTAAATCATTGAAAAAGCTTGTAATCGATGACGGCCATGTATAAGATGAGTATCCTTCCAGCCCGACTTGCTTTGTGTCCTTATCATCAGTTCTAATAATGTCTTGTTCACTATGCTTGTCATCTTTCAAGTAAGGGATGACATACTTTTTTTATGTCGGTTTCAGAAATCCCAAGATGATTTCCTGTCATATTGATGAACTTCACTCTCCCAGCTTCATCCAGTGTTCTCAGGCCGATCCAGTCTTCAATATAAAGTTTGGTCTGCCACCATTAATAGTATGCCCATTAAGACAAAGGGGTTTCAAGAGTATTAAGGTTGATTTATTTACATGCAATGCCAATCAGGACACCAATTAAAAGAGAGTAAGAGAGAGAGAGACACCAGTTTACAATTAGTAAAGCATATCACTGGCAGAAAAAAACAATTAAAGTTGAGTATCTGAAGTAAATAAATTTAACAATACCTGTTGTGGAGCCAAAACTGGACTGAACTCTCCATATGGAAAATATCCAAACCAAGCAGTTTATTCCATTAATAATATAGAATTCCTGTTAAAAGGAAAAATGTGAGATAGATACATTATAATTAGACGTGGCAATTTAGTCCCTATTCCAGTCAGCATAGCACCGGAAACTGTGCTACGAATGGGCCAATATAGGTTATGTCTTATCTTGAGAGGTCCAAATGATATACAATAATAGCTAATATGTCATCTATATTACCTGGTTAAAAATCCATCCCGACAATGGGTTGCTTCTTCTGATGATGTATTATTTAACGGGTCACAGAGCCATGCCATTATCACTTACTTAAACTTAAAGAGGAAATATACTGAAAGTTGCCCGAGGTGTATATTTAGTGCACAAATCATTATTAATCATTTTACTCAAAACTATTTTATGGATGAACTATCATAATTAAATTATGAAGTAAATAAGGTACCTCATTCATTGCAAAATGAATATTTCCCGCATGATGAAAAGCAGCTTGAATCCTACCTTCACAGCCTCCAAAAAGTAGTGATGAGTACAAATTACCTATGTACAATCATACCCAATGTATTTGAGTTCTTATCCTAGATCAGGTACAACTTCAAAAGGAAGAGAGTATACAAATTTATAGAGTAGGCTTCTTGGATTCAATAAGCCCCTATAAGGAATTCCAAACAGCCCTTATAAGTATTTTCTCCCATACAGCCCCTATAAGTATTTCTCCCATACAGCCCCTATAAGGAGTTTCGATAAGGAATCCCGTACATGTAGGTTAACTAATTAGCAATCCCAAACAGCCCCTATAAGAGATTCTACATATGTAGCTAAATATTAGCATTTTAAGCCTTTGTCATTAGGTTTTTGTAATCAGATCTTATTCGTTTATGTGTCATTAGGTTTAATCATATTTAATATAGTGACTCTTTGCAAAATTATAAATATGATTAACACAATGTTGGTGGGTCATCCCAAAAGGACTTAACCCTTGACCTGCACATAATAGCTACCCATTTTGACCCGTTAGGCTGTTACCCAAGTGCCCAACCTTCCCATTTTACCATCTCTACTGATCATCAAGTTTACAATTCAAAATACTTGGTAGTACCATATTCTTACCTCTCGTTGACTTCTGTCCATATAAACATATTCCGCTTTGACATAAGAAAAGGCATAATTATATATTCTATTATGAGAAAAAGGCATGATTATGTTATAGACACCATGGTTTTCTCAAGAATATAAGATATTGACATAAGAAAAAGGCATTTGTTCACCTGTTGGTTCAGCATGCTTCTGAAATTCATTCATATCTCTTATTTTCCGCTTTCTTGACAGTTCCAACTACATCCTGAATTCCAGCCGATGGAATATAATCTGACATTGTGGAAGGGTTTCTTGCAGGTTTGTTGTGCCTCCAAAGAGATCAACCGGCATGTGGTAAATATGATTCAGTTAAACCACTTCGCCCTCCAAGATCTAGAACCCGTTTTGTAACTCTCCCGTTATGAAACCCCACATTTTGTTCAGCGTATGCCAATAAGCATCCACCTGCATAAAATCAGCCACAACACAACTATAAGCAGATAAGCACTTCAAAAAGTAATGCCAAAAGACCCTCTTATACGGCTCAGCTAATATAGACATTATTTAAGCCTACACACAATGCCAAAATACAAATTCCATAATTATCTATTTTTGGGAGATTCATGACTCCATCTTAGTACAACTCAACTGATCTTTAAGGGGTGTTTGGTTCTGCTACAAAATTGCAGTCCAACATTTGGACTAAGATTTAAAACATACACTAAGAAGGTGTTTGGATGTGACTTTTAATAGGTTTCAAATATGCACAATACCTCCATATTTGATCCGTCATTTGATTTAGCAATAAGGAAAAATAGTACTAATTGTTCAGCCAACCCCATTGTTCAAGTTCAGCCAACCCCGACTTCACATATTCCACGTTACTGAATGAGCAACACTCACGTTGCGGTGGAAGACTTTCATCAAAAAAAGAGAATCGTCAGCAATGATGTAAATAGTATTTGGTTATTATTAAAGACTGTTTGCACATATGAGACCAAATATACGTAGTATTGTCTAATGGTGGGAGATTTAACTCATTTATACAAAAACGGGCCAACTTAGAAAGAACGATAAATGTTCGAAATTGGTATACAAATTCCCCTGCGACCCATATTTCAGGGCTCTAACACCATGCTATTTAAGCCTAGCATAGCCAAGTTGTTTATGTAGAATGAGTTGCACAAATTTAAACGCCCACATAATAACGATAAGCCCAAAAACTAAGCTACTCCAAACACCCCTTACCCACCTAATGTTTTTTCTTCACAGGTAAAGAATAGTTTCATCAAATCGATGCAATTTCCTAATGTACAATCAGCATCCTTTTGAATGACATTGCCTAAATCTACAGATTCGATGCAAAAAGGATATCTAACATTAACGTATTGATAACATATCAAAAAATTCATGAATTCATTAGACTTACATGTCTTTCAAGTGAAGTTGATTCATCGTGATCTGTCACTGGAACGCCTTTTGGTATCCGTATAGGAGAGTTAACTTCATGTGAAGAAATAAAGAAAATTAACATACCACAGCCTGGTGAACTATAATTCTCAGCAAGTCACTTGCATATATGATCATGTAATATGAATAATGGTTAAATTAATAGCAAATAAACTTGGGTCTGTGATGGAATACCAACCTATGACGAAAAATGCAGCATAGGCACATAAATGATGCTCGCATCAGATGAAAATAGCATTATACAGGCTGCAAAAAATATGTACGATGAACGTTTCTCGTTCCTCAACCTCTTTTAGGTGACTCTCTAGTTCAGTTTTGGCTTCATCATTTGCTCGTGAGTCCATATAGTGCTCTTTCTGTATTGAAAGTTCAACGTCTTTCTTATCTATTATTTCTTGTAACAGCTTCTCACTGGCTGATTTGTCCCGCTTTAAGCTCTCTACTTTGTTTTCTTCGATCTAAAAATTATTCAGAAAATTTAAATACAATCAACAACGTACTTTAGCTTGAAATATGATTATTATTAGGCTTGAGAGCTGATGACCTGTAGCTCGTTAAACATTCCTTTCTTCTCTTCTTCAGTCTCTCTGATCTATGATTCTCTAAAAGACAAAATATAAATAATTAAAAAGTGTGCAACGGTATAATTTTTGACTCTGAAGAGAAGACAGTATATTTAATTTGTACCTGTACCCGCAATTTCCTAATTGTAGATTCTTGAACAGCTTGTTCTTTGAAATCTCTTCACATGTCAATGAAAATAACACGATGAAACCATCATTTGTATTATAGTTGTTGTTGAATTTGGGTAACCTCGTCCCAAACCGTAACTGATTATTATCTTCTGCCATAACTTGAGTAATTAAGAGCAGTGGCATCGCTTCTCTTATTTTGCTCTCTACGTAGTGTATCCCTTTCCCTCGTGGGAGCATGAACATGAGTTAACATGTAGCAACCATATATTAGTAGCATTAGCTATGTGGTTCCCGCAAGTTATCAAGTATAAAAAGATACGTTAAATACAAAACTACTTGAAATTCTTTTGTAATCAAGATACTTTGATGATTGCGACAGTATTTAAGCATAGACCGTAAAACCTTCTTACAATACTTCCATAACGTAATTATCAAAGTAGAAATCTTAGAATTATAAATTCTGCAGAAGAATAAAAGAAAAGTTACCTTATTTTGAAGAGCCGATACCCTTTGATGATACTCTTCTCGTAGTGAAATGTCAGCTTCGTACGATTTACTCTGCGTGGCAACTAAGAGTCAGAACAAAAGAAAAAACAGATGATTCATGTAAGAGAAGCTTCGTTGATTATAATACTATACACACATTTTAGATATTTCAGGTGCTCATTCTCATTCATTAGCTTTGCAATTTCATCAGCTTTTGCCTGTAATACATAACATATGAGCACATAAATAATACTAACGTCTAGCAGCTCCATATGATACTCTTCTCGTAGTGAAATGTCAGCTTCGTACGATTTACTCTGCGTGGCAACTAAGTGTTATACATAATTCCTCCATCTAGGATAATGAGTAATAACATTTTTTGAAAGGCAAGAAAGAACGGGTAATAACTGTAAAAGTTTATCACTAAGATTTTGCTCGTGACATTATCATAATTGCTTGTGCGCTCAGAGCTAAATACTTGAATATATTTGCTCCTTGCCTAATTCCTCCATCTAGGATAATTCTTATTTGTCCTTGAATGGCTTGTACCACCTGCACACTGAATAGATTCCTTATAGAAAATTGATTGTGTCAATGTACCTGTAACTGTAAATTCACAAACAAACTACACTTGCACCTTTGTCTGAGCATACTTTACCACTTGTTCAAGAACATCTTGGATACCGTTAGGATAAAGGCCTATAGGTACCAACAATTTAAATTTGTGTTTATGCATCAATGGTGGCTGGAACATAATCAAGTTGGCAACCCTCACGATTCAAGACTAATTCCTTCAGCTCTTATTTCCACAACTTTAATGGCTGTCACCATACACGCTCACATACTAAGCTAAATATCAAATTTACAAAGGTGAATATCTACACATAACTAAGACGAAGAACTCATCACCTTACCATCATTGCTTTAGCCTAAGCTTTAAAAGAACACTAAACCTTCTGATGAAAAAATCGATCCACATGCATTCCTCCATGGCTGTTCAATGGAGGTGTAAAATGTTAAAAAAGTACCCCTTCATACCTGGTTTACCTCTCCGCATCTGTCACCACCGGTTGCAGAAGCAACACCCGATAATTTACCTAGTAATCCAAGCCCGCCAATAAGGACCCCTTTGAGAAGGAACATTGAATCAACATCAAGATGGGCTCGTAATTCAGCCTTTAGAGCTACCCAAACTGCAAATCGTGATTCAGTTTCAGATCACCCTATGCACAGTCAAGTAACAACAGTTCAAATGGTGGTGACGGCTCCCAAGCTGGACCAAGTTCAGGGCGTGACGCACTTTATCGTTCCAGAAGACTATCATATCTTCAACAGTCGTTGTTGTCGGCTGTTGCTGCTGATTTGGAGGCTGATGGAGGGCACAATAGTAATATAATTCCTAGAATAAAGAGCATATAATGGATGAAAATGGTGCATATAATAAATGGTTTCAACGTTCTATTATTGCCTTGCAAATTCCACACTTCTATTATTTTAGTGCCAATGACAAAATGCAAGTAGACTATATCAATCACTTGTTACACGATTAGGTTCGTGAAAGTGTTGGATTGTTGAGCGCAAATCATCAGTATCTCTATGAAAATTACCATACTGGAATGTGGCTTCACTCTCCTTAAAAATGATATATCAACAAAAAGAACTAAAGTGTTATACTACTTACAGATTATGAGGGGGAGTTTGGATAGGTAGTTTCAAAATGACTGTTGTGACCATTTGTACCTGTAATAGCACCAAACAGTATGTGATACATCAAATAGACGATCATGCAATCATAGAGCAATATCAGTTTATCAATTAATCAACATGAGAAGAAAACATACCTTGATTTTCATTCGTCGAAATTAAAATTGTACATTCTTGAGTTGCTGCATACGTATAACAGAAAAGAAAAAAGTGTAGGTTGGTACCCGTTTTTATAAAATAATAATCTGTCTTTTGCGCAAAACAATGATAATAAAGAACACCAAAAAAATTAAAATCAACGTGCAAGGTTTCTCATAATTATCTTGATATGAATATCAATATCAGAAACATAAACCGTACTCTTAATGACATCTTCTTGTTGTTCTTGGAGTATTATTGTTGCGACAAAACTACAAACATGGATTGTTATTTATATGATCACAGTAAAATAAAAATAAAAAACCTCATGAGCAAACTTACCATGCTACTTCCAAAGAACACCTGGTATTCTCAAACCTGCACACACAAAAAGAAGATGTGAGAGAATTGACGAAAAAAAAGGATGAGGAAAAAATAAAATTAGGGTTTGGAGAACGTAGATTAGGGTTTTAAGTTGTAGAGATATATGCTATATAATTTACAGATATCTATTAAGGAATGTAGTATCGTAGAACTATATTTAAGGAAAATATATGCTTGATTTTTAACAATGGTATATGTTTTTTGTTTTAGGTGCTTTGATCGGCCCTAAACAGTCAACTTAAATCAACCACGTATGTGGACAAATAAAGTCAAACCACTTGAGGTCAACTAACCACGGAGTATACTGTTTTCCCGGGTCGTTATATCCCAGCGAAGCGTGAAATTGTGTTTAGAGACGAATTGTGATCAAGTGTTATTGAATGAAAAAGGGGATATTTGAGATTTTGCTTTTTTAACAATTCTAAATAACAAATTAAAAACAAATATACACAATAAAATTAAACGCGAATTAAATTAAGAAAACGCGTAACAGGAAAAATGGGACAAAAACTGAAATATTATAAATTTTATGAAATTTAAAACCTAAAAATGTAAAATGACTTAAAACTTATTTTAAAAACTTAAATTATATTTTTAACACTTTTTATCTAATTATTATTAATTATTTATTATTTAATTATTATTTAAACTATTTTAAATTATAAAAAATACTAAATGAACAAAGAAAATTCTAAAACTTTTTCTAAAAATATTATAAGATGAAAAGAAGCTAAGAAAATTATAAAAATGAAAATTACTTAATTAAAATTTAAAAAGATAAATTCTATTAAATAGAAGCTATCACTATATTTCTATTTTTGGTTTTTCTTAAGGTCTAAAAATATATTTATATTTTTCCTAGATTAAAAATGACAAAAGAAAATTATGAAAATTAAATTTATATTTTTCTGATTATTATTCTATTTATTATGATTTAATTACTATTAGAAACTAATAAAAAAGATTAAAAATATTAAATGACTTTAGAAAAAATCTGAAAAATTCAGGATAAGTCTAAAATATTATTTAGAAGCTATGAAAAATAAAATCAAAAGTTTAATAAGCCTGGAGAGCTGATTTGGGCAGATAAGCAATAAGCAAATAAGCTAGAAATAAGCTAATAAGCACAAAACTTAATCAAATGCTCAGGAAAGGTTTAATATACTTATATAAGCTTAAAAAAACTGAAAAGTACAAATAAGCACAAGTAATTAAGCTAGAAAGAAGATTAGCAGCAACAAAGCTAAAACAGAAAACTCAGAAAATTGCTAACTTTCAAGGCAATTTAAGCAGTTCAAATAAGCTCTGAGATGCAATCTTATGGGGGCAAAAGTAAGCTAGCAGTACTGGCTATTCAGAAAACCAAGAATTAGAGCCTGAGCTTATGTGGATAAGCCACAAATTGGCTGAGATCAGATGGTTCAGCAATCAGTATGCACTGATTGCTTTGCACAGGGCAAAAACAGGCAACTTTGAGAGTGCTTTTTAATAAGCAAATGTAATCCAAACTTAGATTTTCTTTTTGGAATATGTAAACAACCAACAACTTAACACAATTCAACAAAAATTACTTAGTTCCAATCTCAGTTGAACCTTGTGCAAGATCAAGAAAACCTGTCCATTTTGACAGATATGAACTTTTGACTTTTTGAGAAAAACACTTGAGTGTGACTTTTATGAGCTTAGATCTGATCCTAATGAGTGATTATGATGTATTAAGATTAATTAAGATGAGATTAAGCCATTTTAACAAGTTTTGATCATCTGTGATGGATTTCACAGGTTAGAATCCAACAGTGATCAACTTATGTGAGATTAAAAGTGATTTTGACTTTTCTTTGAATAAGGAATAGTTTTTATTGTTTCTCTGAGTTATTTTTAACTAATGTAACATGTATCAATAGCAGATAACACCACAAACACTCAGCAACACAAATCAAACAGTAAGATCCAAACAACCCTTAATGACTGATTTTCAAAGCAACTGAGAAATTCAAACCACAACACTGATTTCAAACACTTCCTAATGATTATAACAGATTAATTAAGTATGAAAATCCATTAGAAGCAGCAAGAAACACAGAGATGGACAAATTGCCCTAGTGACTGCACAAATGGAGTTTTGAGCAACTACCAATTCCAAAGAACAACCAACTGATTTTAAACCTTATTACCACTAAAAAATTACCACAGAGACATAATAACACCAAGATTCAAGCAATTAACTACTGATATAGTGAAATGCTAAATTTGATCAAAAGGCTTACAAATGAACTTCAACTGAGAACAAAGAACAAGGACCAAGGACCACTTGCAATACCCTTTCAATCAACTTCTGAACCCAAAGGCCATCCAAGATTTACCCTGCTCCAGCTCTCTTGATCATTATGTCTGAATTTCTGAATTTTGACTTTTGTTGACTTTTTTTTGTATTTTTGATTTTTTATTACTAAACTGATTTTAAGGATTACTAATAGCTTTTATAAGCTATATAGGAGCTTATGTGAGCCTAGGAGTCCAAATCATTAAACAGAAACAACAATTAAGCTAATGAGAATTTTTGAAATAAAAATGAAATTGCATAAACTGAGACAGATACTAAAACTTGAATTTGATTATTAGAAAAGGTTAAGATTACACTGAAAGAGCTTGATACAATGCTTAAAAGCTAAACAATATACTAGAATTTGAAAATTTAACTAAACGACATACATAAATACTAATTAAACTAGATATATTTTTCCTCTGCCTCTCCTTCCTTCTTTTTAGCTTTTAGAGACTCCCCACATGCCTCTGAACATTTCCCATCAACAATCTTGACCATTGGATGAGTCAAAGTGATCCCATCCGTTTAAACTGATTTTGGCGCCAAAAGTCTCACTAGTGGATTTGAGCAGGTTTTAGCATTAAATGCGTTTTGGGGAGGTGGAGAAGAAGCTTTTAATGCTTCTTGTATTGTTAGGTAAGTGGGATGGGTTGAGGTGATAGAGAAGAGAAACAATGGGCATGGGTGGTATTGGTTTTCTGGTTTGGCGGGTTTTTAGGGAAAGGGGTGAGTTTGACCGGGGTTTGACCTGGTATTATTATTTAAGGGTTGGGCCGGGTTATGTTTTAATTGGGGAGTTGGGCTGGGTTTAGTTTAATAGGTGGGATGGGTTGGGTTTAGATAAGGATGGGTTTGTTTTATTTATTTTGGGGTCCGGTTTGGTTAGTAGCTAAATCACAAGGACCATTCTTGTAATTCCTGAAAATTGGAGGACCAAACTTGCTCATCTTCCAAAATAGACCAAGGGTAATTCCTGCCATGTTTCAATAATCCAGGGACCATACATGATGTTTCCAAAAAATAATATTTCCCAGGGATCATTTTTGCAAATTCTGAAAGTGCAGGGACCAAACTTGTAAATTATTTAAACTTTTCACCAAAGGGCTAAATATGACAACTTATGATTTAAAAAGGACCTTTGGTGACTTTTCTTACAAAACAAATGCTTAGGGACTAATTTTGACAAGTTTTGAAAGTTGAGGGACTGAAACTGCCAATTTTGCAGACTTTATTCGTTTTTCAACTGTTTTTTAAACATTTTGCATTTGAAACATATAAAACACAATCCCTGGGATATTTTCAGTATTTTGATGCATTTCTGAATGTTTTTTAATGTTTTGGCAGTTCAGATAAGACAAAAATGATGAGTATTTACACACTCATCATGCTTCATCACAATCAATGGCTTGGTTCCATTGGTTGAGACGTTTCCATGTTAACCTAAAGATGCATGTTCAAATCTCACTATGGTCATTTTTTAAAATTTCGGATTTAAAGGTCAACCTGCGAATTTTGGTCAAACTTTGCTTAGGTGGATTAAGAGCATGATTAGTCATCAATCCACCTGCTTATTCATCAATCCTGCATTTGATGACGTCATACGCATCCTGTTATATATAATATGTATATATATATATATATATATATATATATATATATATATAAACTTAGAGAATAAGAAAGAAGAAGGAAAGAGATACCTAAATGGATCTCACCGAAAGAACCACTACCAATAAATTATTGTTATTTCTATTAAAAAAAAAAATTGATTTTTATTATTTTTACGACCTAACCGAAACTTGTTTTCCCACAGGTGGCTCCATCAATCAAACAAAGATCTTTCTTTTATTATTCTTATAAAATAAAATTGATTTTTTTAATTGAAATTTCACAAATTGGAAGTAAATTAGATTTCAAGAATAAGTAGAAGAAGAAGAAGACGGAGAGCACGCACATACACTGATGATACACAGATAGAAACTTATAATAGATTAATAGAACCACAAGAAACACAGGAACACGATTAAATGTATCACAAAAGATAAGCAATTCTATCCAAAGGCACAAAGCATGCACTTTCTGGTCTCGGTGTCGAATGCTCCAAACACTTTTTTGTCATTAGTAGTAATAACTTTTGACCGAAAAGCACATTTTGTGGCACATTTTGCTCCAAACATTTTTTATGCTAATAGAAAGAAAGAAACACACAAACACAATCTTGAGAAAGAGCACATATATCACATACACAATTCAGAACTATGGAAGTCTCTAAAGATGCCTAACATGAAACTTAAATTATTTGGTTGATAGAGACAACTATATATAAGAATATGAGCCGAAGCCATTCTCACCTGAACAGTCTGTTGAACGAGATTTTTTCTTTGTTGTGCATTAGAAACATGGCATACCACACCGAGCACTTGGATACCTTGTTGTTTGAGCTTTTTCACTGCCTCGTCTACATTTCTCTGAAAACATATACCATTTGTTTGAACTTGAATTAAACAATCATACAGACATACTATGAAGTAGGACGCGCGGAAGCGAATTTAGATAAACCCTAATCCAAGGGTGAAACAAGGCGCACCTTACGGGAATAAAATCCAAAATAAGAGATAAACTCTAAAATAAACTTTTATTAATGATTCTCTGAATACATAACAATAAACTCAAGCCCTATATTTATAGGGAAGCCAAACTTGGAGGAAAAGTAACCTAGAATCGTCTAGAAACCGACTTAAAACATAAAAAGGAAACAATACGTGACTTAGTTACGGCGTAAGTGAAGAATTCAGTTACGGCGTAACTTTGACACAGTGAGATTTACGGCGTAATTGGAATATCCATTTACGGCGTAACTGGAATATCCATTTACGGCGTAACTCAAACAACTACGAAACATAAATTAACTGACATAGGCTACTTCAAAAGTCACAGCACAAACAAGTAACCTCAGTATGTTTAAAAGTTTTAGTAGTAGGATTACTTGGAAGTAATGACACAAACACAAGTAACCACAGTATGATTAGCAGTACCCTTACTCCTCCTCATCATACTAGGGTGGCTCTCAATAGAAATATAGTATAAATCCAGTTTGCTCAATTATCCATTAATCAAACCTACCCCATGAGAATTAAGATGATCATATTTCTTGGTGTGTCTCACATAATAACAAAAAAAGTATCTTTCCTCAGAAATTCTTATGACAATTATTCGGGAGAAGGTTATGTCTATCTAGAACCTCTTTTACGCTCTTTTCGAGCGCACTATTCAAGAGGTCTTTTGACGATTCAAAATAAGCCACATATTGGATCACTCCAGTGCGGCACGAAACTGCTGATGCCGAGTCGGCTCCTTTTAATTTGGATCAACAATATTTGTTCGCATAACAAAATAGAGAAACCTTAACTGGAGTAAACCACTTAAATAGGTAAAAATAAAAGTAGAGCCAACAAGAAAAGATTGTATATTGACTAACTAGATATAATGCCCGCGCACGCGCGGGGTTTTTTCTAATCATTTAAATAAATTATTATTTTTAATTTCGGGTTTTAATTATTATAACAGGACCTTCAAAACCATTGTACTTTGATTGAGGTATTGAATTAGGGTTATTTACGAATGTAGTGGGTTTTAATATTAATTAGATTTGGAGGAGATGTTCTTGTGTCAATGATTGTGCGTGAATGAATGATAAGAGATCGAGTTTGATTGATGGAGGAGGAATTTGAGAATGTTGGGACTTCAAATATTTAGTGGGAATGATACTGAATTTTAAGTTTCAGCCCAAATCTTTGAAAAATTTGCTCCACCGTTTTCAAGTTTTAATTTTTTATATTTTGACACATATATTTTTGTAAGTTTTTATTAAATGATTACAAATCACATTCTTTTTTTCTTTTTTTTTGTAGAATATGGATAAATTTAGAAGTATTTAGGCTTTTCTTATTTAATATTTAAGAAAATAATAATAATAATAATTTGATTATTACTTAATAAGGTATGATTTAATTTTTTTGAAATGTAAAAGTCCCCGCTAGGGGTTTTGTTTTATTATATATTGAAAGATGTTAAGAACCCCTTTGGCAGTAAATTGTTATAACCAATTATTTGAAATGATGTTAATGGGCAAACATAGAAAAGGGTAACCTGTTTGCGAGAGGAAATGACAACAGAGGCACCTTCAAGAGCAAGCCTTTGGGCAATACTAAAACCGGTCAAATCTGAACTTCTCTTGGCCATTTTCAAACCTTTTTTTTTTTTTTTTTCTATGCTTATAACTCGTCCCAAATATATAAAGCAAGAACAAAGATATGTAGTTTCACATGGTATTTCAAATCAAGGTCTAATCACAAAAATGGCCAAAGTTTAAGCATTCTAGATTACCAAAATATTTGGATGAACAAAGGTTCTGTTTCGAAACAAAGAATTAAAAACCACAAATAGACAATGGATAAGAAATCCACCAGAGCAAAGTCCATATCAATAGCAAAGCCGTTTCTATTCATAAGGATTTTTGAAGTTTTTCAAGAGGTCTGGAATGTCATATCCGAGCATATCATCCACAGCTTGAATCATCTTTGGCTTCAGTTTCTCAAACTTATCGATATTGTAAGCACCAAGAACTTGCCTAAAATGCTCCACATCAGGGAAATCACCGGGTGGCAAATGAAACTCCTTTTGGACCTACATTTTTTCAAACATTTAAAAGTAGCTTTAGGTACCATTCTTTCAACCATTCAATACTTCTTATCAAGTGTTTAATATAAAAATGCAATTCTTTGACGAGAAGATAGTGGAAAACCATATAACCAAATTTATGGTTCCAAACCAAAGTACATATACTGGATAATGAAAGTTAATATGAATGAAGCCGTGATTTGGAAGTTTTTTGGCATCAGAATCAAACTAAAAAGCTTTTGATTTATTTGCTGCAAAAGAAGGATTTTTCTGTTTTGAGTATTTCAGACAAAGAGAGAAGAGTAAAAACCTTGGCGAATACATCTTCAAGATTTTTCATGAGCTTCTGCTGAGCTTTAGATTTACCCATCACAGCAGGCATATCTTTCTTCAACTGGCTTATTATGTAGGCATGTATCTTCGCAGCTCGGGCACGTTTCACAAATTCATTGATCTAACAGATATAGTTTCTTTTTAGATTATAATCAAATCACATAAAAATAATTAAAAATAAGGTAAGCATACCCGGCGATCACAAGCCTTTTTTGGAATGTCTATCAAGTCTACAAGAAGGTCATCTTGTTCCTTCTCAAAGAGCTCCTTGCCCATGGAGTCAAGTGATTCTTCCTTGATTGGTTTGTCATTAAATGAACTGAAGACATGACAAAATCAGCATTAGAAAACAGGAAAGATAGACTTTAACAGCATTTTACGACAAAACTTTTCAAACAATACTCCATACCATGAAAAGTGCGGTAATCGGACTACTAACCAAATGTTATAATTACACGCTATCCTACTCTGACTTTTAATATCAAATCTTAAAATTTTATAATTATGATATGTGAAGGATTTGCACAAAAGAAGCTTACCCAATGTAGACACGCGCCACTTCAGGTGTGTTAAGTACTTTTCCAAGTGACCACATCAATGCACCGTATACTCGCATCAACTTCAAAGAAAAAGGAAGAATGTTAAACATTCACATCAAATGCATCAGCGGATCAGAATGTGAGGACCTAAATTAAACTGTGCAGAAAAGACAAATACATATTTGCTTGAATCTTACTTGTTGAGTATCAACTTGATCTGCCTTGTTAAGCACAACACGGATCTTATCGTCCTGACCGCGTAGAGAAGATATCACGCGCTTGAATTCATCACTTATATCAAGCTTATGTGGGTCAAAGAGGAGAAGAATAAGATCACATTTTTCTGCAAACCACTTTATCACACCAGTGAAGTCATAACTTCTTTCTGTGCGTTGCTTCTCTCCGGATAGAACTCCAGGAGTGTCAACAAATGTGATATGCTCCAAAAGCTGGACAAGTGCACAGTTTTAGAAACGTGTTGTTAAATTAATGATAACAACTTTGAAAGTAATGATGAACGGTCTATGAAACCCATATTATTAGCTTACAGGATGTGGCATTTGAGAACATTCGAACTTTGAGAGGAATGCGCCTCCAAAAGTATTGAGGGCATTAAAAGGCATATCTGCTTGCACAGCAATAGTGTTTCCAGGTACGCTTCTCTCATCAGGTCCACCCTACACAGTATAAACAAGTATAACGAATGATTCATGCAACGACAGATACAGATTGGAGCAAAAATAGCATAAGACCGATATATGTAATTTAACAAACAAAATTGATGATGTTACCATAACAACGATAAATCTGTCTGTTGTAGGCTCTGGTCCAATGTGAGCTCCTGTCCACGTGAAAGAATGATTTTAGAGTACATCTTGTCCAAAATGTGAAAAAGGTGTAAATCAGCTAAATCGCAGTAAATAGCTTTTAAAAACGTAACTGACCTGGGTAGTTGCTCTTGAGAAGATGCTTAATAAATGTTGTCTTTCCGGTTGAGTATTGACCAAGAAGCATCACCATAGGTTTTGCATCAAAGTCACTGGTTGTCTGCATATAATAATGAAAACAGTTATTACATTTTTATGCAAATTTCAAGTAGGATGACAAATAAAAGTAACGACAAAGTAGAACAAATAAGAGACTTGAAATAAACTATAACAAACCAAAAGTAAAATCATTTACAGTTCTCTCACCAATAAAGGAGATGCAAAATCATTGTAACGATAAGCAACTTCCAATGGCTTTAGCTTTTCATTATACAATCTCTTCAACCCGTCAATTATAGAGGTGACTTTACCAAGAGATGTGTGACAAGAAGTCTGAAGGGAAAAAGGAAAAGAAGCGACGTCAACTACTAACATTCAAACAAACTTGTAAAAGCAACTGAAAGAGCAGAATAAAGGAATCTACAACTTTAGATATTAGCTACAGGCGATAAAACCTACCTTCTTACTAAGCCTTGTAGTAAATAAGCTCATTGGTGACACATGTTGAACTGCCAAAATGCCTACATTTTGTGGAACCAGATAACATAATGAGAAATGATTTATATATAGGTTACAAAGAAAACGTGTGAGTGGTACCAACCATTTGTTTCAAGGACACCATTGTTTCTTGAACCCCTATGCTTCTGGCAAGAAGAAAGGATAAACTATTAATACGAGAATTGTTCCATAACATGAAGGATAACTATCAATACAGAAATGGATCCTTACCAGCAGAATTGAATCCAAACCTTCTATCTCCGGTGGTTCCAAAAGCTCCACATCAGCTATTAAACACAAATCAACAATGATATGAAATATCAATAGGATAAAATATATAATCTCAACAGCCACTATAGTATGAAGTAAGAAATACTAAAAACACGTACATGCAGATTTCAGTAAATTGGAGTTCAATTCATGTCCTGCTTGTGCCAAAGAGAGGAGCTGTTACCATGAAAACGAATACCAATATACTTTAGTAAGATGATATCAATGGTGAATGTTGCAAAAAGAAGAGAAATCGGACATACCTGCATAGCAATGATGAACTCTTTAAATCCTAGATATCCTTGACGCTTGGAATCTGCAATTGCCCAAACCTACAAAAAAAAGTAGAAAAAACATTATCAAAAAACATAATATAGAACTACAAAAGTTGTATAATAGTAATATTTGGGGGAAATAAACCAGAACATTCATCCATCCATCCAAATTTAACGACACCAGTGTCCATTAATAGATTGCGGTAACGGACATGTTTTAGTTATGGTAACTCTTGAAAGAAAATGACTTTAACAGAAGATGACGCTATACACAAAGTTGCGCCACATGAGCAAGTAATTACAATCCCAAACATCAAAACATAATGGAACAATTCTGTATGAATGGCTGTTGGTAGCAAACATACATAGGGGATGTTTGTTTCGGCTTATATAGTGGGCTTATAAGCTCACTTTTTATAAGCTTATCATTTAAAAATAAGGGGGTGTTTGTTTCGGCTTATATAGTGGGCTTATGGCTAACGTGGTTTTCGGCTTATGTTTCATAAGGTCACTTTTTGGGGCTTATTTTGACACTTTTCGGCTAATATAAGTTGATTATGGCATAAACATGTGTTATTTAAACACAAGTTAATATGAAAATTGTTTGTTTATGACTTATTAGAAAAAGATGACTAAAAATGTTTTTTTTTTTTTTTTTTTTAAGAACGGCACCACACTTGAAATCCGACCCCCGAGTTAAACCATCCAAACGGGCAGGCCCCGGGACCCGAACCACTAGGAGAGACCCGCGAAGGGAAACCCCTAGAACTCACGGCTTCGCACTAGGAAAAAACCTGGATTTTTTGTCTCTTGCGAGACTTGAACCCTGAGTAAAACCTCCCCCAAGCTCCGGAAGGAGCCCAGGTGGCCAACTGAGCTAAGCTAGTTGGTTGACTAAACATGTGTTATTTAATACAAAAAATTATAAAGAAACTGGTAACTAGAAGAATGGAAACGTAAATGAAAAATGACGACCTGCTTGAGCTTCGATTTATCGAGATTCGAGAGGACGAAGAAGTTGGTAGCGTCGTCTCCGGTTATTCGACCATCTCCATCTGTAGTTAAAATAATAAGTATGAACGAATGAATGAAAATGAAAGGAAAATGAAATGGGAGGGACCTGAGTCGGCGTAGTTGAACCACTGCTGATAGATTTTTTCATCATCTTTCGAACAAACACCCATCGTTCCTGCTCCTGTTGTTGATATCACCATTAATAGATTGCTTTTTGAGTTTTTATTAATTGGTTGATTTCATTTAAGGTGGATGGAAAAGATAAGAAGAAGAAAGGGGTTTTGCAAAATTTGAATTTCAGTATATTGCGCTTCTCTTGTTTTTCTTTTGAATTATTTATTTCATTTCAATAATGCATTTCTTTCAAAATTAAAAATTGCAGATTTGGTCCCCAATACTTTGAAAATGCAGCGATAGTCCCCAATTTGAAGTTTGGATTGCATTTTTGGTCCCTAGATAAAATAAAATGACCAAAATACCCTTTCTCTTCTTTAGATAAAAAAGGGTAATTTGGTCATTTCACACCGATAAAGACCAAAAATGCAACCTAAACTTTAAAATACGGACTATTGCTTCATTTTCAAAGTTTTAGAGACCAAAAATGCAATTAACTCTTATTTTAATTTGTTTTAGCTCCGAATAGTTTTAAATATGTACACAACAACAACAATGACATAAAACAAAACAAAAATAGTTTTGTCAACTTAAATACTGTAGCAAATCAAAATTGTTTTACCAAGTTACTCCACGTGATGCGCCGGCGGGTCACATGTAAAAAAAATTGTGCCGATAAATGTTTTTAATTTTATGTTTTTCGTTTCAACAACTTTATAGATAGTGGGAATTTTATATTTGGCAACTGTTGGGAATTATCACAAGGTACGAGGAAGACCAAGTGAAGACAGACTTAAGTCTGGTAGTTACATTATTAAGTCTGGTCATGTTTAAGTCTGGTAATGTAAATGTTAAGTCTGGTAATTGTATTAAGTCTGGTCAGTGAAAATAGGAAAGTTTGTTAGATATAAGTTAGGAAAAGATATGTACGAGTTAGGTATCTTTATAGAAGATACGTGATATCTTTTCACACGGTTTTGTAATTAGGGTTTCCTTCAAGTATAAAAGGAACCCTAAGGGTAGAATACACAGATACGTACGAATTGTGTGTGTTAGTAATATATACGAAGTTAGTGATAACTCAGTGTTCTTCATTGTTCTTGTTAATATTCCGCGTTAACATTAACAAATTGTTAAGAGTTTCTCACTTGGATTGATTTGGATTTATTCAAGTCATCCACTAAGTAATCAAAGGCTACTTAGAGATCCATACAAATCGTGGACCAACAAGTGGTATCAGAGCCTTTAGAGAGACTCTGTGTTCGAAGAATACAACACCACAAACAAACTCTCAATCAGTTCACCCTTCACAATGTCTGATATTGAAAAACCTATCAACACTGAAACCTTTTCAATCCATAACAGTGAGGATGAAAACTCAAACCATGAGGAAGAAAACCCTGAAACCAGTACCTCTAAATCACAACCAATCATCCCTTCAACCACCACCATATCCAACATTAAGCTTCCAATACTGAAGAGAGAAGAGTACGACATATGGGCCATGGAGATGGAACATTACTTGGAGTACATTAACAGTGATGTGTGGAAGGTTATTCAGAAGGGAAATTCTAAGAAAAGGGTTTCAGTTGGTAATGATGGGCAAATTAGAATATTACCACCATTGACTGCTGAGGAGGTACGGGCTGTGGAAAAAGAAAAGAAGGCTAGAACCTTGCTGCTTATGGCTATTCCAAAGGAGCATCTACAAAGGTTTCATGGGATGATAGATGCCAAGGAGATTTGGGATGCAATTAAGAAACGTTTTGGTGGGAATGCAAACTCTAAAAAGATGCAGAAGGCTGTTCTTAAACAGCAATTTGAAACTTTCAGTGTATCAAAGGCTGAAGGATTAGAAAAGGGTTATGACAGATTTCAACATCTTCTGTCACAACTAGAAGTACATGGTGCTGCTGTATCTAATGAGGATGCCAATCACAAGTTTCTTAGGTCTCTACCACCAGAATGGGTAAATGTGTCTATGACTATGAGGATGAAGGATGAAGTTGACTCAATGACCCCAGATGGCCTGTACAACAATCTTAGGATTTTTGAAAGGGACATCAATGAAACCAGTCAGGCAACTACTAGTTCTTCAAATGTTGCTTTTGTGTCTCAAAGCAAAGGCAGTACTTACAAGGTTAAGTCTGGCAGTGTTAAGTCTGGTGTTCATGAAGCTTCTACAAGGGAAAGAACTGCTCCTACAGGCTTTGCAGATGAGGTGATTCACTCATTCTTCGCCAATCAACAAGAAGATGAGAACTTTATCAGTGAAGATTTGGAGCAGATAAATGATGCTGAGGTAGAAGAGATGGACATCAAATGGCACATTGCCATGATTGCTCTGAGGGTAAAAAGGTTTCAAAAGCAGTATGGGAGGTCCATTAAGTTCAACAACAAGTCTCCAGTTGGATACACTAAGAGGACAGTTGAATGCTACAATTGTCATAAGCATGGACATTTTTCTAGAGACTGCCCTGAGAAGAAGTCTACTGATGGGTATAGGAAGAGTGATGTAGAGGATGACAAGCTGGAAAGAAACCAGATGAGTATGGTGACATTGGAGGCTGGAGCTATTAACTGGAATGAGCACGCAAAGGAGAATGAAGAGTCCAGTCATGCACTCATGGCCATTGGTTCTAGTAATGAGGTACCATTATGTTCTAAGTTATGTACTGATTCCTATAATCATATTAAGGCTTTGTGTGATGAGCAGTTGACACTGATAGGTGACCAAGAAGCACAAATTTTAGCTTATAAAAGTGCTCTAAAAACATTAGAAGCACAAAAAGGCACCCTTCAGAAACAACATGCTGATTTAAATGAAAAACTATTCTTTCAGGCTAATAAAATATATGAGCAAGATGAAAAACTTAAAAAATATAGAAGAATTGGCCTAAGAATACAAAAGGAAAAGGATGATTTGCAAAAACGTGTAGACCAGTGGAATAAGTCAAATAATAATCTGTTTAAATGCTGGGATGCACAAATAAAGTCAAGTAAGAAACATGGCTTAGGGTATGAGGAGGATGAGAAAAAGGCTATATTTAAGAACAGAGAGGAGGACTATGTTGATAAGCCTTTATATAATCGGTTTGTTAAGGCTAATGATTTCAAGGGAGTTCCACATCCATTGAGTGGAGACTACACTCCTCTTGAAAAAGAGGAGTTAGATGACTCTCTATTTGTGTATGGAAAAAGAGGTCCTCAAACACCTGAGTCAACCACCTCAGAGGACAAAACTAGTGAGTATTCTACTTGTCAATCTAATGACAATGAAGGATCCATTGGTGATGTCTCTGATCATTCTAAGTCTGATTCAAAAGTAAAGTAAAAGAGAGTCCTGAACCTGAGATTGTTAAGGAAAGTGAACCCAGTTGTGACTAAGTCTGAATCACAAACAGTTAAACCTAGTTGTGTCAACCACATAAAAACTCCTATGGAATCTGTTAATATGAATGAGTCACCTAAAAGTAATAATGTTCACAGAGAAGTTAGGAGTAGCTACACTTACACTCCTAAGAAATGTTTTGTTTGTGGAAGTCTAAGTCACTTGATTAGATATTGTGACTTTCATGAGAAAAGAATGAAAAGAGAGGCTGAGCTTAAAAGGAATGTGAATATGGGTCATGTTAATAATAAACCAGTATGGAATAATGCTAACAGAATAAATCATGCCAACCAATTTGCCCCCAGACCAGCCCAACATGTTAACTCTACCCGACCAAACATTAATTCTGGTAGACAACAAGTTAATACTGGTAGACCAAACTTTAATGTTAATTCTGGTAGACCAAATATTAAGTCTGGTTTAAGGAATTTTAATTTGGGTAGGCAAAACTTTAATTCTGTGAGGCCTAATGTAAATTCTGGTTATGTTAATCAAGTGAGACCCAGACAGTCTTTCCAAAAACCACAGGTGAATCAAAGAAATCAATTTTATAAACCTCATTCACCTGTGAGGAGACCAATTGCTAAGAATACAGCAAGACCTTCAACTTCAAATGCTGTAAAGGGTAATGGGGGTTCTGCTGTTAAGCCCTCAGCATGTTAGTCTTGGGATCCATTCAAAAATGAATATACTTATAAATCCCAAAGCAACAGTGGATTAGTTTCATATATGGTATGTGCTTATTCACATACCTTTTCTTGACCAAAACCGGACCAAAATAACCAAAAACCCGACCAAAATGCCAAAAGATATTGTGTTTTTGTGTTTTTACATATGCAGGTACGGATATCGAAGAATTGGACAAAAAGACACGGAAAACCCAGAAAACGAGCACGAGATGTGGAATGGACTCAGAGCCGAATCCGGGAAAGCCATCATTGGTCAAGAAGTCAAAAATCACCCTTAGATCAACTTTGTTGAATTGGAAATTTCAGTCCCTTGGATTTATGAAATTACAACTTTAGTCCTTGAAACATAAAACCTTAAGTCCTTAAAACTTATCCATTGTTATCCAACCCAATCCATCACCAAACCTAGCCCACCACAACCAAGACCCAGCCCAGTTCTTTTACTTTACCCTGACCCGAGCCCAATCTATTACCCGGTCAACAAATACCCTGCAGTCAAAAAAAAAAAAAAAAAAAAAAAAAAAAAAAAAAAAAAAAAAAAAAACACACCCCAAACACACCCCCCACCCAATTTACCCTCCAACCCAGAAACTACTATTCACCAAAGAACCCTAATTTACCCAACCTTATAATTACCACAATTAAGGGTGTTTTAGTCCAATCACGTACTTCTAGAAGCATGTCAGAAGCGTGTCAGAGCTAAAGAAGCACAAAGGGATACGTGGCAGTCTTCCATTGGATACAACACGTCATAATTGAGTGATCCAAGGGCTATGATTGATGGGACGTGATCTAAGGGTGATGAAGAGCTAAAGGAGCACACGGATTGCCAAGGTGGCAGGCCTAGAAGGTTCATACGAGTCCTATAAATAGGAGGGTCTTTCTTCTAGTTAGGTGTGTTGTAATTTCTCTTTAATTGAGTCATTAGTAGTTGTAATATGTCAGATTTTAGTTTATGAATTGTAATTTTTAAGTTTCTATTGTAATTTTCAAGGTTCTGATTAATGAAAGTTTATTTTGATGTTCATTTTGATCCTGTCTCATTTCCATCATTATTCTAAGTTTAGATTTTAAAAGTTATCAGTAGCTTATTCAAAGTATTTTTAGCTTATTTGTTCTTGTTAAAACTTCACTTTATTCATTTCAATTTAAATAATCCAAAAACAGTGAAAATTACTTTGAAAAAAAAAATAATAAATAAATAATATATAAAAAGTTTACCCACAGCTTCATTAAGCTGTTTTTCAATTAACATCAGCTTATATAAGCTTCATAGCTTACTGTAAGTGATAATTAGCATCAATTTAGTTTCAAAACTCAATAGTCCAAAAAGTCAAATAAAGTCAACTGTTCATTGATCCATGGTGATTGCTGTTTGGAGTGATGGTCTAGGAGGAGAAATGGAAGCTCCTAGCCTGTCTAAAGACAGGCAAGCTTAGTGAACTCCCTCAATTTGTGCTGAGAGAGAATTAATTTGTAAGTTCTTTCTCATTAATGTTCCACTCAAAAGATATAGTGTAGAACTGCTTGTTTTAGTTTATAACTGTTTGATTCATAGTTGTTTAATGATTGTTTGCTAGATTTAAAATTATTTGAGCTTGTTCAATCATTAGTTAATATAGTAGTTGTTTTTGTTTCAAGTTAGCTGCTACTTTGATCTAATCTGAGAAACTGAGAATCTGATGATAATTGTTGTTGTTTATTGCTAATCTGTGGTCATTTGATGTCAATGAGTGATGATTGATGATTGTGAAGGATAGGTTAAGCCTGAATCTGAGTTTGCTTGTTTAAGAATATAATAAAAGGGTGTTTGGTTCAGTAGAGGTTTAAGGGTTTATAGCTAGTTTGAGGTTACTGAGTTGAGTAGGCTTGTCACTAGACTGCATTTAGGAAATATAGGAGCTAAATCTCAGCAATAGATAGACAAAAAGTCAAAAAAATCTAATTCAATTCTTGATTTAACAAACTGTTAGGAAATCAGTAGGCTAATTTTTTATTATAGGTGCATATTAGATCAAGTCTACATAATTTAGATTCATAGCTGCTTAATATAACATAATAAGTCAGTAGGATCATTCAAAGTTGGATTAAGTCAAACTAGAATAAGAAATCAAAAAGTCAACATGCTCAGGATGATTAGGTTTTCAATCTGATCCATAGGCTTTGTTTGTAGTTGAAAGTAAGATTGGATTGTGGAATTGTGATCTCTAGTGGTTAGATTAAAGGTTTCAAAAGAACAAGTTCATCTAGAAGCTCTTATAAGCCCTTAATGATAAGCTCGAAAGTTGCTCGACTGCATAAGTGTTCCTCTGCATCCCAGTCACAAGCTCAAGTTCACAAGCTGATTTCTAGCAATCTATTTAAGCTTTCTGATTAAATTTTGGGGCAAATAGAAGATAAGCTAGCTGACTTTTTATATCTGTTTTTGGTTTGCTTTTATCAGCTTATTTGGTTAGCTTATTTGAGTCTCATTTAGAGCTTGTTTGGACTGTTTCAAAAAGTGTGCAAAACTTGACTGATTCGTTTACAAGCAGTTTTTTTTAACTTAATTAAGTCTTGTTAAATTCTTTTCTTTTCAAAAATTAGTGTTCGTTAATTGATAGTTGAATTTCAAAAGAAGAAAATTAAAAAAAATATATAGTTTAGCTAATTCGTAGTAACTCAGGATCGAACCTGGGTTGTTTTTAGTTTAAAAAACGTTTTTAATTTTCAGTTTTTTCCCATTAGTCCCCTAGTTTCAGTTTAGTCCAATACAGTCCCTTTCTTTCTTTTAAAACGTTTTCAGTCTTATAAGAGTTTCAAAAAAATACCATTTAGTCCCTGTCTTTGTTTGAGTGGATTTAAAGTTTCAATTTTTACATTTGTAGTCCCTAAACTTTTACAAACTTTTGTTTCTTTATTTTCTTTTATAAAATCAGTTTCATGAAATTACATTGTTAGTCCCTTAGGTTTTACTTTTGCATTTTAGTATAAATTCACTAATAGTTTTATAAATTTCGGGATTAGCCCGGGATTTGCGTTATTTGATTTCTTTTATTCATTATGTGTGCTTTTATTTGATAACGTAGATTGCTTTTAATTTTTATATTTTAGTATAAACAACACCAAAATAATCACTTTCACGTTCACTTATTCACTTCACATTTTCACGACACCGAATCGATTTAAACGCCGTCAAACCTTCGTTGGGAGAACGACCCGGGGAAATATTTTCACAAATATTCCTTTGGAAATACAAAAACGACTTAATCAAAATGGCGCCGCTGCCGGGGATCGAACCCGGGTCACCCGCGTGACAGGCGGGAATACTTCGACTATTAAATATTAAATTGGAGATCGGAAAATTAAACGTTTCTCGGATTATTTCTTTACTACAACCTATACACGGGGTTTAAGGAGGTCTTGACATTAAATTGCAGACCGAAGAGAGATCCATTCTTCTCTCCCGCCACGCTGCGCGTAGTTTTGAAAGAAACGAGTACGGTTGATCAACGATCACCAAAAAAAAAATAATAATAATAATAATAAATCTCATTTTTCATTAAATATAAAAATCCAAAAATATTTTATTTTCAAATTTGGTTTTCCTTTTTGATTTTGTGTTTGTTTTTGGTGTATGCACACCCGTTCTTCTACTTCTCACCCTCTTCTTTCACCACTATCAAATCTCGAGAGGATTATTCGTCATAATCACCGTGTTCATTTCTCAACCGTTGAGGAAATGGCCGACGACCCAAACAATCAACACCCGCCGATGGGTGGTGAAAATCACATGCCAGCTCCCGATCTCCGAACGATGGAGGAGTTGTGCCAACCCACAATGCACGGACGTGGTGGCCCGATTGCCCCCGTCAATATTCAAGCCGCCGATTTTGTACTTAAGCATCATATGATTCAACAAGTCCAAAACTTGTGCCAATTCCATGGCTTGCCGGGTGATGATGCAAACAAGCATCTTGATAAATTTATCACCGTCACCCAAAGTATGAAACAAAATGGGGTCTCCGATGACGCCCTCTGTCTATATCTCTTTCCTTATTCATTGACGCATCATGCCACCGCTTGGTTTGATCGTCTTCCCAAGAACTCCATTCATAGTTTCGATGAAATGGTTACGAAGTTCTTGGCGAATATTTCCCACCGTCGATGGTGACGAAATTAAGGAATGAGATTAGCAATTTCCGTCAGCTTCCCGATGAATCATTGTTTGAGGCATGGGAACGCTACAAGTTATCGATTGATCGGTGTCCAAACCACAATATGTTATTGGTCACTATTATAGATACCTTCTATAACGGTTTGACATTACGACACCGTGATACGATTAATGCTGCTGCCGGTGGTACGTTTATGAAACGTCGACCCGAAGAGTGCTATGATCTTATTGAAAACATGACCACCCACCATAATTTTTGGGATTCCTCTGCCGAGAGGAATGAGTCAACAAAATCTAGCACTGATTCTTCTACCTCCGAGATAGCCGCTCTCTCTAAACAAATGAATGATTTGTCAACGGCTATCTTGAGAATTCATCAAAATCAGATTTCAACTCAAAACAACAACAATCAAGTCAATGTTGTTAACCATCGTTGTGAAACTTGCGGTGGTCCACATCCGTATTTCGAGTGCCCAGCCTCCGGTGGCTACACTCAAGAGAATGTTTATGCTGCTACGGGAACCTACAACACGGGTGGTAACGGTTACCAACCCCAAGGCGACCGAAATTTGCTCAGCTATGGTTCTAATAATTTTCTCGGACCACCCGGTTTCACACAAAATTGATGAAGCGAAAAGTGTACCGCTTTTAAAGGGTCATTTAAGCCCTAAATCGTATTTATTTGATCAAATATTGCCCTAAATCGTTCCTTTTGTCATTTTAGGTACTTTTGAGAAGAAATCTGGAAAAGGAAGCATTTTGGACGTTTTTGGAGCATAAAAGTGAAGAAAACGACAAAGTCTCAAAATCATGCTAAAAGTTACCTTTGACGGCATCAGGATCCTCTCCAGACGGCGTCACGGCTTGGCAATAAAATGGTGGATGTGAAAATTACTCATGATAAGCCAGTGAAATTTGCATGAAATTCTGACGGCGTCACGCTTTAATATGATCAAGGTCGTCACGGCTTAATTTAGAGAGGGACGGCATCACGCATAATCCTGACGGCGTCAAGCCTTGATAGGCCAGAACGGATTTTGGAGAGCTAAAGAGGGACGACGTCAAGAAGGTCATCCGGGAACCCTAAAAGCGGCGAGGTGACGGCGTCACACTCCATAACGTGACGCCGTCAGATCTGAAAATCTATATATAGTTTTGCAATTCTTTGTCATTAGTGTGGAACTTATTTGGGGAACTTTGTGTGTGAAAATCCTAGGACGAATTTGGCAGCTCTTTCAAGGCTTTTTGCCTTGAGATCTTCCATGTTACATTGAAGATAAGTTATCAATTAATCATTCAATATGTCTATGTGTTGTTTGATCCTATCTTGTTCTTGTCTTTTGTTTAACATGCTAGGCTAGATTTATCTTGTGTTTGCTTAGGTCTAATGAAACCTAGCTATTGATTATTGGTTATTAGTGTGTTGTTAGTTGTATTGGATGATTGTTCATCTATGTTAGGCTTAAGAAAACTGGCTAACTTCCTATTCGGTAACTTGCTTGAACGTCTTAAGAAACATGAACCAATGCGTACTAAAGGTTTTTATGGTTGTATTTAATGCACAAGCGAATTCTAGTGATCCCATGTTAGGAGCTTCCTAGCCGGCTCGACATAGGAGTGAAGTAGGAGCTTGTAGAGTTGGGGAAGTACGTACGCCACCCCACGAATGGTATTAAGGAATACACCCGTCATCCACGCAACTAATACACACTAATCAACCGGTAAAAGATAGTTAGGGAGTAAGGAAATCTAAGTAAACACATTTCCCTCCACATAAGTTTTCACCAACCTTTTCATTTTCTGTTATTTTATTTTATTTGCATTCGTAGTAACTTGGGTTAGTTGACTAGCAACTAATTCCGCCCACTCTTTCAAACCCGAGATTTTACTTGCTTTCATAAAAATATAAAAAACATAAAAAGAATCTTCTCTCACCCTTAGACCTATTAGAGTAGTTTTTCATACCTAACGAACACTATTCCCTGTGGAGAACGATCAATCCCCCGTACTTACCACTACACTATACTACATCGGTCAGGTACACTGCCTATTGGGGTTGTAAGCCTCTCGAGATCCCTTGAGAGGTAAAACCTGTTGTAAGGTTGCAAAACCACGCATCAAGTTTTTGGCGCCGCAGCCCGGGGAGTAGTTATTGTTTAGGTTGAATTCTTATTTTATAGGTCTACTCACTAGATTCCTTTCTAGTGAGATTTTTATTTTATTTTTCTATGTTTTCTTTAGTCTATCTACTTTCTTTGTGTGTTTGTTCGTAATTGGTTCGTCACTATGGATAGGGAGTACCAGCTTTTGAGAATTAGGGAAAACGTCTTGCAACGTAATAGGAAAGAGAGGGAGATTAAGGCATTCAATGAGCTTAATGAGTTAATTGATAGAGAGAAGAGACTCGCCCACCTTAGCACGAGTAGTGAAATTGAGCTTAGAGATGACTTAAGGTTAGTTCACAATTCCTCACCAATTCTGGAAGGATTATGTCACCATAAGTTTATCTTTAAATGTCCTTGCCCCGCTAAAAATCGTAAGTACCCATGGATTAGAAAGGGGGGTTATTTTAATGTGAAGGTTCCATGCATGATTGGTCACATGTTTAGGGAGCATACCTATATTGATCTCAAGGCACCAATGAATTTCATGTCTAGGCTTTACTATAACTGGATCATGAGCAATGAGCTGAACCCTAGACAAGACCCGTATGACCCCAATCAGATGTGCAATTTTGTAGGTATAGCAAGTGGTTTACACGTCTTTATTGGAGATTTCGTTTACCAATGTGATTTTGTGATCCTAGAAGATATAAGGGGGATTATAGACCCGTATTTAGGCGAGATAGTTTTAGGAGAACCCTTCATAAGAACGTCCCAAGCAATTTATGATAAGGATGAAGGTAGTGTTACATTCTCCAGCGAAATAGGATGCATCAAGTACCTGATGCCCCATAATGTGTCTCGTTTCTCTAAGTTCGAACCAAAATTTAAGGGCATTAAGGGCTTTGATGTCGATAATATCCCAGCACTCGAGGTTGATAACAATAACCAAGGAAGGGCTAGAGTTAAGTATTCGATGTGTTTGGCCTTAGGTCCGGAATACAAGTGGGATGAAAGAGTGATACAATGCTTTAAAACCATATTTTTTATGCGGAACGGAAAAACGTAGAACACGTGACTTTGAGTCTAGCTACAAGACTCGTTAATAAAGAAAAGCGCTTCTTGGGAGGCAACCCAAGCTTTATTTGCTTTGTGTGTTTATTTGTTTGTTTGATTTTATTTGTTTCCGTATGTATGTTTAATTTTTATTCTTATTGATTCATGTTCAAAAGTAAATTGTGAAAATGCTTTATCTTGTTTTTAACTTCGTCTTAACTACATATAAAGGTATTTTGCAAAAGTTAAGTGTAAGGGAAATCTAAATCGGTTTATTAGAACACAAATGAACATGAATCGTAATAATATTAAATGAACATACATATTAGTATTTGTTTGAGTCAAATGCTTGTATCGAGTCATAATGATGTTTTGCAGGATTTCCAGGAAGTAAGGTATAGGTTTTTCCAAAATTTTTCCGGAAACGTAACATGAGAATTCTGTCAGATCATATCTGACGGCGTCAGGCTTTACAACCTGACGGCGTCAGGTTTAATTTTCTGAAAATTTTTGAAAGTTTTGTTTTCATAAAAAGTTTTTATTAAATCTCTAACTTATAATCTCCAGGAATCTGCAAAGTTATCATTCCACAAGCATTATATCCTTATATATAGAGTTTATCCCGCCGATGTTATGCAGGTTTTCGTGTTTGTTTTCTCAGGTTTAACAGGTTATTTTGGACAAGGAAATATTTTTGAATCAAGCTTATGGCGATGCATTAGTCATGGAGCTTCAACATTACTTTGGAAGAAGATCTAACCGTGTTACTTCATTATCCACCGAACGAATCAGGGGAGTATTTGATTTCATTCTTTTACTTTATGCTTTTACATTTGTTATTTGAACATTGGGGACAATGTTCATCTTAAGTGTAAGGGGGTAAAAGTACGATTAGAGAATGCTATTACGCTTGATTTTTGTTTGTTTAATGGTAGATGTGTAATAAAACTGAGATAAATACCTGTTAGGGCAATTTTAGTGCCAAATTTAAAATTTTTTACAACATTTAGGAGTGAAGCTTTGATCTTAATGAGCGTCTCACGGATAGGAGTTATATGACTAGCACAAAAACCGTACCACTAAAAAATTTTCCACCCCCAAATATGTGAGGTTCGCCCCTAGAATTGGTAGGAAAAGCATTTATGCTATGATGTGTGTACCGGTAGCACTTAGATTCTAGAACTTGCGTTAGGACCATTCCGAGGCCACAAGTGAGACTACATTCGTGTAGTTAGATTTACTACATGATAAGAGGCATTAAGATTAACCCATTGTTTTACACCTGTGTTTTTGTTATAATTACGTTGGCTACATTGGTCAAGTAATTCTCCCACACCCTTTGCGTTGTACTCATTTTTAGTACACGATACCCCTAGTACACCCCTCAGAGCCTATCTTTTCGTTTCGACCTTTAAGCATTTTACTTAAAGGAAGAATTTGTTTACACCCCACTAAAATGTACACCCAAATCGCCTTAGCCTACCCTGTATGCACTCATTTTTAGTGCATTATTGTTACAACATTTGTTTAAACCCAAGTTAATTATCTAGTTGATTACATGGTTGCTAAGTCGAGTCATATCCTTGTACATATTGTTTTGGGACGATTGGGACTCATGGGTAAAGTACTAGTGTAATGGAGTAATGGGGAAGAACATCATTTATTACCCCCATGTGTGCTAAATATTTTAAAAGTACTCCAAGTTTTCAATTATCTTAATTCGAGTCATTAGAATAGTTATTTATAAAGTTATGTAAAAGTTCAAGTGTAAAGGGAATGCAATGCCCCTATGATGTATTATTTTGGATGGTAGGGCAACAGTGTATGCAAAAAAAAAAAAAAAAAAAAAAAAAAAAAAAAAAAAAAAATCGAAAAATCAAGAAAAATACAAAAAAAAATGAGAAAAAGAAAAGTAGAAAAAAACATACGGACTACCATCCCGTTTCATTTTATGTTTATTTTATGTTTTTGTTGTTTTGTTTTTAGCTTAAGATTAAGTCGAGTCTTGGCTTAGCAACATTGTATAGTACATGTAATTGATCAAGATCATTAACTCGCCACCAGTAAAATATCCTTTGTCCAACAAAACCGTGTTTTCCTTTTCCCTACACCTAACGTTATAACCCATTTAAAAGCCCTCTTTGATAGTTTATCTTAGGTGCTTACGCCTAGTGGAGGAGGTTTTCGATCCTTTCCCAAGCCTATGGTAATCTGTAGGAAATACCCATCTTGATTGTGTGGATCTATTCGGGTGGTCTTGGATCTTGAAAGATCAAGAAACCCATTTGAGTTAGTTTGTAGAGAGAAGTTTAGAGAGAGAGGGAACTATGTGAAAATCTGGAAATTAGATTAATGTGACAAGAGTTCCAACCCTTCCCAAGTGTGGGAAGGGGTATTTATACTAACTAATATTGGTGCCCCTAGTGGGCTGTGGAGTGAGCTGACAGTGGGGAAAGCCCCGACCCACTCCACAAATATAGATACGACTAATACTATTAATACTAATACTAATAATACTAAGCTAATATAAATAATCCTACGAGCTATATAAATGCTAATTAGATGCTCGGGGTGACCGAACCTTCATATGAATATTTATATTCCTAACAATCTCCCCCTAAGGGAGGTCACCCCGGAAATAATAGTTTGAATTCTAGCATTCTGTCTTCTGAACTTGATGTCATAGCTCGTAGTCTTTGATTCTTCATTGTCTTGAAACTTTGTGCATTCAGCAGTGATCTTGTGATGACCTTTCCTTGTCTTGGATGATCTTTGAGTATTCTTCGACTTTATCATCCAACATTTGTTTCCAAGTCATCTTTCAGGAGTATGTTTCCATGTGATGTATAAATCTTTGAGCCGACATGCTCACACTATTTGGTGTCATGATCTTTAGCATCAGAGTTTGCAGAAGCCGTGTTAAAGGTCTTTTAGGTTGATCATGACTTTG
This sequence comes from Artemisia tridentata subsp. tridentata, assembly GCA_021014915.2. Lineage (NCBI taxonomy): Eukaryota > Viridiplantae > Streptophyta > Magnoliopsida > Asterales > Asteraceae > Artemisia > Artemisia tridentata. The sequence goes on along the minus strand of CP139507.1, from coordinate 4,051,496 downwards.
TTGAGTTACAATGATGATGTAGTGTGAACATGTGGTAGAGGATTGGCATCTTTTCTGCAACCAGCTACAACCGCATTCAGCTGCAACCTCAATCAGCTACAACCGCAAACAGCTGCAACAGCAATCAGCATCAACCGCCAGATGTTCCTGCATACGACAGTTAGCAATAAAACGTCCGGTACTTACAAGTTCGGACTTCGAGATTGTTAACAGCATAGTGTGAAAACTCTCTCTAATCCTTACCAAGACCGTTCCTAATCGAAAACCCACAGAGGGCTTTTTAAGATCGAACCGTAGCACATCAACGATTAGGTGAGTCGCTGGAGATCACTCCACGACTGTAGACCATTTGAAACTGCCGCGACCACTAAGCGTAATCCATAAAGAATTACCGAAGTGACCTGCTTTCAGGGCTGCTTGATGTTGACCCTGGCAGGAATTTCCATTCAATCATTGAGAATTACATTTGTAAATTCCCTCATGAATGTTCTGGCAGATTGCTAAGATCTGCGTAGGACTCATAAGTTTACAACTGGTGTCCTTAATGTTGAACAACCAGTGTAGAAAGAATTCGTGTCCCTATGAGATCTTATTATGCATCTCGTGGCTCTAGACTCAATTGTGCGTTTTGATTTAGTGAACGGAGGCTGGAGAGGACTGCCACCTTTTCAATATCATCTAACTCGGAGTGAGAGAGACGATAGGAATGTATTGAACTCCGTGACAATTGAAACAAGAATCCTTTGAGGGACCGTGAGTGGCTAGGGAGGGTTGTGCAGCGTATCACTGGGTCCATGATACTTTGTCTTCAATGCCAGCAATCAACTAAGTGATTCTGACAGCATATGTATTGACCCGGTTTCTGCCTAAGTTGTAAGGAGGGCTATTTCTTTTCACCCTTTATCTTTACAATTCTTTTTCATTCTTCAACCCCTTCAGTGCTTACCGAGACTTCCTTACTAGTACCTTGTTGGGTTTGTTCCAGTACTAGCTCCATCTCAGTCGGCACTCTTCCCTTATCCACTTTTCTCCTTTTTCATCATACCTAAGGACTTCTACACTAACTAGTGGATTGTCCCTGGGTAGATCCCTCCGGCTCTGGCGGGATCGTGGGAGCTTGAGCCTAACCTAACCATCCTTATAACTCCATACATTCATTAAAATGGTCGGTCTTTGGTGTACTTCCACGATTGCCATAAACCAAATCTTTGAAAAAATCTCTCAAAGTGTTCATGATTCTGAAACACATTTTTTCAAACACTTGAGAGTTTTATATTTTTCAAATGCTCCCCCTCAACATGTGCTCGGTTGATTGTTTTATAAATTTGCATATGTTAGGCAGAGCTCGCACTTTTTGAATTGATTGATTTTCCAAGAACATGATCATCGCGAGACACGCTTACATCACTAGTAAACTAGCTTGAAATTATTACCCGTCCAGATCACATTCAAGGAAAGTCGCTCGAAATCGGTACATTCTACTCAGACACGTCCTTTGCGAGACACGCTTACATCACCAGATAAACTGGCTTGAAATTATTACCCGTCCAGGACATGTCCTTTCGACTACTGACTTTAGCTATCGTCAATTCATTGGTGAAGTCTGAGCCTTGCTCACAAGATGCATGCCAAATCCTTTGCTCCCCCTCAATAAGTGCATTGGTATACAAAAGAGTTTAGCACTTACTGGAGAGCTTACTTTCACATCCAAAACATTTTGCTCCCCCTCAATATGTGCCTTGGTATACAAAAGAGTTTAGCACATATGGGAGAGCTTACTTTTATGTCCAAAACATCACATTTTCATCAGGTTTCATATTTAAATCACATTCTCTCCCCCGATCAAAAATTTCAAACCTTTTGAGATTTGTGATCCCAATTGATTTAAATAATTTAGAAAAACATGGGAGAAAATGTGGTCAGGTTTAACATGTTCTGATGATGAAACCTACTTTGCTCCCCCTTAATCTAAGAGGGAGATTCACTGCTTATTATGCACATTTCGACAATTATGACACAAATGATATTGACCTTTTTTGCGCAGATGATGCAATCACCCGCTTTTCTGAGTTAGTAGTCAACATCAATTATCCATCCACCAACAAATCTTTCGCAAATGTCGTTGATCCCCACTTGGCGAGACCAAAATAGATAAATGGTGGTGGCGGTGGTGAAAGTGTTGTTGTTGCCGACGTTGTTGTTGTGGTGAATTTCGAGCCAATCAATAGCGTTTGAACGTCTGATTAAATGGTTAGAATGGGAACTGGCACATTCATTTTGGCTATGGAATCTGCATAAGAATATCAACACAGATATACATGCATACAGATACACTATTCCTAAATAGCTACCCTTCAGCAGCTTGCCACATTATAATACCAAGTTCATCTTATAATCAAACCCCAATCAGGAACTACGTCAAACCACTATCTAGCATGAAGAGCAATTAGCAATCATGAACATGGCAATTCACACAGATTTCAATATTTAATTCAGGATCTTAGGAACATGATTCTAACATAATAGCAATCTACCTAAGCGAATCCTGAGAACATATGCCCAATATCAACAACAATTAAGCAGCAGAGACAAACAACATTTGAAACTCATTCACTTAGTTCATACAAATGTCTGTGGAGCATTCAAGAACATCAAACACAACTGGTTTACTAACTTCTTTTAGGTTTTGAGTCTTAAAGCATTTTGGGGATTATACGAGGATTCCAAAGTAACACAAATGAACCTTCTAGATACATAAAGCTAGGAAACTATAAGCAAATTGCACATAATGTCCTAAACTTTCTAGCAACTAACACACTTGGTCATTTGATATATTTAAGCAAGATCCTCTTCAACTAATTCCCCATTAACTACAAAACCATTTCTAACAAGTATGATTTAACCAATAAATCCGTTTGATGATATAAAATTTGAATTCACTCTCCCCCTCAATCAATGACCCGTATTCTAGTTGAACCTCAACTAAAATCACGCTTAACCCCACAACTCATCAAACAAGAACTGTCGTGAGGTTTTGTAGTCGTTGATTGAGTGACAAATTTTATGCATAATCCAAGTTTAAACAAATTTCATACAACACATATTCACCAAGTGTCTCACAAATAATTTTCAGAAGAATCATAGAATGAAAACTATTTGCATACAAAGAAGATTTCTCTTCTTTTTCAAGAAATGATGCACTGAAACGTACATCAGATCGAAGAAACATGGATATAAAGTAATCCATGCCCAGGTGAACATCACCCAGTTGGAGGAACAGCCGTCTTTTTAGCAACGTGCTTTCCCCAATATGAAGTGCGGGTTGCTATCTAAAGTAATAGCAAGCCATTAAGACATGTTTTAACAATCCATTTTAACTTCTGCTCGAGCTTCATTTAAAGACCCGTGCCATTATTGAATGACATTTCTAAGTCCGTAAATGTTATCGATAAACAGAAGACATGCCTAGGTGAAACTATTTTTGGTATTTTCTATTTTCTAATTTTTATGGTTTTTCTGATTTTACGTTTCTCTATTTACAATTAGCAAGATTTCTATATATCTATTTACAGAATGGTATAAGATATGAAAAAGAATGTAAGAAGCAAAATATATACAAGGATACGAACCAGAAACCATTACTCCTCAGCATTCTGAATCTTCTTCGCATTCATCACTTGACTTGCTGAAGAGCAATGTGAGCACTTTCAATCAGGGAATGATTCTGGCTTTTCACTCTCCCCTAATTAGTGCTCTCCCCCAATCTGACAACCTCTGACGATCACCCATAATAGGAAGAAGACTTTGGATGAACGCCCGAAATATGAAGAATTCTTTTGATAACCAAATGCATGCCGTCTTAAATCTTCTAACACTCCCGTCCTAGAGTGACTCCGTCAAAAACCTTAGGCAACTTTTCGGTAGTTTAAGTTGAGCCTCAACTGAAATCTAGCTTAACCTCACAACTCATCAAACAAGAACTGTCATGAGGTTAAGTTAAACCACAAATTTAAGCCCAGAAACAACTTGATTTCAACTTAACCTCACAACTCATCAAACAAGAACTGTCATGAGATTAGGTTAAAATCAAGTTGAACCAAACCTTAAACTACAGAACAACTTGACCCTAACTTAACTCCACAACTCATCAAACAAGAACTGTCATGGGATTAAGTTAAAAATCAAGTTGTAAGAAAAGAGCTCAACATTTTTTGACTGTGGAGAAGACTGTAGACTCGACCTTCTTCAAGATTGCCCAATGTGGAGGAACAGAAAACCAATCATCTTTATCTCACCAAATGCCTTCCAGTAACCTTACATGTAACCCATCAGCCCGCAGCATACACATGAGAAGATAACTCCCAACAGAGAATGTAGAGTAGACTGATGACTCGACCTTCTTCAGTCTTTAGTATAACACCAAAGTAACAAGTTGAACCACTGATCATCTATAGTATGTATCCATCCTTGGATATTAAGCCCTGATCACGTGAACCTGTTGTGCGTCTTTGATGTACACATTCTCTCTCCCCTGATGGTTACGATTAATCAGCCCATGACGTAACAGTGAAACGTAAATACCAAGGTAACAAGTTGAACCACTGATCATCTCTGCGGTTCTCAACACCGGAATATATGATTAAGCCCGATCACGTGAACCTGTTGTGCGTCCTTGGTGTACACATTTCTCTCCCCATGATGGTTACGATTAATCGGAATCATCATCATGATGTGTACATGCAGCCTAATGAAGTGTACATGAAGCATTTGTTACACCCGTATCCCGATAAGGTACTAGTTATGTAAATAATATGTATTGTATATTATAAGTCTTGTGATATTAGTTAGCTAAATAAATAAATGTGAGGGCAAAATAGAAAGAATAGAACTAGAAGGGCTAAGGTTGCCAAATGGGTAAAGGTTATTAATATATATACAAATGTCTAGATCATTTTAGAAATGTCCAGGTTTTTCTAGTTTGGTCCTTTGTGGTGAAGATCGGCATATAAGGGAAAAGAGGAGGGAAAGAGCAAGATTCTAATTAAGCTTGAATCCTCCATTGTTAAGTGATTTGTCAAGCCTTGAGAACCCTCAATTGTGATCCTTTCATCAAGTAAGTGTTCTTCCCCAAAATTATAAAATTAGGGTTCATGTTTAGTGATTGGTCATATTGATCAAATGTTGATAAATTCATGATTAGCTAGTTAATTAGACTCTAATTTGAGATGATTGTGTTATAGGAAGCAAGTAATAAGTGGGGAAGCTATTGTTAGTGTGATTGAGCTTAAGAATTAAGGTAAGTACATTGGTTATAACATGTCTTTGTTAGCTTTATCATATTTTGGTATGATAATGGTTTATGTGTTAGTTTTATCATGTTTGTTTACATGATAATGTGAAGGATAGGGTATAGGGTGCGTTAGCTAGTATGGATCCATCACTAGATTTAGTTTAGTTAGTCGTTGGGCTAACTATAGGAAGAAGTTCAACCTTACGGGTTGATTGTGTGAAGTTCAACCTTATGGGTTGATTGTGTTAAGGTCGACTATGTCGGCGTGAGGTAAGTGCCCCTATATCGCTAGCTTAACTAGTGGTTAGACTAGTTATGGTTATGTTATGATTTTATATCATACATTGTTAGCTTGTTATTGCCATGTACTTACTAAGCGTTTCGCTTACGTGTTTAGTTGTGATGTTTTTCTTGATAGGTACCGAAGGAACAAGCAAAGGTAAAGATAAGATTATGTGATTGCTTAGTAGTAGCTTTGGTACTAGAAGAAGTTGTAGTAGAAGACCGTTCTTTTGGACCAAGCATAGTAAAGTTGGAAGCCCCGACGTGTCTTTTCGTGTTTTGGGTATATTTCCTTTCATATGGTCATTTTGGTAGTCAACGGTCATTTTCTATGTTAGTTCAAGAGTCAAGTTATGTACATGTCAAGAAGTCCATATACTACTTGGTTATGATGGTAGTAAAAGGGGGTGATTGGCATTTAGCCAATCTTACCCATTTTGGGGAGTTATGGGTCATGTCGATGTACCAACACTCTTTTAATATGTTTAGGAATGTTATGTTGTGAAGAAGTCAAATTGGATATCTAGTAGTTTGTGCATTTATGTATGAAATGTGTTTTTGAAGGATTGTTTAAGGGGATGTTTGGTAAAAGCATGTTTCTACCCATTTTGAGAAGTTAACGGGTCATGTATGCTTGGAATGCTTTTGATATGCTAAGTTAATGGTTATGGTCAAGTTAATTGTGAATATGGTAGTAATTAGAAGGGTGTTTGGCATTTAGCCAAACTCACCCATTTTGGAAGGCTACGGGTCAAGACCTTGTAGTAACAACTTTGTAAGATATTAGGAATGTCAAGTTATGTATGTGTTTAAATGGTCATGTTGTGGTCAAGTGTTATGGGTGATTTGGTGTCAAAATATTTGGGTGTTTGCTGTCAAAAACTGCAGTTTTGTTCTTGATGGCCTTCTTGACGCCGTCACCCTTTAAACACCAAAAATTCTCTGGCCTATCAAGGCTTAACGGTTTTGTTCTTGATGGCCTTCTTGACGGCGTCACCATTTTTCTGACGGCGTCACGGTTATTTGGGCAGTTTTCGAAAAATCATATCTTTTAATCCGTAAGTCGAAATGGGTCGTATGACCTATCGTTTTGAAGCTATTTGAGTCTACTTTCATCTAAAAATAGCCTCAATGGCTGAATGTGTACTAATTTTTGTCAGCTCGTAAAAGAGTAACCGGATGTCAGTTTCTGGGTGTGTTTTCAAGAGAAATTTTCACGTTTTTGGTCGTTTTTGGTCACGGGGCGTTACAACTTGGTATCAGAGCTTCGGTCTAAGAGATTTAGGATTTACCCTTAGGATTTCCTAGACTTAGGCCTTGTGTAGACGCGGTTAGTATCGGTGTTTGTTATTTGTGTATTGTTTGGGTGATTTCGGGAACACATATGTTAAGTATTTTTATGACTACGCCTGGCCACCGTAGTGATAAAAATATGATACATATGTAAGATTGAAATCATTTAGGCTATACATGGATGATAAACTCTAGGGTGTTTAGTATAATGATAGATATGTCATGCATCGATTATGTATATGATTTTGCTTAATAGTATGAATTGTTAAATTTCAGTATAGTAGAAAAGATGGCGGCGATTCAGAGTAAGGAGGTGTTAAGAGCGACCTTTTCCCGCCATGATAGTGATGATCATAATGATGTACTCTCTAATAGTGACCCATCGATGTCAATGCCGAAAAACCTTAACCCTAGAAGTGTTATGAGAGTTGAGTTGAAAGAATTGGACACTTTGGTAGCGGATAAAGTGGAAAGGGCCATCGAGAAGGCTATGCCCTTTTATGTTAGCAAAACCACCGAGAACTTGCGAAAGATACTTCAGGAGGAGAATGAGAAATTCAAGAATAGTGGGGAGTTAGTGAGTGATTCAAATGCTAGACCCGGAGTAGGAAAGGAGAAATCTACTTATCGTGACTTCACTGCTTGTGTTCCACCTACATTCGCGGGATCTCTTGATCCGTTAGAGAGTTCTAGATGGATTACCGATATAGAAAGGGCTTTTCGTGCGAGTCGTTGTGTAGAAGAGGATAAGGTGAACTTTGCTACTAATTACCTTCGTGAGCGAGCTAAAATATGGTGGGAGGGCAAGGCAAATGAGAAGAGTAGTGCTTGGAGAGAGTCATGCATGTGGGATCAATTCAAGGAGGTGTTCATAAAAGAGTATGCTTCCGTGGAAGAGATTGATAAAATAAGAGAAGTTTTTCATAACCTTATGCAAATTGATGAATCGGTGAATAAGTTGTGGGGAAAGTATTGTGATATGGTGCAATATTGCCCGGAGTATCTCGACAATGAAAAGTTTAAGGTTGATAAATTTCAAAGGATGCTCAAAGATGAAATTCGTAATATAGTATCGCCTTTCAAGGGTACCACCATGGATGATCTTCTAAGCAGAGCGCGTAATCAGGAAGCGGATTTGGATAGGATGAAGGATAAGGAAAAGAAGGAGATGAAAAGAAAGCTAGAACAACCAACAACACTTAGTAAGCGGGGCAAATTTGATGCAACAAAGAAGGACAATGCGGGAGAGCTTCCACCTCCGTGTCGTAGATGCGGTAAGAACCATGTGGGAGAATGTAAATCCGGAATGAAGGGATGTTATAAATGTGGGGATCCTAGTCATATTAGGAAAAATTGCCCTAAGCTTTTGGTGATATGTTATGGATGCAATGAAGAAGGACATAAGGTAAATGAATGTCCCAAAGCTAATCTTGAGCAAGCGAAGCCGTTTAATTGGATCGAGGGAGAAAAGGTTGATGTTCCTAAACCTCAAGCTTGTGTTTACCCGATGAGTGCCAAATAAGCGAAGTTAGATTCTGATGTCGTCTCAGGTATAATCTGCGTTAATTCCAAACCCGTTTGTGTTTTGTATGTTTGAGGCACAAGTGTGTCCTTCGTAATTTATAGTTTTAGTAAAGAATTGTCCACCCCGTTAGATAAGCTTCCAATACCTGTAGAAGTTGAAATCGCCGATAGTAAAGTTGTTATAGTGTTTAGCGTGTATCGTAATGTAGAGATAGAGATCGATGAGAGCGTTTTTAAGATTGATCTAATTCCCATAATGCTAGGAAAGTATCGATGACGTTCCGATTGATAATGAATTTCATGATGTATTTCCGGAAGATCTGCCGGGTTTTCCACCCGATAGACAAGTAGAGTTCCGTATTGATCTTGTTCCAGGTGCTACGCCTATCGCTAAAATTCCTTATCGTTTTGCTCCTTCTGAGATGAACGAGTTGATGAGTCAACTCCAAGAGTTACTTGACAAGGGTTTTATTCGCCCAAGTAGCTCACCATGGGGAGCTCCGATTTTGTTCGTTAAAAAGAAAGATGGTAGTATGCGGATGTGCATTGATTACCGTGAATTGAACAAAGTCACGGTGAAAAATGTATACCCATTTCCAAGAATAGATGATCTATTTGATCAGCTTCAAGGTGCGAAGTGGTTTTCAAAGATTGATCTCCGTTCGGGTTATCATCAACTGAAGGTTCGAGAGGAGGATATTCCTAAGACAGCCTTTAGGACCCGATATGGACATTACGAGTTTACGGTTGTGCCTTTTGGTCTCTCGAATGCGTGGTTTTGCGACCTTACAACAGGTTTTACCTCTCAAGGGATCTTGAGAAGTTTGCAATCCCCACCAGGCAGTGTACCTGACCGATGTAGTATAGTGAAGTGGCAAGTACCGGGGGATTGATCGTTCAACTCAAAGAATAGTGTTCGTTAGGATTGAAATTTATCTACTAGGTCTAGAGGTGAGGGATGATTCTTTTTGTATTTTTATATTTTTTGAAAAGCAAGTAAAATCTGGGGTTTGAAGGAGTGGGCGGAATTAGTTGCTAATCAACTAACCCAAAAGCTACTAATTAAATTAATGTGCAGGAAAGTAAACTAGGGTTCTACAAGGGAAATGAAGCATGTCTACCTATGATATGTTACTCCTTGCTAGCTATCCAATTCTACCTATTGAATTGTCACACCTTATTTTAATTGACGGGTTGTATTCCTTAATACCAATCGTGGGGTGGCGTACGTACTTCCCCAACTCTATAAGCTCCTACTTCACTCCTATGTCGAGCCGGCTAAGAAGCTCCTAACATGGGATCACTAGAATTCGCTCATGCATTAAATACAACCAAATAAACCTAGTACGCATTGGTTCATGTTTCTTAAGACGTTCAAGCAGGTTACCGTATAGGAGGTTAGCCAGTTTTCTTAAGCCTAACATCGATATCACCCAATCAAACAAGAGACAATAGGAAACAAGAATTATAAACTAAACCAACTAGATCTATTGAAGTTGTCACGCCCTAATTGATGGAGATGGACACACACATCAACAAGAAATCAATAAGATCTAATTAGTTATACACAAGCTTCACACAATCATAAGTAGACACAAGGTGATTTAGCCAAGCATAATTAATGAAGAGCAATCAACAATAATCATAATTGAAGACATAACATAAGATTGAATCGATAAACAAACCATTACAAGATGTTTATGGCATGATTAGGACCCTCTAAGTTGCTGGAAAAACACCTACCTAAACCCTAGAATCGGACTTAGGGTTTAGGGCTTACAAATAATGAAGTTATGATGTTGTATTTATAGGCAGTTTGCTGTCCGAGGGGTTCTGACGGCGTCAGCCTTAACAAGTGACGGCGTCAGCTCCCCTTTTTCACCAAATTGTAGATCTTTTCGTCCCGATTCCGTGGCCTCTTGAATCACCAAAATCCGAGTTCGTATGAAGATTTTATGGCCAAAACAGTAACAGCCACTCCGCGCGCGAGTTGTGATTGTCTTGATTAACTTGTGGCGGTTTCACTAAGGTTCCTTCTCGTGTAAGAATACTTTGACGCCGTCACTCTATATCTTCTGACGTCGTCAGGATGAGTCCTGACGCCGTCACCTTCAAGATCTTCTGGGCCGTCTCTTTATAAATTAAACCGTGACCACCTATGGCGTCACAAAGCGTGACGCCGTCAGACTTCCAATGCAAATCTCACTGGCTTATCATGTGTATTTTTCATATCCACCTTTTTTGCCAATACATGACGCCGTCAAGAGCAATACTTGACGCCGTCACATGTACTTTTCCAGCCGAATTTGAGATTTTGTCGTTTTCTTCACTTTTATGCTCCAAAAACGTCCAAAATGCTTCTTTTTCCAGATTTCTTCTCCAAAGTACCTAAAATGACAAAAGGAACGATTTAGGGCAATATTTGATTAAATAAATACGATTTAGGGCTTAAATGACCCCCTAAAAGCGGTACACTTTTCGCTTCATCAACGGTTATGCCTTTTGGTCTCTCGAATGCTCCTGCGGTTTTCATGGATCTCATGAACCGTGTATGTAGACCGATGCTGGATAAATTCGTTATAGTGTTCATCGATGATATTCTTATCTATTCTAAGAGTAAGGAAGAACCTGAACTACATCTTCGAGAAATTCTTGAAACGTTGAGAAAAGAAAGATTGTATGCTAAATTCTCGAAATGTGAATTTTGGTTGCAAGAAGTTCAGTTCCTTGATCATATTGTTAATCCCGATGGTATTTAAGTTAACCCGTCAAAGGTTGAGGCCGTGATGATTTGGCGAGCGTTGAAGAACGTTGGTGAAATTCAGAGTTTTCTAGGACTCGCGGGATTATTATCGACGGTTCATTCAGGACTTCTCCAAAATTTCATCTTCGTTAACCGAACTCACCAAGAAGAATATTCCTTTTGTATGGGGCGAGAAGCAAGAAGAAGCCTTCCGTACGTTACGAAAGAGGTTGTGTGAAGCACCAATCTTAGTGTTACCGGAGGGAACCGAAGACATGGTGGTCTATAGTGATGCATCTTATTCCGGTCTTGAATGTGTTCTTATGCAAAGGGGTAAAGTGATTGCTTATGCGTCAAGACAACTAAAGAAGCACGAAGAGAAATATCCGACTCATGATCTTGAAATAGCGGCCGTAGTCTTTGCTTTGAAGATTTGGAGGCATTATCTATATGGTGTGAAGTTCATAATTTTCTTGATAAGAAAGATCTGAATATGAGGCAACGTAGGTGGTTAGACTTGCTGAAGGATTATGATTGTGAAATTCGCTACCATCCGGGTAAGGCGAACGTTGTAGCGGATGCACTAAGTCGTCAGGGCCGAAGTGATGTTATTCGGATTCACTCTTTGAGAATGATTATCACATCTGATCTTTTCGATAGGATTAAGTTAGTTTAGGAGGAAGCGGTAAAAGAAGAGAATCAAGAGAAATAACGTATCACTTCTCACATTTCTCATCTTGAAGAAGTCAGCCGAAGAATTAAGACACGGTATGGGAGAGTTTATATTCCTTTTCGAAGCAACATTAAAGAATTACTCTTGGAAGAAACCCATAAATCGAAGTATTCTATTCATCCGGAAGCTATGAAAATGTATCTTGATTTGAAAAGAAATTATTGATGGTCGGGTATGAAAAGAGATTGCGTGAAGTACGTAGAAAGATGCTTAATTTGTTTGAAGGTGAAAGCCGAACATCAAAAGCCGTATGGAAAAGTGCAGCCTTTAGACATTCTAGTTTGGAAGTGGGAGAAGATTACTATGGACTACATTACGAAATTGCCAAAGACGAAGAAGAATGATACAATCTGGATAGTGGTCGATCGTTTAACTAAGAATGTTCACTTTATTCCGATTAGGGAGAATGTGCCTGTTCATAAGTTAGCAAAGATTTATGTTAGCGAGATAGTCGCGCGTCATGGAGTACTTATTTCCATAGTTTCTGATCGAGACGGACGTTTCATTTCAAATTTTTGGCAAAGTTTTTAAGAAGAACTTGGTACGAAGTTACATATGAGCACCGCGTTTCATCCGCAAACCGATAGGCAAAGCGAAAGAACAATTTAAACTCTAGAAGATATGCTACGGGTTAGTATGATTGACTTTGGAAGTAACTGGGATGATCACTTGCTTCTAGTGGAATTCGCCTGCAATAACAGTTATTATGCTAGTATAGGCATGCCTCCTATGAGATACTCTACGGTAGAAAGTGTAGAACCTCCGTATGTTGGAAAGAAATTGGAATTGCCCGAAGAAATGAGATGTATTAATAATACTTTCCATGTGTTAAATTTAAGGAAATATTTAGTGGATAAGACTAGTGTAGTCACGTTAGATGATATAGAAATTGATCCAGAATTGATTTTACAAAGGATGAACCGGAAGCAATCCTAGGAAGGCAAGTGAGGCAACTTAGAAACAAGAAATTCTGTTAGTAAAAGTACAATGGAGACATCGTAAGAGTACGAGCATTAGATGGGAGCTAGAGTAGAAGATGAGGAATGAGTATCCTCAATTATTTTAAGCATAGATTTCGAGGACGAAATCTTATTTTAAGGAGGGGAGAATTGTTACACCCGTATCCCGATAAGGTACTAGTTATGTAAATAATATGTATTGTATATTATAAGTCTTGTGATATTAGTTAGCTAAATAAATAAATGTGAGGGCAAAATAGAAAGAATAGAACTAGAAGGGCTAAGGTTGCCAAATGGGTAAAGGTTATTAATATATATACAAATGTCTAGATCATTTTAGAAATGTCCAGGTTTTTCTAGTTTGGTCCTTTGTGGTGAAGATCGGCATATAAGGGAAAAGAGGAGGGAAAGAGCAAGATTCTAATTAAGCTTGAATCCTCCATTGTTAAGTGATTTGTCAAGCCTTGAGAACCCTCAATTGTGATCCTTTCATCAAGTAAGTGTTCTTCCCCAAAATTATAAAATTAGGGTTCATGTTTAGTGATTGGTCATATTGATCAAATGTTGATAAATTCATGATTAGCTAGTTAATTAGACTCTAATTTGAGATGATTGTGTTATAGGAAGCAAGTAATAAGTGGGGAAGCTATTGTTAGTGTGATTGAGCTTAAGAATTAAGGTAAGTACATTGGTTATAACATGTCTTTGTTAGCTTTATCATATTTTGGTATGATAATGGTTTATGTGTTAGTTTTATCATGTTTGTTTACATGATAATGTGAAGGATAGGGTATAGGGTGCGTTAGCTAGTATGGATCCATCACTAGATTTAGTTTAGTTAGTCGTTGGGCTAACTATAGGAAGAAGTTCAACCTTACGGGTTGATTGTGTGAAGTTCAACCTTATGGGTTGATTGTGTTAAGGTCGACTATGTCGGCGTGAGGTAAGTGCCCCTATATCGCTAGCTTAACTAGTGGTTAGACTAGTTATGGTTATGTTATGATTTTATATCATACATTGTTAGCTTGTTATTGCCATGTACTTACTAAGCGTTTCGCTTACGTGTTTAGTTGTGATGTTTTTCTTGATAGGTACCGAAGGAACAAGCAAAGGTAAAGATAAGATTATGTGATTGCTTAGTAGTAGCTTTGGTACTAGAAGAAGTTGTAGTAGAAGACCGTTCTTTTGGACCAAGCATAGTGAAGTTGGAAGCCCCGACGTGTCTTTTCGTGTTTTGGGTATATTTCCTTTCATATGGTCATTTTGGTAGTCAACGGTCATTTTCTATGTTAGTTCAAGAGTCAAGTTATGTACATGTCAAGAAGTCCATATACTACTTGGTTATGATGGTAGTAAAAGGGGGTGATTGGCATTTAGCCAATCTTACCCATTTTGGAGAGTTATGGGTCATGTCGATGTACCAACACTCTTTTAATATGTTAGGAATGTTATGTTGTGAAGAAGTCAAATTGGATATCTAGTAGTTTGTGCATTTATGTATGAAATGTGTTTTTGAAGGATTGTTTAAGGGGATGTTTGGTAAAAGCATGTTTCTACCCATTTTGAGAAGTTAACGGGTCATGTATGCTTGGAATGCTTTTGATATGCTAAGTTAATGGTTATGGTCAAGTTAATTGTGAATATGGTAGTAATTAGAAGGGTGTTTGGCATTTAGCCAAACTCACCCATTTTGGAAGGCTACGGGTCAAGACCTTGTAGTAACAACTTTGTAAGATATTAGGAATGTCAAGTTATGTATGTGTTTAAATGGTCATGTTGTGGTCAAGTGTTATGGGTGATTTGGTGTCAAAATATTTTGGTGTTTGCTGTCAAAAACTGCAGTTTTGTTCTTGATGGCCTTCTTGACGCCGTCACCCTTTAAACACCAAAAATTCTCTGGCCTATCAAGGCTTAACGGTTTTGTTCTTGATGGCCTTCTTGACGGCGTCACCATTTTTCTGACGGCGTCACGGTTATTTGGGCAGTTTTCGAAAAATCATATCTTTTAATCCGTAAGTCGAAATGGGTCGTATGACCTATCGTTTTGAAGCTATTTGAGTCTACTTTCATCTAAAAATAGCCTCAATGGCTGAATGTGTACTGATTTTTGTCAGCTCGTAAAAGAGTAACCGGATGTCAGTTTCTGGGTGTGTTTTCAAGAGAAATTTTCACGTTTTTGGTCGTTTTTGGTCACGGGGCGTTACAGCATTGACTAGAAACCCTTTGATACTGATTGTACCAGCCCGTGAGACGATGTAGATTAGCATTCCATGACCATGTTCTTCAACACCTTGATAGACGGAGGAAGAAGTAGTGTTGGAGAACCATGGTTTGCACGACTCCTGAACTGACGTATTCAGGAGTCGTATGACCATTTCTCAATCATCAACCAACATGTAGATTAATATTCACCCTTTCCCCCCCTCAAAAATTGCATATGCCTTCCAACTGCAATTTTTGATGATTGAACTAGTGAATATGAATACCATCAACGGTAAGTAGCTCCACTTGACGGTTCTTGACGACTGACATGTTGTTTATTCACCCTTTCCCCCCCTCAAAAATTGCATATGCCTGTCAACTGCAATTTTTGATTGAACAAGTGAATAAGAATATACTCCAATGTGCGCCGATCCACTTGAAGACTGAATAAGCACGGAAAGAGCATGAAACTTGTTGATGATAATGGCCATAAATAAGAAGATTCCTCTTCTTTTGAAGATAAAGTGCACTCAAGCGTACACTTTTCTTTTCTTTGAAGAATGAGGCCTGAACTGAGGTATTCAGACGTCATTATGTTGAAGAGCGAGGCCTGCACTGACTTGTACAGACGTCATCTGATGAAGACCGAGGCCTGCACTGAAGTGTACAGACGTCATTTGATGAAGAACGAGGCCTGCACTGAAGTGTACAGACGTCATTATCTCTCTCTTTACAACTTCTCTCATCTAACTCGTTACCAACCCCATTATCATTTTGTCGGCTTGAAATCGTGACCACTGATGGAGAAAAACCCAATATGATGAACTTGAGCCTGAAGTAACATAACCCGAACTTGTGACTTTAAACTTGTGCTAATGCGAGACAAAGATCGGTGCAGAGACTTCGTGTAACATCGAATCCCTAAGTACTCTATACTCTTCAACCAACCAACCATCAAGTATAAGACATACATCACCTCTTGGATATCCACAACTTCGTGTGACACTGAGCACTACAACGTGACCCTTAAAGTGATAGTTATTTTGTAATAGGGAGAAAGAAAAAATAACTAGATATCCAAGTCCTTGTCATTGTATTGAAAGCTCGAACAAGGATCTCGAAGAATCTTCATCCAACCTCCCCGATATCTTCAGATGCTAAGTACACGCACCCATGAAATTTCACTTCAGCCTCAAATAAATAATACTGAACTAACCCCGTAGTCACATCTTGTCAATTAAAAGCCTCGATCCAGCCATTTGTGATGTTATAACTGAACTTCGATAATGGTTTTAACCCGATCCTGGTCAAGAGCGCATAGCCCATCATCACGGAATTTTACAAATCTATGGTTTAAACCGAGAAATAAGTTCTTTCGCGGGATTTTACAAAATCAAGAAGAAACCGTGAGGCAGTAACAGATTGAATGTGGCATGACTGATTTAGATTTTGGTGAACATCAGTTTGGGTAAAGAATATCTTGTGAGGATTACAGATCACATCACAACTTTTAAAACCTTTGGCCAACTAACCAACCTTGAACATAGATTAGTGACCACTCGATGAAGAGAACCCGATATACCAATACTGAAAACTGAAGTAGAAGACCCCAAATTTGTTACTTAAGCTTGCACTAATGTTGGAAGAACGGTGTAGAGAATTAATGCTCCAAGCAAATCTCTAAGAGCTCCATACCCAACCAAAGTATGAGACATTAACACCTCTTGCGATTATCAACAACGTCATTGACGTGTGACACTGAGTACTCCCATGACTCTTAAGTGATAGTTACCCCGACTGCTGGTAACTAGATAACCCAAGTCTTCAACTTAAAATTTTAACGAGCAAGTTATCAATGCAGGTCATGCATCCAACCAACCCCGACTTCAAGATAAAATAAGTAGACGCCTTCGTGAAATTCAACTTCAATCACAAATAAAGAATACCAGATTAACTTCGTGATCATCTTGTGCTGTTGACTAGCCAAAAAGAGAAGAAACATGCGCAAGTTCTTAGAAGTGCCCATGACTCATAGTCAGTCCTATCAAATAAAGCTGTCTGACCCAGCTACTTGGATGTGGAATAGTTGTTGTACTGTGTACAGGATTTTACCGTTCTTGAGATTTATCTGAGAAATAAATTCAAGAACTAACTGCACAACAGTAAGTATCAAACTGCTGTAGACTGAACCACTGAATCCTGAATTGCTACGATCTGACCCGCTGTAACCGAAACTGCTAAGATTCAAACCGCTGGAGAGTGAACCGATACGATCTGACCCGCTGTAACCAGAACCGCTAAAATTCACATCGCTGGAGACGGAACTTCTAGGAAACTTGCGATAATTCTCCCCCTCAAAAAGGACATGAAATGACCTTTTTGCCAAAGCTGAGAGTCCGTGACGTTTGTGAATTTGTCAGGCACAAAACATGGAAAGAGACAAATGAAACTACTGCAACGAAGATGGTGATTAAGATTCTCTTGTAGTAACCCCTTGCTTTCCTCATCATCAATGGTTTAGTAGATTAACAATTCATTGAAGCTCGTAATATGCCAAAACCGGTTGATGAAATGCATATGACTTTAAAGTGAGTAAAAGGTTAAAACATGTCTCCAAACAAATCACCTCTTGTCTTTAAGCCTGACTACCTCTTGAGAAGATCTTGAACAACAATCCCATTAGAAGCTTGAGAAACAACAATCACCTGATGAAGCTTGATAAAGAACAAGTCCGCGACTTAAACTTGCACTAAATTATGAATTAGAACCTATATTGAGCACAACAACGTAACTCCTTTAAATATAGGTAGTGATATATACCCAACCTTCCATCCTTAATTGTATATATCCACTTCATGAACATCCAAGTCTAATCACCTTAAATTGCAAATTGTGATTTAGAACCTATATTGAGCACAACAACGTAACTCCTTTAAATATAGGTAGTGATATATACCCAACCTTCCATCCTTTATTGTATATATCCACTTCTTGAACATCCAGGTCTAACCACCTTAAATACGCTCTAGCAAGGGTCAACAAACATCGTGCATCCATCCACCCCGAGATGTTTGTGACACTAAGTACACCAACCCGTGAATTAACAAACCAACCAAGTTACCATAATTTCCCAATTCCTGCTGATCTTGAAGCACAAACTTATCCCGAAAAAATAGTCAAACCCCGTAATTCTTATTTTGTCTAAATCCAAGTCCCGCCTACTTGTCCAAAATTGATTTCACGGGATTTTACAGTTCTTGAGATTTAAACCGAGAAATCGAATCTTTCGCGGGATTTTCTAAAATCTACAAGAGAAACCGTGAACTCAACAAGAGTAGCCTAGAGTGAAGTGCAATATTAATCTTCGAAATTCAAGTCACAGGAGTCAAATCACTACTTGATCAAATCGCAACAAGTCGAGTCACAGATTGTCAAATTTCAACAAGTCAGATTGCAATCAACCAAGTCACAATTAGTCAAATCGCAAGTGTCAACTTGCACCGTCATATCATAACTGGTCAAGTCGCAATCCGTCTAGTCGCAATAAGTCAAAACGCAACTTGACAAATCACACTTAATCAAATTGCAATTTGTCAACTGTAACTTAAATCGTAAATATCAAATTGCAGACTCACTTAAGTCGCGGGTACCAATAGGACACTGCTGCCAAATCCACACCTCTGAATTAACGAAGACATTCATAAACCCAAAAAAAAATAGCCATGACATGTGTATAATCGTGAGCTCAATTACACTCTTTTATCAATCGAATAGACATAACTATCCATTGCAGTTCATCTTAGCAATGCAACTCAACTTTGCATTCAAATTAGTGTAATCGAATAGGACAGTATCATTGCACCTCAACTTCGCTCACAACCCACTAATCAATAGCCTAAAACCATTTAATCCGTCCGCTTAAAATACAGGTAAGCGGCCCATTCAAGTCACTGGTCCAATAAACTTATCAACATTCTTGGCCCATGTCCATTACTTGCTTAACCCTGAAAATCCGGTATTTAACTCCCACTTTTAACATAACACAAACCCTAATCCCTTAGCTAATATTAATCCGCCCCCTCTCCTCTTAACAGCCTCTCACCCAAACCCTAATCACAAAACATCAGCCCCTTCATCACTAACTAATCCTCTTCTTTCTATTAGCAATCAAACACAAACACAATCAGTAACTTACTCGAACCTATATCTTCTTACATTCCTTAGTTGGAATCAAGAAATCACGTTGAAGGTTTGAGGATCCTTCGAAAGGTCTAAGGTAGGTTCGACATGTGTTTTGTATTTGATTTTCATTTAACCGAACACAAAGAATGATGAAACACGATTGTTTTGTCCTTTCTTTAATTTTTCGGATATTGAAAGAGGCATATCTTCGAAAGAAATTTGACCAATGATGACAAACGTGTATAACTCTTAAGATCTTTAAGGATCTAATCACGAGTTTCACGGACCTGAGGTCAATGTTGTTTTTCTATTCATTTAAAGTAATAACTATAAGATCAGTGATGGTATCTTCATCGTGTGTTTGTTCTTGTAATGGGCTTTGGACATTTGTTGTTCCACACGACAGAAAAAACTGAGATCCTTTTGTTATCATTAATGTTTTGAGACTTAGTATCGTTCGATTGTTGGGGAGTGACTTGTGAGGGTATTTGAGGTTGTATCGAGTGTTAGGATGTTGTTTGTTTTGGTCTTAGATTGTGGATAGGTTGTGGTCATTTCTGCTTTATCATCTTCTTAATCTTCATCTTAATCTATGATTCGGTTTGTTATTTGATAACTCGTTAACCACATTTGACCTGAGTTTACACCATTTAAACACAAACCGAGTTCGTGACTCAATGGACAAACCGAGTTCGTGAGTAAATGGACAAACCGAGTTCATAACAGTATGGACAAACCGCGTTCATGACAGTATGGACAAACCGGGTCCAGGACAAACCGAGTCCATGGTTAAGCAGTCAAACCGAGTCCGTGGTTAAATGGACAAACCGAGTTCGTGACTGTATGGACAAACCGAGTCCAGGACAAACCGCATTGGAGACAAATTGCAACTTTGACCGGTCAACGCTGTCACTTTCGTACTTTCCTTAAAAACCGGATCTGTGTTTTTCTCTTTCATAACAAACCGCATTGAAGAACTCACCATCATCAAACCAACATGTTTTGACCACAAGAATCTGCTACACATATGTTTAGACTAAGGATTTGCAATACAAACCAAAACAAATCATTCATACACATTTGTTTTGTCTACCGGATCATTCAATAGTTTAACGCCCATGTAGATTTACTAGGTAAGTTTAAAGCCCAAGATTTATGAACTTAAAACACAGTTACATGATACGAGCAAAAACAAAATGATGAAACAGTGTGAAAACAAATGGTTCGAAGCATGACATGTGCTCAAGAAACACAAAAGAAAAACAAAAAATGTATCATGAGGATTAAAACCCATTATGGCCCATGTGAGGAATAAAACAAATCAGTAGAGCAAGTTGTAATACAAATAATGATTTGAACAAAAGTTGATGCAAAACAGTTTGAGCAACAGAAACTTGTTCGAACCAAAGAAAACAAAACCGACACACAATCAACTTAATCGAACCTAACCATGGCTCTTGATACCAATTGTAGGAAATACCCATCTTGATTGTGTGGATCTATTCGGGTGGTCTTGGATCTTGAAAGATCAAGAAACCCATTTGAGTTAGTTTGTAGAGAGAAGTTTAGAGAGAGAGGGAACTATGTGAAAATCTGGAAATTAGATTAATGTGACAAGAGTTCCAACCCTTCCCATGTGTGGGAAGGGGTATTTATACTAACTAATATTTGTGCCCCTAGTGGGCTGTGGAGTGAGCTGACAGTGGGGAAAGCCCCGACCCACTCCACAAATATAGATACGACTAATACTAATAATACTAATACTAATAATACTAAGCTAATATAAATAAGCCTACGAGCTATATAAATGCTAATTAGATGCTCGGGGTGACCGAACCTTCATATGAATATTTATATTCCTAACATAATCTATTTGCTATGACAGGTAGTGAGAGATACTATCCGTTTTCATTTATGAGATTTATTTTGATGACACCTGAGAGATGTGAGTATCTAAACACTACTTGTGAGGTGCTAGTTTGTAATCTCCGTGCTTATTATGATTAAAGTGGAACGAATATTTGTTGTAATTACTTTTATGTTAGCATTAAATGACCCCTAACTTGTATTTTGATTAGAATAAAAGCGCATTTGCTTGAGGACAAGCAAATCTCAAGTGTAAGGGTATTTGATGAAGCGAAAAGTGTACCGCTTTTAAGGGGTCATTTAAGCCCTAAATCGTATTTATTTGATCAAATATTGCCCTAAATCGTTCCTTTTGTCATTTTAGGTACTTTTGAGAAGAAATCTGGAAAAGGAAGCATTTTGGACGTTTTTGGAGCATAAAAGTGAAGAAAACGACAAAGTCTCAAAATCATGCTAAAAGTTACCTTTGACGGCGTCAGGATCCTCTCCAGACGGTGTCACGGCTTGGCAATAAAATGGTGGATGTGAAAATTACTCATGATAAGCCAGTGAAATTTGCATGAAATTCTGACGGCGTCACGCTTTAATATGATCAAGGTCGTCACGGCTTAATTTAGAGAGGGACGGCGTCACGCATAATCCTGACGGCGTCAAGCCTTGATAGGCCAGAACGGATTTTGGAGAGCTAAAGAGGGACGGCGTCAAGAAGGTCATCCGGGAACTCTAAAAGCGGCGAGGTGACGGCGTCACACTCCATAACGTGACGCCGTCAGATCTGAAAATCTATATATAGTTTTGCAATTCTTTGTCATTAGTGTGGAACTTATTTGGGGAACTTTGTGTGTGAAAACCCTAGGACGAATTTGGCAGCTCTTTCAAGGCTTTTTGCCTTGAGATCTTCCATGTTACATTGAAGATAAGTTATCAATTAATAATTCAATATGTCTATGTGTTGTTTGATCCTATCTTGTTCTTGTCTTTTGTTTAACATGCTAGGCTAGATTTATCTTGTGTTTGCTTAGGTCTAATGAAACCTAGCTATTGATTATTGGTTATTAGTGTGTTGTTAGTTGTATTGGATGATTGTTCATCTATGTTAGGCTTAAGAAAACTGGCTAACTTCCTATTCGGTAACTTGCTTGAACGTCTTAAGAAACATGAACCAATGCGTACTAAAGGTTTTTATGGTTGTATTTAATGCACAAGCGAATTCTAGTGATCCCATGTTAGGAGCTTCCTAGCCGGCTCGACATAGGAGTGAAGTAGGAGCTTGTAGAGTTGGGGAAGTACGTACGCCACCCCACGAATGGTATTAAGGAATACACCCGTCATCCACGCAACTAATACACACTAATCAACCGGTAAAAGATAGTTAGGGAGTAAGGAAATCTAAGTAAACACATTTCCCTCCACATAAGTTTTCACCAACCTTTTCATTTTCTGTTATTTTATTTTATTTGCATTCGTAGTAACTTGGGTTAGTTGACTAGCAACTAATTCCGCCCACTCTTTCAAACCCGAGATTTTACTTGCTTTCATAAAAATATAAAAAACATAAAAAGAATCTTCTCTCACCCTTAGACCTATTAGAGTAGTTTTTCATACCTAACGAACACTATTCCCTGTGGAGAACGATCAATCCCCCGTACTTACCACTACACTATACTACATCGGTCAGGTACACTGCCTGGTGGGGTTGTAAGCCTCTCGAGATCCCTTGAGAGGTAAAACCTGTTGTAAGGTTGCAAAACCACGCATCAAAAATCAAAATCAAAATCGGGCTAATCAAGGGCAAAGCTTTCAAAATCAGGGAAATTTTCAAAAAGGCCCGAATCAAGGGAATTTTCAAAACCAAAATCATGGGAATTATAATCAAGGTTTTGTTCAAAACAACCGAGGGCCAAATCTTCCAAACAATCAAAATCAAGGATTTGTGCCAAACCCATCGCCCTCGGATGAGTTATTAAAGCAATTCATTCTTCAAAACCAACAACAACAAAAGAAACAAGAGAAAATGAATAGAATGATGATTAATCAAATAACCGAATTGAACAAACGTTTAAATGATCGACCCTCGGGTTCGGGTACTACTACTCTCCCAAGCAACACGATCGCCAACCCGAGGGGCGATGCTAAGGCGATCACTACTAGGAGCGGTGTTTCATATGATGGACCCACGGCTCCGACTACCGATTCTTCTCTACCTCCCAAGGTAGTCGTCCGTGAGACCGAGGTGACCAAGGACACGGAACTTCCTACTAACAACGGAGGAACCGAAGATGTCCAACCTCCGGTTGTCCATCCATCTGAACCAGAAGTTGTGCTTGAGCCCGAAAAAGCTCCCGTTAAGACCACACTTCCTTACCCTTCAAGAATGAATGATCAAAAGCTCCGCGATAAAGCTTCGAGTCAAATGGAAAAATTCTTTCAAATATTCCAAGAATTACATTTTGATATAAGCTTCGCGGATGCTTTGCTTTTGATGCCTAAGTTTGTTTCTACCCTCAAAAGTCTGTTGAGCAATAAGAAAAAATTATCGGAATTAGCAAAAACTCCAGTGAACGAAAACTGCTCAGCGGCAATTCTCAAAAAGCTTCCGGAAAAGCTTGGAGATCCCGGAAAATTTCTCATCCCATGTGAATTTCCGGGAATGGTTGAATGCCACGCCTTGGTCGATCTTGGTGCGAGCATCAACCTAATGCCGTTATCCATCTGGAAGAAACTTTCTTTGCCCAATCTTACCCCCACTTGCATGACCCTCGAGCTTGCAGATCGGTCCATAACCCTTCCTAAGGGTGTAGCCGAGGATGTCTTTGTAAAAGTGGGGAAGTTCCATTTTCCAGCAGATTTTGTGGTAGTTGATTTTGACGCAGACCCCCGGGTTCCTCTTATTCTCGGAAGATCATTCTTGAGGACCGGGCGAGCTTTGATCGATGTTTATGGTGAAGAAATTACTTTGCGGGTCGATAAGGAAAAAGTTACGTTCAATATTAATCCGAACTCGAAACCTCAAACCGACAAATGCAATGTCGCTACGGCTGATCAAAAGTCCGATCCCGTAATTGCTCCTAAAAGAATTGATCCAAACCTTTCAAGATTCACGGTCAAGAGTATGTCAGAAAAACGTGCTGAGCTCAAGGCCATGAAAGTTAATCCTGGATCGAGCAAATGGTTTGAGTGTTGTGCTGCAAATGCTAAGAGTGTTCTTGACGACGATGATGAAGATGAATTGGAGACTACAACGGAAGCGGTGGAAATTGCTAGCTCTAAGAGCACACCTCTTGTCCCACCTCCAGAACAAGTTTATCACA
Source organism: Artemisia tridentata subsp. tridentata (assembly GCA_021014915.2). Classification (NCBI taxonomy): domain Eukaryota; kingdom Viridiplantae; phylum Streptophyta; class Magnoliopsida; order Asterales; family Asteraceae; genus Artemisia; species Artemisia tridentata. The sequence goes on along the minus strand of CP139507.1, from coordinate 4,027,111 downwards.
TCGAGATTCTTAATTCCGACTCTTCCCATCTTTTTCCTACTATTGAAGAAAATGTTATCTCTAGGGAAGAAGTCGAGGCGTTCTTTGATAAAACTCCAATTTCTCCGAAAATTGTTGAGACTGACAGTGATCCGGGGGAAGATGATTCAGTAAAAATAATTGATGAACCATTCCTTTCCCTTCCCCCGGAGGACGTAATTGATGAAGTTAAGGAAAAGCCGTCTGATCCTTTGGAGCACGAGCTCGAGGATGCTTTTCCAGAATATGAGAGTTTCATATTCGATTATGAGAGTAGTGGCAGTCCCACTTCTCATTCTGATTTCTCTATCCCGGCTTTTGAAGCCTTCTTCTTTGATATTGATCATTCGGAGGAGACGAGTAGTGGCAGTACCACTTCTCATGCTCATATCTCTCATCCCGAATATGAATCATTTCATTTTGATATGAATGATCTTTATCTCGACAAGTTCTCCGATGAACTTTCTTTCTTTATATCTCCTCCGGAATACGATAATTTCTATTTTGATCTTGAGAAAGATATTAGTCTGGGGGGAGGTATACCTTCTCATGAAGTTTTCATCCCAACCCTCCCGCCCAAGACTTTTGACAAAACTTCTTTTGATGATGAAGAGTATTTTATGATCATTATCAAAATCTTTATGCTCTTCATCACATATTCTGAAACTTCTCCTATCCTTCACTCCGTCGGGAGTGAGGATACCATATTTGACCCCGGTATTCCCATTTCTGGTTCTTTTTTTCTAACAATACCGTGGGTATCTCATCGGAGTGGAACTTTCGTATGCTTCAGTGTTTATCCAAACCTCTTGAACGAAAGTCCGATTGAGATTTCCTTTTCCACTTGCTCCCCCAAGGACAAATAAATTCGGGGTCGAGTCAAGCTCATGTGACTCGGTTACCAAAAACAAGCGCTTCGTGGGAGGCACCCCATGCTTATCTATCTATCCTCTTATCTCTTTTCTAATAAAACATGAAGAGGTCTCCTCTTCCATATCTTGTGTTTCGTGTTTTCTGTGATATGTCCAGGAATGCTCGATGATGAAGACTCTCGTGCTCGTAGTTTCCTTCACGCTACTCGAGTTTCATCATTCGTTGCTTATCCAATATCCTAAAATCTTATCGTTTTACATCTATCTTTTGGCATAATTAATAAACGGCCTTAGATTTATGTAGGAGAACCCTTACCTTTAAGACATTGAGGACAATGTCTCGTTTTAGTCTGGGGGGGTAATCTTGCGATTTGATTTTTGCCGTTTACTCATGCAACCCCGTTTTTCCTCCAAAATTGAAAAAATCCAAAAAAATGAGAAAAATTTAAAAATTTTTGCAAAAATATAATAAATTTTGACATTTTTGTTGACTTTTCGCTGGTGAGAGTAGGAATAAAATTTTGACTTGATCGGGCGTGTTGAGCCCTAGCTTGTCTCCTTAACCTTTTATAATCTATAAGCTCGTGCTAGTCTTTTACACAAGGAGCTAGAAAACGCGAATTCTTTTTAAGAGTTTGCAAGTTCCCGTATTTGACTTTATATATGCATGGCTTGATTATTTGGCTAAGCATTCGCGGATCTTATTATTTAAGATTTTAAATTTGCGAAGAACGAGAAATGATAGAGTTGTTTATAAGTTAGATTGCTAAACATGGAGTAGTTGGATCTCTTTAGAGCTCATCAAAGTTATTTGTGGCTTTTTGTTCCCATAAGCTTGTTTCACTCAATAATAGTAATTTAGGAATAATTAAAGCTATTTTGGTTTTGGCAATAATTAGTTTTTATTTCTTCCTTAGAGAATTCTTGCTTATGAAAGTTGGGTACACATCAAGGTACTGCCAGTGTTACGGTGTAATAGACTATTCCATCTTGCCGGCTCACAACCGATGTTGGGATTGTTATAAAAGCCGTAGGACTTGGGGTTTGGCAAATAATTAATTAATATGATAATGTATAATAATAATCCAAAGCCATAAAAAGTTTTCTACATCTTGCCGGTTCGCAGCCGATGTTGTAGACTTCTAATAAAGGCAGAGGAAAATTCCAAGGTCATAATAGACTATCACATCTTGCCGGCTCGCAACCGATGTTGTGATTGTTATAAAGGGCCAAGGATTAAATACGTTAATGTGCTTTATAATGTTAAAAATGCCAAACTTCGACTCCGGGGGTATCCTAATAAAAGCTTCTGTCTCTGGACTCGTAGATGAGTTGTTTCGGTCGTATATAAAAGGGATATCCTCAAAATCGTGTTAAATCAGAGACCTTGATGTGGACCTCATTTTTGTATGCAACGGTTTTCGAGGGAAGGCTTGGAAACTACTTAGCGTCTAAACTAGGTATCTTTATCGGAATAAGAAATTATCGAAAGAGAATTTGAAGAAATTCATTTCTCACCAAAAATAAAATAAATAGAGGAAAATAGGAATTTGGGAACAAGGAGTCCACAATTAGCTTTTATGAGTAGTGTTGGCAATCTAACTTGTAAATAGCAATGATTTCGTTTTTAAGTTTAGTTTGGGGACTTGTGAAAAATCGGGGACGACGAATTTTATCCGTATGGTCACTTCTTTATAAGTCGTGTTTCCTGCTCGAAGACCTTAAAAGTTATCGTTAGATAATGATTGTCGACAAAGCCGTCACATGCATAATAAGAAAAATACAAAAATAGAATAAAAGGAAAAATGGGGAGTTTTTAGAACTTAAGATTTCTTGATCTCTTTTGAAAATTTTGCTACTTCTCAAAGTTAGTAAAAAGAGATTGGAAATTTTCGGTTTCAAAAACGTGTTTTACAACATTGCATGAGGACATTGCAATAGCTTAGTCTGGGGGATTTATATTTTGGTATGTGCTTATTCACATACCTTTTCTTGACCAAAACCGGACCTAAATGACCAAAAACCCGACCAAAATGCCAAAAGAAACTATGTTTTTGTGTTTTTATATGCAGGGACGGATATCGTGAAAAAACGACAAAAGACACAAGAAAATCGGGAAAACGAGCACGGGATATGGAAAAGGCTCAGAACCGAATCCGGGAGAGACATGTTTGGTCAAATGTCAAAATTCACCTTTAGATCAACTCTGAAAAAATGGCGATTTCAGTCCCTTAAGGAATCAAAAATTACACTTATGGTCCTTATAGTTTTAAAACCTTAAAAACTTAAAAATAACAAACCCGGATCCAACACTCATCCAACCCAACTTTCTTACTAAACCCAGCCCACAACCAAACTACACCCAGCCTACTCCCTACACCCATACCCGATCCAACCCGAGCCCAATCTATATACCCGGTCAAACCCTCTTATACTAACTCAGTCAAAAACAATAATAAAAACACACACACCTTTTTTACCCGCGCCCCAATTCATCCCTTCCCAGAAAATTCACTATTCACCCTTAACCCTAGAATTACCGTACTAAAATTTACGGTAATTAAGGGTATAGATGTCAATGATTGGCTCTTCTAGAAGAACCTGACAGAGAGAATGACACATGGCAGCATTTGATTGGACCGAACACGCATCAAAGTTGATCACACGGCTGGAAATAAAGGAGTAGTGACCAAGGTATGATCTAAGGGTGATGGATAGCTCGAGAGCACGAGGATCGCCAGCGTGGACAGCCCAGAAGGTTCCCCTGAAGCTTATAAATAGAGTGTCTCCTCCTCACAGTAGAGATGTCCAATTTTTATGTCTTAAGAAATTGTTGCCATTTTATTTACTGTTTTTAGTATAATCATTTTAATTCAGTTGTAATTTCTATCTTTCAGTTGTAATGTTCAAAAGTTATTAATGAAATTTTAGTTTCCATTTCTTATAAATTCGATTCTCTTTAAGTTTTCAGTTTAATCTTAGTTTTTTTGGGATATCAGTAGCTTATATAAATCATTTCTAGCTTATTTACATTTTCATTTCATACTTATTTCACCTTATTGCAAAAATTCAAAAAAATATTGAAAAAGGTCAAAAAATCCAAAAATAATCCAAAACCCTAGCTTCAAATAAGCTATTTTTCTGAGTGAAGTTAAGCTCATACAAGCTCAATAGCTTGATGTGAGTGATTGCTGAAGTAAAATCAGATTTGGTCTCAAAATAACAACAAGTCAACAAAAAGTCAACTGTGGAGGGTGAAATAAGCTATGGGATAAGCTGAGGTGTATTAAGCTAATTCTGGAAGAGCTTGGCTTATCTAAAGATAGGCTTGGTTGAAGTTTAACCTCTGTTCAGCTGAGGTGATTTTGTAAGTTCATTTCATTTTTAGGATTAACTTTATGCATTATGCTTGTTCAACTTGATTTGATATTTGTAGCTTACTGCTTTGTGCTTAGTTGTTGTTAAGTAGCTCAAGTAATCATAGATTAGTTGTTAGTTTAGGCTTATTTCAGTGGTTATAGTGGATTTTGATGCTTAACAGTTGGGTATAATAGGTTTTATATAGGGACTGTTTTGAGCATAAACTAGGTACTGTTCATTGGCATTTTTCTGAGATTTAATTGAGCTTTGTTGAGATTAAGTTGCTGTTGTTAATTAGATGTTAAGGATAGTATTGATCATTTGAAGTTTTGATCATTAGTTGAAAAAGTTGAATCTTTGGCTGCCATAATAAGCTCTAATTAAGCTAGTATAGATCTAAGTTAATCAGTGTTGTTTTTGTGTTTAAAATATTGTTTTAAGAAGTGTTCAAGAGTTGGTTAATTCTCAAAAGGTTTTCGCCAAAAATCCCTTGGCTGCTGCATCAGGACAACAAGTGCAGACCTGCACTGCTTTCTGCTGTTGAACTTGTATTAATTTTGGGCTTATTTAGATAAGATTTGATCTTGATCTTTGGGTTTTAGATAGTCAACATAGGTAGCTTGAAGTTCATCATCTGGTATTCATAGTTTAAGCTTATCTAAGTGCTTATTCTGAGTCTTAAAATACCCACAATCAGGCCTGCTAAATAGCTTGTTTGAAATTCAGCCTAAAAGCACTTTTTCAAGGGTAGATTTAGATTAGCAGTTGAAGTTGGAATTTGGATTTTGAAGTAATTTTGGGTAGCCAGTTGTTAGACCCGTTTCCTAGGTGTTGGGACCCCACCCTAAAAGAAAATAGATAAGGGCCTTTCGTGATTGGCTAGTCAACATATGTTGTGTTTTAGTCAAACCCGATAGTCAAAATATGACTAAAGCGGTTATGTAAAATATAATGTGCAACTAAAGGGGCTTAAGTTGCCAAGTGTTAAACATGTTATAAGTGTTATAAGTTAGTTGTGGCTAAAATGAAAGAAAGAGGACTAGAGGGGCCATTGTTGCCATCATCCCAAACTTGTACCTAACTAGTTATATCTAGTTTTATCTAGATAATTCTCCACATTGTTTGAGATGGGACTTGAAGTCCGGTTTTTAGTGACAGGAGAAAAAGTGAGATGGTGATTTAGAGGAGATGAAGAAGATGAAGATGATCAAGTCCTAGTGTCCATAGCCTTCCTTAGTTATGATCTTATGCAAGTAAGTAATCTATTATCTTGTTTTAGTGAAGTTGTAGATGAGTAGGAAAGTGGGATATCATCATATGATCTAGGTGTGATCATATGATGATTTGGTAAGAAAGATGATTTTGTTTAATGGGTTTTGTTAACCCTTGTTTATGTATTTGATTATTATGTTATTAGGTCTTGATTAGTTTTGAAGGATGATGATGATGATGGAAGATTGTATTGTTGATGATGTTCTTGATGTTGTTTAGCTTGGACCAAGGTAAGTAAAATGATGATGGCATGTATTATATGGATGTCTAACATGTATGTGTTATGTATGTTTTGTGGTTAGTGATAAGAGATTGGATATGTGCTTATGTGCTAGGATGAATAGGATCTAAGTGGTGAATTTGGTTGTGATGGTAAGTTGATGTTAGGTGATTATGCAAGAATTAGATAGTGGGGTAGCTAAGTAAGTGTTTGGAGATATGTGATGCTTATGTGTTTGATTTGAAGTATGATGTTATGTGATTATCGTTTTACTTACTAAGCGTAAGCTTATTCTTTTAGTTGTCAACGTTTTGTAGGTTAATGGCGATGAGGATAACTTGGCTTGGATTATAGCATAGGGATTTGGAAGCGGATTTGGGAGATAATAAGCATAGGAGCTAGGTAGAATACCGAGCTCGAGTCAATGTTGTACCCCCGAGAGTCTCTTTTATGAGTCCTATAATGTGTGTCAAAGTCATGTAATGGTTTGGTGGTCTAACGATGTGTCAAGTGTGTTTCAAGGGTTTTTAGTAAATGTTTAAGGGGCGTTTGGATTTAAGTGTGTTTGTACCCATTTTGGGTTGTAATCGGGTCAAGTATTGTTGGAACGTGCTTGTTATGTTAAATAAATGAAGTTGGTCAAGTTTGGTGTAAAACGGAAGTGGTATATGTAGTTTGATGTCATGAAATGGGTCAAAATGGGTTTTTAGTGGTGAAAACTGCAGATTTGTTCTTGATGGCCTTCTTGACGGCGTCCCCTTTTAATCGTCCAAAAATCCTCTGGCCCGTCAAGGTCTGACGGCGTCACCATTTTTCTGACGGCGTCACGGTTAGTTGGGCAGTTTTCGAAAAATCATATCTTTTAATCCGTAAGTCGAAATGGGTCGTATGACCTATCGTTTTGAAGCTATTTGAGTCTACTTTCATTTAAAAATAGTCTTAAGGTCTGAAAGTTTATAGATTTTTGTCAGTGGTTAAAAGAGTAAGCAGATGTCCGTAAAGGTGAGTCGTTTCCGCGTAAAAGTCAAAGTTTTTAGTATAAGCGGGCACGGGGTGTAACAACTTGGTATCAGAGCTTCGGTTTAAGTGAATTAGGTTTCCTTTAGGTTGCCTAGACTTAAACCACTCGTAGACGCGTTAAGTTAAGTTTGAGATAGGTGGGCTAATAGTTTGTGAGTTATAGGATGTGGATGTAGAGTTTGAAACGAATGATGTGATCGTTATATGGGTAGTATGATGGGGACTTAGGGATGTGTCTTATGTGATATATGGCATGGGAGACTTGACGTGTGAGTGATAGGATTACCGTGCACCTCGGGCTGTCTCGGTAATTATTATATGATTATGTGATTGTGTGCTTTGGTAGTTAGCGAGGGCGAATAGGTGTAGTAAGTTGTGTGGTGGTTGTAAGAAATGTGACTAATAATGAAAGTGCGTAACTTGTGTGATAGGGATGATCAAGGCATGGTCTTATGAGTAGTTATACTTAGTGTGATGATCATTAATGAGGTATTAGAGAGGGGTTAGTGGAGAGTTAAAGTATTAGGAGTATAAGTATGAACATGTGGTGACGTTGAATGTGTGTGGTGAAGAAATGAAATAAAAATATATAGGCATAATAAGTTTGTGATGAACTTAGTTACAAGATGAGGAAAGGCATAGGGGTTGAGAAAATGATGAAATAGAGCGAAATTTCTTAAGTGCTACTAGCTAAAATGAGATGAATATGTGTGAAGCTAAGGTGTTGTTATGAAATAATTATATTACGGCTAAGGCAATTAGCTGTAATCATTAATAAATAATGAGTGTGTTGTAATGGACGATCTATGTAAGGTCTACATGTAAAGGAAGCGAGTGAGACTAAAAGAAGAGAGATAAAATATGGAAATAAAAAGGTGATGGATTAAAAACGTAAGAAAGAATGAGAGGGGTATGTGTGAGATAAAGAAGTTGTCTTGAGATTATCATATTACGGCGCTGTAATCACTATAATGAATGCATGAGTTACAGTTGGTAAAATGTGAGAAGTCTAGATGTAAATCAGTCGAGTGGACTAAAATGTGAAGTAAGAATGTGAAAATGATTAACGAAGGCTAAGAATGCAAGAGGTAAAGTAAAGATGTGAAAATAACTAAGGCGGATTAAAACTGTAAGGAGTGTGTATGAGATAAAGGCGTTGTTCTAAAATTATCATATTACTACTAAGGCGATTAGCGGTAAATACTATAATAAACGAATGTAATAATGTGTGTTTGTGGTGCTTATGGCTTGGATCCGATGTTAAAATGTGAAAGTGGTAAAGTGATGAATGTAATGATCCTTCGGGATGAATGTTAAATGTGGTATCCATCGGGATGACCAAGTAAAGGAATGTTAAGGAATCCTTCGGGATGAATGTTAAAGATCCTTCGGGATAAAAATGCATTGCCTTCACAGGCAAAGATTTCCTACATCCTTGGCATGTGTGAAAGTTCTTTCAGGGAAAATGTTAAAGTAAAGCGGATCCAAGCTAGAAAATAGAAGAATTTAAATATCAAATGAAATATAAAAAGAAAATGATGAAATAATAAAAGTTAAAAATTGGAAATAGGAGTAGTGGTGTTATGTCGGGAGTACATAACCACTAGTTTATATTTCTTGATTTACATCGATTGGGACGCCTCTCCATGTAAATGAGGAATTATAAACGAGTGGGCTATGTGTTGCCGACACGGCACGAGTAGGGTTAGAGAAGTAGAAAGCGAGAGTTTAGAATTCGTAGAAATTTTAAGGACTAAGATAGGAAGATTAGAGTTAGACCATGGCTTTAGTTGAGACTTAGAAGGACCTTGATGGGATGGAGAAATTGTAATGATGATAGGATGGGCCTTGCGGTGTGGTGCAAAAGATGATGAATGAAGATAGAAGAATGTGAACGTATTAGACGGGTGTGATCATGTAAAGTCAACTAGTACGAGTTTCTTAAGTATTGAGTAGTCAAGAATGAGGGTAGAGGATAAAGCAAGTGAAATAATGATGTGCGGTAATAGGGCGGATTAGAATGATGATTGGCGATAATAAGTAAATCTTGTATTATGTAAAATCTAAGCAAGAGTTTTGTGGTATAGAAGTAAGCGGGGGTAATGTGGATTAGGGCATGTGATGTGCTATAGTGTGCATAGAATTGCAAGATCACTTAGATCGTTGAACTAAGTAAACTAGGGGTTAAAGGTGTTAGGAATGAGAGGGGTTATGTGACTAGATGTTGGTTAGTAAAGAACGAAAGATTTCGGGGACGAAATCTAAATAAGGGGGGTAGAATTGTTAGACCCGTTTCCTAGGTGTTGGGACCCCACCCTAGAAGAAAATAGATAAGGGCCTTTCGTGATTGGCTAGTCAACATATGTTGTGTTTTAGTCAAACCCGATAGTCAAAATATGACTAAAGCGGTTATGTAAAATATAATGTGCAACTAAAGGGGCTTAAGTTGCCAAGTGTTAAACATGTTATAAGTGTTATAAGTTAGTTGTGGCTAAAATGAAAGAAAGAGGACTAGAGGGGCCATTGTTGCCATCATCCCAAACTTGTACCTAACTAGTTATATCTAGTCTTTTCTAGAATTCTCCACATTGTTTGAGATGGGACTTGAAGTCCGGTTTTTAGTGACAGGAGAAAAAGTGAGATGGTGATTTAGAGGAGATGAAGAAGATGAAGATGATCAAGTCCTAGTGTCCATAGCCTTCCTTAGTTATGATCTTATGCAAGTAAGTAATCTATTATCTTGTTTTAGTGAAGTTGTAGATGAGTAGGAAAGTGGGATATCATCATATGATCTAGGTGTGATCATATGATGATTTGGTAAGAAAGATGATTTTGTTTAATGGGTTTTGTTAACCCTTGTTTATGTATTTGATTATTATGTTATTAGGTCTTGATTAGTTATGAAGGATGATGATGATGATGGAAGATTGTATTGTTGATGATGTTCTTGATGTTGTTTAGCTTGGACCAAGGTAAGTAAAATGATGATGGCATGTATTATATGGATGTCTAACATGTATGTGTTATGTATGTTTTGTGGTTAGTGATAAGAGATTGGATATGTGCTTATGTGCTAGGATGAATAGGATCTAAGTGGTGAATTTGGTTGTGATGGTAAGTTGATGTTAGGTGATTATGCAAGAATTAGAGAGTGGAGTAGCTAAGTAAGTGTTTGGAGATATGTGATGCTTATGTGTTTGATTTGAAGTATGATGTTATGTGATTATCGTTTTACTTACTAAGCGTAAGCTTATTCTTTTAGTTGTCAACGTTTTGTAGGTTAATGGCGATGAGGATAACTTGGCTTGGATTATAGCATAGGGATTTGGAAGCGGATTTGGGAGATAATAAGCATAGGAGCTAGGTAGAATACCGAGCTCGAGTCAATGTTGTACCCCGAGAGTCTCTTTTATGAGTCCTATAATGTGTGTCAAAGTCGTGTAATGGTTTGGTGGTCTAACGATGTGTCAAGTGTGTTTCAAGGGTTTTTAGTAAATATTTAAGGGGCGTTTGGATTTAAGTGTGTTTGTACCCATTTTGGGTTGTAATCGGGTCAAGTATTGTTGGAACGTGCTTGTTATGTTAAATAAATGAAGTTGGTCAAGTTTGGTGTAAAACGGAAGTGGTATATGTAGTTTGATGTCATGAAATGGGTCAAAATGGGTTTTTAGTGGTGAAAACTGCAGATTTGTTTTTGATGGCCTTCTTGACGGCGTCCCCTTTTAATCGTCCAAAAATCCTCTGGCCCGTCAAGGTCTGACGGCGTCACCATTTTTCTGACGGCGTCACGGTTAGTTGGGCAGTTTTCGAAAAATCATATCTTTTAATCCGTAAGTCGAAATGGGTCGTATGACCTATCGTTTTGAAGCTATTTGAGTCTACTTTCATTTAAAAATAGTATCAAGGTCTGAAAGTTTATAGATTTTTGTCAGTGGTTAAAAGAGTAAGCAGATGTCCGTAAAGGTGAGTCGTTTCCGCGTAAAAGTCAAAGTTTTTTTTAGTATAAGCGGGCACGGGGTGTAACACCAGTAGTTCTGAGAGACTTTTGCCCCCTTAAGATCCAATCTCTCAGCTTATTATGACTGCTTATTTGGGCTGAGAAGTTGGATACTTAGCCTTTGCTTCTGTCTCAAAATTGTGGCTGCTCATCTGCTTATTCTGCTTTTTCATAGTGCTAATTTGTGATCTTTTAGTTGTTCTCTGTTTCATTTAGTATAATTGTCAGTATTTGATCATTTGATAATTTTCGGATAGATATTGCTTATTTTGTGCTTATTTTCAATTGCTTATTTGCTCTGTTATGCTTATTAGTGATTAGTCAGTTCCTGAAACTATTTTTCCTAGATTAAGAATTTAATTTTGGAATAACTCAAAAATTTTCAGATTTTTCCAAATTGTTTTACTATTTTTAAATCATTTAAATTGTTTTAATTAGTTTTTAATTCATAAAAAATTATTAAAAAGTCAAAAAAAATATTTTTCTTTTTCCAAAAATTTTCTTTTATCAGTTTTAATATAGGAAAATTATTTTTATATTTTTAGGTTTTAAATTTTATAAAATCATTTTTATTTACGTTTTATAATTCGTCGCGTAACGTTTTTAAATTCAAATTTTCGTTTTAAAATTCGTATGCTTAGTTTAATTGTTTCATTAGCTTAATTAGTTGTTTACTTTTATTATTTTATTGTTCATAGTATAAAATCACCAATCAATCACTCTTTTTCACACACATTCACCACACAATTCGTCAACGTTACAACAACTCGATATTCGACCTTCGTTGGGACACGACCCGGGGAAAACGCATACGTTGCCTTTTCCTTTGGAAACTAAAATAGACGAATCAAAAAAATGGCGCCGTTGCCGGGGATCGAACCCGGGTCACCCGCGTGACAGGCGGGAATACTTACCACTATACTAATAATTAATATGTTGTTATCAGTTTTAATATAGGAAAATAATGACTTTTAAATATGTTGATCCACAAGGCGGACCCAAGCCTACTCAGGCCTGGGTTCCTAAGAGAAACTAATTTCTCTTCTTTTTGTGCAGGATCATCCACTCAGCTATATGGCAGATAGAGGAATTTTTGATAGTGGGTGCTCTGGGCACATGTTTGGTAACAAGGGCTATCTGAAGGATTTCCAAGAATTCAAAGGAGGTTCTGTGTTAGACCCGTTTCTCGGGTATTGGGACCCCACCCTAGATGAAAATAGATAAGGGCCTTTCGTGATTGGCTAGCCAACATATGTTGTGTTTTAGTCAAACCCGATAGTCAAAATATGACTAAAGTGGTTATGTAAATATGATGCGTAAGTAAAGGGGCCTAAGTTGCCAAGTATTAAATATGTGTTATAAGTTAGTTTGTGGCCAAATTAGAAGGAATGGAACTTGAGGGGCCATTCTTGCCCATTGCCCAAAGATGTCACCTAACTAGTTATATCTAGTTTTATCTAGATAATTCTCTCATTTTGAGAGAGGGTGAGAAGGCCGGATATTTTAGAGAGAAGAAAAGAGAGGGAAAGTAAGGTAGGTGATGATCTATGAAGAAAATGATGAGGATCAAGTGTTATAGTCTTCCTTAGTAATGATCTTCCCACAAGTAAGTAATCTAGTGCCTTATTTAGTAAAGTTGTAGATGAGAAGAAAGTGGGAAATCATCATATGATGTGGGTATGATCATATGATGATTTGGATAGAAAGATGATTATGTTTTGATGGGTTTTAATAACCCTTGTTATGTGATTTATTATTATATTGCTAGGTTTTTATTATTTGTCAAGAATGATGATGAGGAAGGAAGATTATGATGATGATGATGATGTTTTGATGTTGTATAGCTTGGTTTGAGGTAAGTAAAATGATGATAGCATATGTTATATGAATTTCTATCATATTGTGTTATGTATGTTTATGTTGAGAGGATGAGCTTGGATATGCTTATGTGGTGCCATGTCTATGGCTTATGTGTTGAGATGATGCTATGGATATGTTGATGTTATGTGCTAGATGAGGCTTGAGTAGTATGCTATGATGTAAGTGTTTTATGTATATGATGCATTATGTGGATTGAAGTATAATTGTATGATATGATCGTTTTACTTACTAAGCCTTTGTGCTTACGGTTTAGTTGTCTAACCATTTTGTAGGTTGGCATGCTTGTATGGATGGCTTGGATATAGTGATTAAGGATTTGGATATGCAAGAGTTAAGGTAGTGTTTATTTAGGAGCTTAGGTAGAATACCGAGCTCATTCAAGATGATACCCCCGTGAGTCCATAAATGGTTTGTAATGTGGAGTCAAGTGTGAAATTGTATGTTAATGGAGTCATAACGATTTGGAAGTCTAACGGTGGGTCTAAGTATGTTTTATGTGTTTTTGAGTAAAGTTAAAGGGGCGTTTGGATTATGTGTGAAAATACCCATTTTGGGTCGTAAACGGGTCGAGTACCCTTGAATCATGTTTGTTATGTTAATCTAAGGCTTTTGGTAAAGTTTGGGTGGTTAACGGTGTGTCCAAGTGAGTTTAATGGTTTATGGTCAATGTTTAAGGGGGGTGTTTGGCAAAAGGGTAAATGTACCCATTTTGATGTGTAAACGGGTCAAGTGTCGTTGGAACATGTTTGGTATGTTAATGTAATGAAGTTGGTCAAGTTTGGTATAAAAATGAAGTGGTATAAGTGGTTTATGGTGTAAATGGGTCAAATGGGTTATTTGCATGACCCGTCTAATTTTAAGGTACTATTTCGGGTTGATTGGGTATGAAAATGATTTTGTATGTTATGTTAATGGCCTTGAGTGAGTTTGGTGTGGATATAAAGTAGCATGGGTCGGTTTAAGTGAAAAAGGGCCAAATTTCGGTTTATACCGAAATTTGGTACAAAAGCCCAAATTTCGGTTTCGAATTTCGGTTTCAGTTTGGCAGATTTTGGTAAACTTTGAAAAATCATAACTTTTAATCCGTAAGTCGTCACGGGTCGTACCACCTATCGTTTTGAAGGTAATTGAGTCTACTTTCATTTAAAAATAGCCTCAAGGGCTGAATGTTTACTGATTTTTGTCAGTTCATAAAAGAGTGACAGCAGGTCAGTTTTGAGAGGTCGTTTCCGCGTAAAAAGTTTCAATTTTTGGTCTAAGCGGGCACGGGGTGTAACAAATTGGTATCAGAGCTTCGGTTTAAGTGAATTAGGTTTCCACTTAGGGTTGCCTAGTCTTAAACCACTCGTAGAAGCCTTAGATGTAAGTGTTAGACTGCGCGGAAACTAATTGCTAAGTGTTAGACGTATTATGTTTTATGTTAGTTGAGCCTTTTGATAATTAGTGATGTATGCTTGTGATGGTGTTGTTGTGTATGAGATACAAGTCCATGGGGATTTGAGATGTTTAGAGTAGTAGTTGGCCGAGCACCTCGGTTGGTGCCGGTGTTGATATTGTGATTATGTGATGTAAGTCCGTAGAGGACTTGAATTGTTTATATGATTAGATTGCCGTGCACCTCGGTTGGTGCCGGTGATTTTGTATTGAGATATGTGAATGTATAGTAGAGCCATGGTGATGGCATGCGAGTAGAAATGCTATGTGGTGTTAGAGACAGGATTAGTAAGTGAACTAAGGTTTATGATGCCTAGCTATAAGATGGGCTATTGCTTGTGATTAGTTAGAAGGTCGATGACTTAGACAATGCTTGGTTATGCAATATGATATATGAGCCATAGACTTTATGCTTTGATTTATGTTATGAATGTTTTAACACTTGTCGGATAAGTGTTAAGCGTTATGATATGATTGCATTATATGATGTTAAGTGTTGTTGATTATATGATGATAAGTCTATGGTAAGTTTATTGTATGATTAAGCTTTATGTGATGTGCTTGAGAGCACGTTTGTATTGAATTGTATGAGATGGGATAGATGTAATAGAATGCGTGTTAGTTGTTGACCTAGTTGAGGTCGTTAAAGCTAAAAAGAAAACATTGATATGTAAAAAGAGTTAAGAAGCATGCTAATAATTTGAAAAAGCTTAAATGCTTAAAAAGATTTAGATAAGTAAGAAGTGAGTAGCGAAGTATGTTTATAGCTGATGTTTTGAGAAGCGTGAAATCTTATATGCTAAACTAAATGAGAAAGTTAAGGTGTAAAGTTAAGAAGTGATGAGAACATGTTGCATATAAAACATGATAAATTGATAAAGTGCTTGTGATATATGGTAAAGTATGATTAGTCAAAGGGATGAATAAAATATAGATTACGCTAGAAGTCATGGGTGACTTGAAGTGCGCTAGAAAGAAACGTAAAACATGAATGTGATCATGTTAGTATATAATTGGAATATGTATGATGAGATTGGTGATAGTGTAAAAGAATAAACCTATGTAAGGTTTGTATGCATACAAGTTGAATAAACTAAATGAAGTGACAGTATGAGGTGAGAACATGGTCAACAAGGGTTGACGGGAAATAGTAAGAGTGTGTTGTAAGAACACGTAGAAATGTATAAGTTGTAATGAATAAGCATTACATATAAATTGTCTAAATAAAGATGGCACATAGTTAGTGTATGAGTCAACTTGGGGTTGACGGATGAAAGATAAGTGCATTGCGGAAATGCTAACATAATAAATGTGAAAGTGTTATATAGATTGCCTAGATGATAGAAAGCGTGATAGTGAATGTCGAGATTGCGTAAGGCAATGAAAATTGAATAAATGATAGTGCGTGCCTAATTATGAAAGTGCAAGAAAGATAAAATAAGTAAAGATGATAAGACAGATATAGCTTGGATCCAATGCTCGAGTTTTGGCATCCTTTGGGATGGCCTAGTTTGCCTTTTATGGCATGATTGTTAGCTTGCCTTCACCGGCATGGTTTGCCTATATCCTTGGCATTATGTTAAGGTGTCTTTACGACACGATGGTAAGGTGTCTTTATGACACGATGGCAAGGTGTCTTTATGGCACGATGTTAAGGTGTCTTTATGGCACGAGGTTAAGTTGCCTTTTATGGCATGATGTTAGCTTGCCTTATGGCATGATTGTCAGCTTGCCTTTTTTTGGCATGGTGGTTAGCTTGCCTTATGGCATGGATGAAAGTTAGTGAGATTGGATCCAAGGCTAGAAAATATGAAAATTAGATAAGTACGAGTGTTAGGTCGGAAGCGTGTAAGTAGGATGGTTTATGGTTTCTTGATTTAAATGGATTGGGACGCCTTTTCATTTGAATGAAGAAATTGTAAATCACCGAACCATGAATTTGTATTTCTTGATTTACATAGATCGGGACGCCTTTTATGTGAATGAAGAATTACAAATGAGTGGGCTTATGTGTGACCGATATGACATGAGTACGGATAGTGATATGAGATAGTGAAAACTAAAACTGGTTACACGTCATAAGAAAGATAAATACAAATAAAACTTATAGTGGTGATAAGATAATGTGTGAAACCTTAAGTTAGACGTCTAAATTGAATTATGTTATATTTTGATAAGTTAATTTGTGAGCATTTCTAGAAATTGATAAGAAAGTTTGCTTAAATGATGCGTGTGATAGATTTTGAAAGGTGCCGTTGGTATGGTACTTTGTATATTTTTGAGATAAGTTGCCGGTTTTTAGTATAGATGTGTATTTGGTATTATGTGAAAGGTGAGATTTGCCGGATTTATGATGATACGTTGTGTTTAGTGCATTGTTGAATGCCGTGTTATAGTGTTGAAGTTTGACTCATATAGAGTCAAAGTAGTAGATATTTTCGGATGACAAGTCGTCATTGTTGGAAATCTTAGAAAAGTTTATGATGAGAAGTGTGCTTTTAGTGGATTATGAGTTGTGTTTATGTCTAGTAAGAGTATAATTTGCAAGATCATGTAGATCGTTGCGAGGAATTGGACTAGAAAGCATGAGAATAAGGACATGTTTATGTTGTGAATTAGTTTCGGATAGTTTTAGACGAGAGATTTCGGGGACGAAATCTAAATAAGGGGGGTAGAATTGTTAGACCCGTTTCCCGGGTATTGGGACCCCACCCTAGATGAAAATAGATAAGGGCCTTTCGTGATTGGCTAGCCAACATATGTTGTGTTTTAGTCAAACCCGATAGTCAAAATATGACTAAAGTGGTTATGTAAATATGATGCGTAAGTAAAGGGGCCTAAGTTGCCAAGTATTAAATATGTGTTATAAGTTAGTTTGTGGCCAAATTAGAAGGAATGGAACTTGAGGGGCCATTCTTGCCCATTGCCCAAAGATGTCACCTAACTAGTTATATCTAGATAATTCTCTCATTTTTGAGAGAGGGTGAGAAGGCCGGATATTTTAGAGAGAAGAAAAGAGAGGGAAAGTAAGGTAGGTGATGATCTATGAAGAAAATGATGAGGATCAAGTGTTATAGTCTTCCTTAGTAATGATCTTCCCACAAGTAAGTAATCTAGTGCCTTATTTAGTAAAGTTGTAGATGAGAAGAAAGTGGGAAATCATCATATGATGTGGGTATGATCATATGATGATTTGGATAGAAAGATGATTATGTTTTGATGGGTTTTAATAACCCTTGTTATGTGATTTATTATTATATTGCTAGGTTTTTATTATTTGTCAAGAATGATGATGAGGAAGGAAGATTATGATGATGATGATGATGATGTTTTGATGTTGTATAGCTTGGTTTGAGGTAAGTAAAATGATGATAGCATATGTTATATGAATTTCTATCATATTGTGTTATGTATGTTTATGTTGAGAGGATGAGCTTAGATATGCTTATGTGGTGCCATGTCTATGGCTTATGTGTTGAGATGATGCTATGGATATGTTGATGTTATGTGCTAGATGAGGCTTGAGTAGTATGCTATGATGTAAGTGTTTTATGTATATGATGCATTATGTGGATTGAAGTATAATTGTATGATATGATCGTTTTACTTACTAAGCCTTTGTGCTTACGATTTAGTTGTCTAACCATTTTGTAGGTTGGCATGCTTGTATGGATGGCTTGGATATAGTGATTAAGGATTTGGATATGCAAGAGTTAAGGTAGTGTTTATTTAGGAGCTTAGGTAGAATACCGAGCTCATTCAATATGATACCCCCGTGAGTCCATAAATGGTTTGTAATGTGGAGTCAAGTGTGAAATTGTATGTTAATGGAGTCATAACGATTTGGAAGTCTAACGGTGGGTCTAAGTATGTTTTATGTGTTTTTGAGTAAAGTTAAAGGGGCGTTTGGATTATGTGTGAAAATACCCATTTTGGGTCGTAAACGGGTCGAGTACCCTTGAATCATGTTTGTTATGTTAATCTAAGGCTTTTGGTAAAGTTTGGGTGGTTAACGGTGTGTCCAAGTGAGTTTAATGGTTTATGGTCAATGTTTAAGGGGGGTGTTTGGCAAAAGGGTAAATGTACCCATTTTGATGTGTAAACGGGTCAAGTGTCGTTGGAACATGTTTGGTATGTTAATGTAATGAAGTTGGTCAAGTTTGGTATAAAAATGAAGTGGTATAAGTGGTTTATGGTGTAAATGGGTCAAATGGGTTATTTGCATGACCCGTCTAATTTTAAGGTACTATTTCGGGTTGATTGGGTATGAAAATGATTTTGTATGTTATGTTAATGGCCTTGAGTGAGTTTGGTGTGGATATAAAGTAGCATGGGTCGGTTTAAGTGAAAAAGGGCCAAATTTCGGTTTGGTTATGCCAAATTTCGGTTTATACCGAAATTTGGTACAAAAGCCCAAATTTCGGTTTCAGTTTGGCAGATTTTGGTAAACTTTGAAAAATCATAACTTTTAATCTGTAAGTCTTCACGGGTCGTACCACCTATCGTTTTGAAGGTAATTGAGTCTACTTTCATTTAAAAATAGCCTTAAGGGCCGAATGTTTACCCATTTTTGTCAATTCATAAAAGAATGACAGCAGGTCAGTTTTGAGAGGTCGTTTCCGCGTAAAAAGTTTCAATTTTTGGTCTAAGCGGGCACGGGGTGTAACATTCTGTTACCTTTGGAGGAAGCAAGGGGCAGATTACTGGAAAAGGAAGAATTACTGTGGGCAATTTAGAATTTGACAATGTATCTTTTGTGAGAGAACTTGGGCAGTTCAATCTTTTCTCTATATCACAAATATGTGATACGCAGCATAAGGTGCTTTTTACTGAGACTGAATGTCTTGTATTGACTCCGGATTTTAAGATGCCTGATGAACATCAGATTCTTCTTAAAGTTCCCAGACAACACAACATGTACAGTTTTGATATGAAAGCATCTGAACCTGCAAAAGGTTCTGCCTGTTTAATTGCAAAAGCTACTTTGGATGAATCTATGTTGTGGCACAGAAGGTTAGGTCATGTGAACTTCAAGAATATGAATAAGCTTGTGAAAAATAATCTGGTTAGAGGTTTGCCTTCAAAAGTGTTTAAGAATGACCAAACCTGTGTAGCATGTAACAAGGGTAAACAACATAGGGCATTCTGTAAGGCTAAGTTAGAGAGATTCATTACTGAGCCATTACACACCTTACATATGGACTTATTTGGCCCTACATCTGTGCATAGTATTAATCATGCCTGCTATTGCCTTGTCATTACAGATGATTGTACTAGATATTGTTGGGTGTTCTTTATGTCTAGGAAGGATGAAACCACACCTTTGATTCAAACTTTCATTAGGCAGATTGAAAACCTACTTAACAAAAGAGTTAAAATCATTAGGAGTGACAATGGCACTGAATTTAAGAACAAGAGCATGATTGAGTTCTGTGGTAATAGAGGAATAAAACAGCAGTTTAGCAATGCTAGAACTCCACAGCAGAATGGAGTTGCTGAGAGAATGAACAGGACACTCATTGAGGTAGCTAGGACTATGCTAGCAGATTCACTTTTACCTACAACCTTTTGGGCAGAAGCAGTTAGTTGTGCCTGCTATATCTTTAATAGGGTTAGAGTGACCAAGCCTCAATACAAAACACCTTATGAGCTTATGTTTGGCCATAAACCAATTGTTAGCCATATAAGGCCATTTGGGTGTCATGTGACTATTCTTGATACACTCAGTGTTCTAGGGAAGTTTGAAGGAAAGTATGATGAAGGTTTTCTAGTTGGGTATTCACTGAATAGTAAGGCCTTTAGGGTTTACAATCTAGTGACTAAGAAAGTAGAAGAAAATTTGCATGTCAACTTTCTTGAAGAAAAACCCAATGTGCAGGGATTAGGACATAGATGGATGTTTGACATTGATTACTTAACAGATTCTATGAACTATATTCCTGTCTCCAAGGAGAATCAAGCTAACCCTGTTGCAGGTACCACATAAACTTCTAACCATGCAGGTACCCAAGATCCTTCAAATGCAGGGAACACTGCTCAAGAAAATGGAAGTGCAGAGCTGATTGTGATTCCTACCACAGAAGTTAAGTCTGCTGCAGCTATAGCAGATAACAAGAAGTTTTCTCCACAAGTGAAGGAACCTGTGTTCAAGTCTCAGGAAAAAGGAAAGGAGGCTACTTCTATCAATGATTCAGAGGATGTATTGTCTTTCAGAAAAGATATGGATGCTTTGGCTGATAAATATCTTGGAAAGCAGGATACCAATACTCCCAACACTACCAGTACTTCCAACTTTAAGTCTGGTAGTGCTGCTCAACCAGAATCTAATCCAAGTGCTGTTTGTGTTGACTCTGAGATGCCAGAACTTGGAGTGTTTTCAAATCCTAATGAAGGTATCTTTGAAGGAGCTTCCTATGATGAAGAAGGTGTCATAACTGACTTCAACAACTTACCCACAAAAGTGGCTGTAAGTCCAACACCCACACTCAGAGTTCACACCAATCATCCCAAAAGTCAAATCATTGGTGATCCTAAGTCTTCAGTTCAAACAAGAAGCAAAGTGCAAATACATCCTGATGCTCATGCACTTGTGAGTTTTGTTAAGAAACAACAAAGGGTCAACCATAAAGACCAGCAACACTGCTTATTTGCTTGTTTCCTTTCCCAAAAGGAACCCATCACAGTTGCTGAAGCATTGGATGATGAAAGTTGGATAGAAGCCATGCAGGAAGAATTGATGCAGTTCAAGTTGTAGAAGGTTTGGGTTCTTGTAGATCTACCTTATGGAGCTAAAGTCATTGGTACTAAGTGGGTCTTTAGAAATAAAAGGGATGAAAGAGGAGTGGTAGTAAGGAACAAAGCAAGATTGGTAGCACTAGGATATAAACAGGAGGAGGGCATAGATTATGATGAGGTTTTTGCTCCTGTAGCCAGGATTGAGGCTATCAGGTTATTTTTAGCCTATGCATCATACATGGGATTCAAGGTATATCAAATGGATGTTAAGAGTGCCTTTCTCTATGGCACTATTGAAGAAGAAGTGTATGTACACCAACCTCCTGGTTTTGAGGATCCTACTAATCCAAATCAAGTGTACAAGGTTATTAAGGCTCTCTATGGTCTTCACCAAGCTCCCAGAGCTTGGTATGCTACTCTTTCCAAATTTCTGGAAGGTCATGGATACATCAGAGGTGTGATTGACAAGACTTTATTCATTAAAAGAGACCAAAAGGATATCATTCTTGTCCAAGTTTATGTGGATGATATCATTTTTAGATCAACAAAGAAGTCTTGGTGTGTAGAGTTTGAAGGCTTAATGAAAGGCAGGTTTGAGATGAGCTCAATGGGAGAACTTACATTTTTCTTGGGGCTGCAAGTGAAGCAAAAGGCTGATGGAATCTTTATTTCTCAAGACAAATATGTTGCAGAGATTTTGAAGAAGTTTGAATTTGCAAATGTAAAGACTGCAGTCACTCCCATGGAAAACAAGGTGCCTTTAACAAAGGATGAAGATGCTGCTGATGTGGATGTGCATCATTAAAGATCCATGATAGGATCTCTCATGTATCTGACTGCTTCTAGACCTGACATTATGTATGCAGTATGTGTTTGTTCACGTTTTCAGGTATACCCAAAGACTTCACATTTTCATGTTGTGAAGAGAATCTTTAGGTACTTAAAGGGCAAACCCAATTTAGGCCTTTGGTATCCTAAAGAGTCATCATTTGACCTGACAGCCTATTCAGATAGTGACTATGCTGGTGCAAGTCTTGATAGGAAATCTACAACAGGAGGTTGTCAATTCCTTGGAAGCAGGTTAATCTCTTGGCAATGCAAGAAGCAAACAATTGTGGCCAACTCAACTACTGAAGCTGAGTATGTGGCAGCTGCTAATTGCTGTGGACAAGTCTTGTGGATTCAGAATCAGCTGCTGGACTATGGTTTGAATTTTATGAATACTGTTATCCACATAGATAATGAAAGCACTATCTGTATTGTTAAGAACCCAGTATACCACTTTAAGACTAAGCATATAGAAATCAAGCATCACTTTATTAGAGATTGCTTTGAAAAGAAATTGATTAGGGTGGAGAAAATACATACAGATTTTAATGTTGCAGACTTGTTGACTAAAGCTTTTGATGGCCCTAGGTTTAATTATTTGGTGGTCAGCATTGGTATGATGAACCCCTAGTTGGACTTAAGGGGAGGTTTGTGTTAAGGGGAGGTCAAAATGTAAAGTTTGTAAACTAACCAGCACTTAGGTTATTTTTAAGTCTTGTAGTTTTATTTTTAATTCTGATAGTTCTTTTAATTCTGTTAGTGATTAAAAAAAAATGTTTATGTTTTAGTTGCAGTGCTGGATTAGGTATGTTTTCTTAAAGATGATAAGTGAGACTATTGGAACTTCTCACTTGGTGGAGGTGCATAGCACTAACACAACAAAAGGTTATCAGTCCACCTTGTCTGACCCACACAAGGACTGGCTAATCCTGAGCAAACGGCTACAGGTAAAGATAGCTCAAATTCGTTTATGGCTGACAATTTGCCAAAAATTGTATGGTATTCAACTCACCATATCTGTGTTTGTGAAGAGTTGACTAGCCCACAAGGTTATGGCTTGTGGTAAAGGCTGTGGAAAACCATAAATGGTAATCAATTCACCATGATGAGGTGCTTTCCATCAAAGAATTGGCTAGTCCAAAAGGGTACAGCTTTTGGTAAAGACATAACAAATCTGTTGATAGTTGATGATTTACTAAAAATCATATGGTTATCGATGTACCATGGTCTTACACACCAAAACATTTGGCTACTCCAGTAGTGATGGCTATTGGTAAAGAGACATCAAATCCATTAATTTTCAATGATTCACCTCTCACAGGAGTTAATACACTTGGAAGTGATGAGAATAGATATGAAACTTAAATATGAATTGATGTACAAAATGTCATGGTTGCTGGAAAGATCAAGTGAAATGCATATCAGATGCTGAGAATATCAAGTTGCTGCACAAATACTCAAATTTGCAGATTTCAAGTGTTTTGAAGATCAAGATAATTCCAATCCTCATAAGCTTACTCAGAAGGAACTTGAAGTTCATGGAACATGAAGATCAAGTTAGGGGAGGATTGTTGGGAATTATCACAAGGTACGAGGAAGACCAAGTGAAGACAGACTTAAGTCTGGTAGTTACATTATTAAGTCTGGTCATGGTTAAGTCTGGTAATGTAAATGTTAAGTCTGGTAATTGTATTAAGTCTGGTTGACTTATTAGTTAAGTCTGGTCAGTGAAAATAGGAAAGTTTGTTAGATATAAGTTAGGAAAAGATATGTACGAGTTAGGTATCTTTATAGAAGATACGTGATATCTTTTCACACGGTTTTGTAATTAGGGTTTCCTTCAAGTATAAAAGGAACCCTAAGGGTAGAATACACAGATACGTACGAATTGTGTGTGTTAGTAATATATACGAAGTTAGTGATAACTCATTGTTCTTCATTGTTCTTGTTAATATTCCGCGTTAACATTAACAAATTGTTAAGAGTTTCTCACTTGGATTGATTTGGATTTATTCAAGTCATCCACTAAGTAATCAAAGGCTACTTAGAGATCCATACAAATCGTGGACCAACAGCAACCATGTTGGTCTTTGAAGTTATGCATGCTTGTCCTTTAAGTTAATAATATTGGTCATTGAAGTTGCTTAAGTTATGTTTTTATGCTCGTGTTTTAAATGTTTGGGTTATTAGATTTTAACAATTAAGAGGGAAATACTAAAATGTAGTACTATAACTTGTATGAGCTTTTTTTTTTTTTTTTTTTTTTTTTTTTTTTTACCGGCACTGTAACTTGTATGAGCTGATGACATTTATTAGTGCATAAGATAAAATCATGCTACCTTTTTAAAGTTGTATGTTATTTAAAAGTAAACGTTTTATTTGAGATAAAATGATTACTTTTTTAACATGTAAACTATCCAACAATCCTTATCATAGAAAAGTTTACTCTTATCTATCTTTTTAGCTTGTTTGAATTTTTAACTACTTGCGCAAAATTTTACTACTGATACTTCATTCAAATAACTTCGATAGGATTTGGAGCGTGTAATTTGAATTATCGATAAGTTTTCCAAGTCAAATTGGTGGTGCCCACTATTTTTGTATTCTAATTACTGGTACTAGTATAGCATTATTCAAAATTTCCCTCCTAATCTTAATATTTTAAAAGTGTTCTCAACGTCGTATTATATATAATACGAGTATTTGGTTACAAACTTTGCTTACACCATGATTGTTTTATATTTAAATGAACAAGTTGTGGCTAACTTCATACGCTAATGAAACATGGACATGCAAGAAAACAGAATACATGTATGTACTTATCGGAAAAAACTATCGATATTTTTGTTGACCTCATTTAGTTTTTTCGATCATATATGATTGTTAACAAAATGTCGTCACGGCAATTTAATTTCAGAAAACATACATTGTTTAAGATGCAAGTGTTGATATGACATGACCTAAAGAAATTACCCAATTTTAATGCATATGGATGGGGCTCACTAGGCATTTGAAGTTTAAATATGACACAACATTCATATCAAAATATGACACACATCACACCAATACTAACCACAATTATTAGGCCTACCAAACGAACAAAAAAATATTACTATGTCGAACAGAATGTTTGGTAGACGGTTTAACCGGTTCGGTTTAAAAATTAACCGGTTTTTTTAAAACCGGTTCCGGTTTTTTGGACCAGTTAAAAAAAAAACGGTTCCGGTTTGCACCTCTAGGTAGACCTAATTCACCGTGGTTCTGAGTCACAAGCCACAAAACAAAGTATATAAACAAACTGTAAATATGACTTAAACTTTACTAATAGTAAAAAAAACTTTTATTCATCTCTAATCTACAAACTTGTAATGAACTTGTAACGAATGCATCCATAATAACATTGCAACCAACAAATGTTAGTTATTCAGCACAAGACTCGTAGCAACCGCAGACTTGATCTCTCAACTCGTTTGGGTTGGCTGATGACGCTTTCGCATTATAATCATCAAGAAAATACATATAGCTACCACTAGAATAAATACACATATGACATACAGAAAAATTACCTTCTTGAACCCATTCGAAAGCCTATACATATGTTTAAGCTGAAATTCCACATATATTTTATGGGATTTCATTTATCTGCTCCAGGGACTCTTCTTCACCTTGGAGCTCTCATTAGCTATTCTTGCTTCAAGTTTTTACATAAATAAAAACTAAATATTCTGCAACATAATCGTCCCACCAAGCTTCAAGGACAATGCTTTTTTTTCTAGAACAGCTTGCTTTTCACGGTATATACTTTGATGGTGAGTTTTTAAGCATAAAATAACTTCAGACGGGTATGACATCAGCATTTTGGTTTTTGTCGCAAGTCACTACAAGACCTTCAACGTAAGTTGGAAAAAGACCGCAACCCCAGTGGCATCCAGTGGAAATTGGTCTGTTGGTGGAACGATCATGAGCACATTGTCATGTCGTCTTACAACCCCCATCACGCTAACTGTACTCCCTTCTTTGATATATCTGTCATGAAGAACCACTTAATTATACCGACAGTATTGAAAAAAACACAAACTATTCAATCTACAACATAATTGTACTATGAGGGATCGACAATATTCTAACCAATTTATTTTGAACACCTTGTGTCTAGTTCTTTTAGACACACAGACGCTGAGACACATGCACTAAAGTTCACAAAACAAGACAGACCATCATTTAAAACAGTTTTGTTTGGTTTGTTGTGACCACATTATCTTGTTGGCATGTACAATAACCGAATTAAATTTCTGAACCCTGGGATGTTGAACAATATGCGTTCTGTTATCTTGCTGGCATATACAAAAATCAATCACATGTGTTGTTAATAATTCAATCTCTCTTTCTTTCATATGAATACCCACCCAATCAAATTTCAAACAACTCATCTAAGATTACGAGCACATTTACCTATCTATTGGTATTTCTTTTTTCTTTGAGCAAATCTATTGGTATTTCAAAATAGCATTAATCCAATAAAGAAAGTAAAAATATAATTTAACTGGTCAACGAGGCCACAAGAAAAAGAACACTATGATGTACCAAGTCAACGACTTTTGTCATGAATATGAGATAATAACTTGTGTGTTTTCAGTAACTTACCCTTCTTTAAGGCGCATGACACGGTCATCGCATGACAGGCTGCGATCTGCAAGCCAGCTTACAAAGCTTGGAGATGACTCTCGATTTTCCTTGGTTATGTCTACAACCGTTGTTTCTTTGACAAAAGGAGCTACTTTGGCTCCATAACCTGCCTTTACCACAGCCCTTAACCCAGATTGGAAGTCCGATATGTAAAAATCAGCCATGTATTTCTGCAAATTAAAGGAAACAATCGATTCATCTATAAGATAGCACTACATGTAAGAGCATATTATGATGTAATCCCATTAATAAATACATATAATAACATAAATAGGAGCAAGAAAAACTAAAGTTTCTGCCCAAAAACATTTTAAAATTTATAAAACAGATTCATATCGTGTGCATTTAATTTCAATAGGGACCAGTCGCTAAATTGGTTTAGAATAAACCTTCGTAAGAACTTTTCAAACTTTCATTTCAAGAAGGAATAAAAAGTATTTGTAGATTGGTCTCAAGATTATAACATTTATAACAGAGTTACTTTGTTCTTTGGCCTTTGCAGACGATGTAAAGATTAATTGAGTACCATAATACAGTCACCAGTAAAAAAACACGTTAGAGAACAAAATTCTAGATGTTAGCTGATTCTATGACAGATTGAACTAACCTCAGAATTCCTACATCCCCAAGAGAAGCAGTGGTGCTTCGGATTTGCTGACTTTCCACCCCACCCTTTGTATTCATACAATTCCGTAGAAACATAAACACACCTAGGAACTTTCTGAAATGAGGATTCAAGAGGAAGGCTACCACACGTGACAACCTGCCAATGAGTATTTATTCCAACATTAATATAGTCACCAAATTATCGGCAGGTGATTGGCATTTTAAAACCATTGTGCTTGGAACTTCATTTCAAACAATCAAACTCGTAAAAAAGATGTTATCCAATTCAATTAAAGGGTAACACTCAACAGCATAGAATTTTTAATGTCATTCACTTTTGTCACTCGACTTTATAAATCATTACTGAAGTCTAAATACATCCATAATGTGTTAAAAATTATCCAGCTTGCGAGCATGTTATTATAGGTTTAATCTATTTGGATAAGTATAGTGGTTTTCGTAACAGTTAGTTCGATCGTGTAAGTTTAAGGTTCTACTTTTCTATACAACTCATTTGTTGGTCCCTCATCAAGTAAATTAAATCTTCATCTATCTTCTATCCTGACATCATATAAAAAGGCCCCCACAAAGCTTAAAGAATCTTGAACCCAAACAAAGTAAAATTTTCCTAGCTCAGTAAAAGGCACATAATCCAGCTATACAAATCAAGAACGGAAAAACCATTCACCAAGCTCACGATTTGAAGAAGACATGTAGTTGGTAAATAAGAAGCTACATAAACCTCAAAGAGAATACTATACTTATCTACAGCTCACAAGATTAGAAGCCACCTAAAAGATATATACCATCTTTGAACATATTCAAAAACAAATACTTTTATTCCTCAATGTTAGCCACATTGCACACCCATTGTAATCAACAAAACCAGTCAACTCCATAACACCATACCCTTATCCTAAATACCAACATATAATTAACCTTAAAAAAGTTACCGCAATATCCTTATGGGAAAGTGCACATTTCTAATTTAATCACGGCCCCATTGCCCATACTCAATCAGATTAAAAAACATCAATAATTGATTAGAATATACAAGTACACCAACTTCCTCAAAATTTAATCTTTTAATCAACTACTCACTATCTAATATAATACTCGTACTATTCTTAGTAAGTAGCAATCATAGCTACCATTTTTTTATACGCAAGTGGATTGACCCATATAACACAATCTACAATTCAACAAGACATTTAAGAATACATTCTATACTTAGTTGAACTAGTTTAAGGTTATTAGTTTCGGCTTTATGTTTCATAAGCATGTTGTTTCTGGCTTAGTTTTAAAACAAATGATCTTATATAAGTCCATAAGGGAGTTTATGAGCTTATTTGCTTTCAGTTTATGGCTATGTTTGGCGCAGAGCTTTTTGGAGCTTTTTAGGGCAATGAGCGGTGAGAATGAGCTTTTTTATTTTTGATGTTCGTTTGGTAAGGGAGCAATGAGTTGTAGCAATTTTTTAAGAAAGCTTTTTTCCCAATGCTTCCTTTTGAAGCTGTGGATATTTACAAGCGCTGTGGATATTTACAGCTATGTTACCAAACGTTTTTATTTAAAAAACAGCTACTGCTCACGGCTACTGCTCACGGCTACTGTTCACAGCTACTGCTACTTTTACCAAACACAGCCTATATTTCATAAGCTCCATTAATGTGGCTTATTTTGAGACTTATGGGCTTATATAAATGTAACATAAGATTCAAAATAACATAAGGCGAAACCAGATAAGCTTGTAAACTATATACATTAAACTAGAATTAGAAAAATGTGAAATTTACCCCGGTAACCTTGACAAACTGGCCATCAAGAGCACCGCGAAGCTCGGCATCGGGGTATTTTCGCAAATACGACAGCATTCGTGTCTTCTGATAAGCAAAGTTCCACAAAACAACAGCACCAGCAAGCACAAGAAGAGCAGCAACACCCACCAGAATTAACGGCTTC
This sequence comes from Artemisia tridentata subsp. tridentata, assembly GCA_021014915.2. Classification (NCBI taxonomy): domain Eukaryota; kingdom Viridiplantae; phylum Streptophyta; class Magnoliopsida; order Asterales; family Asteraceae; genus Artemisia; species Artemisia tridentata. The sequence goes on along the minus strand of CP139507.1, from coordinate 3,998,220 downwards.
TTAACCGCCACCATTAAAAAAGTCCCAATCATCAAACCAATGACAGCAGCCACAAGCAACATCCACATTAACGTTTTCGACACCTTAAACCCTAACCTGACGTCATCATATCCTAAAGTTGTCACAGCTGTACCGTACACTGTCTTCCCTTTTGCTGGTGCCGGAGTTTGTTCCAAGGATCTCCGGCCGACACTGGATCCGAGTGGGCCGGATGTTAGCAACCCGGTGGGTTGGAGGCCCGAAATTGGACCCGACCCGGAATTTCTTTTAACAATGGGCCCTGACCCGGAATTTGGTCCAGACCCAGGATTCCTTTTAACCATGGGCCCTGACCCGGAACTTGGACCCGACCCGGGAGGTCTTTTGGGTAAGGGACCTGACCCGGATCTGAATGAACCGGTGGTGGTGGTGGTCGAAGGGATGTCGAACATTTTAGCGAGTTCGCCGGATTTGGTGACGTCGCCGCCGGTGTAGGGGACGGCGCGTGAGAGGGGAGTGGGTTGGCGGGGAGTATGCTGTGGGTCGGGTCGACCCGAGACGTATAAGCCATTGCTGAGCTGGTGAGATGGGATTCTGGTGCCCATGAATGAGTAGTAGTAAGTGGGACAAAAAACAAAAAGCAAAATGAAATTTTGCAGAAAGGCAAGTGTGTGTGTGTTTTTAGTGCGTGAAAGTGAAGAGAGAGAGAGAGAGTGAGTAATAGTGGTGGAAATGGAGTCCCACCAAGATGAATAAATTCGTGCGTTTTTACATTCTACAATACTCGCGGTGTATTTGTTTAACGTTTTTTCTATCCATGTCACTTTCATATTTTAAAATTTAAAGTAAACGAGCGGGGGCACCCACTCGTTGCTACGGAATATTGTTTAAAAAAAAAAAAAAAAAAAAAAAAAAAGGTTATTATTAAGGACTGAATTTGCAAAAGTTCGCTAACTGGGGACTAACGGTGCCATGTACAGCTAACCTGAGGGACCATTTTTGTAAATTCGTTAGGAACAGTACACGGCCTGTTCACCACTGTTTTGCACTGTAGCAGTACTATTCTGCACTGTTTGGTACTGTATCAAATATATTTTCAATTTTAGTCCCTGAAAGTGGCGGTTTGTTTCAAAGTTAGTCCTTAAGGACTAACGATGAAAATAAAAGTTAACCTTAGGGGTTGTTTCTGTTTAATAATTACACAGAAACAGCCCCTGAAGTTATTGTTCCGTTGCAAATTTAAGTCACAACTGTTAGGTAACGGCCGTTAAGGACTACCTTTGCAATGGATCAATAATCTCATGGTCTAAAATGAAAATTGCCTGCGTACTGTAGCAACAGTGTTTGGGGGGGACTGTTACACGACTTTTAGTATATATATATAATTACATAAATGCTCCATGTGGTTTGTCGAAAATTTCACCTATCGTCCTTCAAACTTAAAAGTTGCATATATCGTCCCTATCACCTCCAAAGAATAACACTCGTGATCCTTTTAGGTACGATAGGTGAAAAAATTTTAAGTTGCATATATCGTCCCTATCACCTCAAAAAAGGACCACGGGTGTTATTCTTTGGAGACGATAGGGACGATATATGCAACTTTTAAGTTTAAGGGACGATAGGTGAAATTTTCGATAGACCACAGGGAGCATTTATGTAATTTACTCTAAAATTTAAGTTGATTATAAAGTGTAAATCTGAATTAAATAATGTTGTTTATTTTTTTTTTTATTTTTTTTTTTAATACATGTGTTTCCGACTCGACATTGTGAGCCGACTAATCTCATGGCAACTACTCTTTTTGGATAGCCCGGAGTCGTCGCAGGTGAACCTCCGTGGCCAATGGGGGATTAATTTTCTCCACAGGTTTCGAACCCAAGACCTCTTGTCACTTTCGTCCTAAGAGGTTAAGCCCTTACCACTGGGTCACCCCCATTGGTTATTTTTGTTTAACTGTCTTAATGAATTTAATTATCCGCCTTTTTTAATATATACATTAAACAATCACAATACAATGAATAAGTAACTTATAATGAAGCACTTTTATCATATATTTAACTTAGTAAAAAACAATTATTGATAACTGCGGCAGGCTGCTGGAGATGGAGATGATGACGGCGACAAAAGGTGGTCGACCGAGGTTGGAGGTGGTCGGTGGCGGCTATGAAAAGGAAGGGTGTTTATAGGTCGAAAGGATGAAGGGTTAAGAGTCAATAAGACTTGTGCATCACCTCTTATTATGTAAGATTTGTAAGGTCTTGCCGTCTCCGACTAGAAAAAAGAACAAACAACCAAACAACCTCCACGTTTGATCACCTCTGATTGGTAAAGTGGTAAGAACCTGGTAAGACATGATCTTTTTGTAAAAAACGAACACACCCTCAATTTCATAAGACGTACTGGTTTATCTAGAGTTAAGATCTTGCCAAGTATTCTCAAACAACGATAACTTTATCTCTGTCGTATATAAATCAAAAACGTTTGTTTAAAACTTAAATATACGGAGTACGTAATATTCAATCCCTAAAATACCTTTTAAAACTCAAAGTTCAGTCTTTTGTTTAACTTTTCATATAAAACTCAAACAACATTGCCTTAATGAAATTGTTGCCATAATATTGTTTCTAGTCGAAAATTTAAAAAATATTCATGACAACTTTTTTGAATATAGTTTCCAAAAAAAGAGGAGACCTTTTCTTGTGTTTAATCAACATCAATAATTTATAAAAATTCATCCACAAACTCTACTATATAAAATACCATATTTTAAAATTGATGCAATGTTTGATCTTTCAGTTTCACTAAATGATTTTATACGTTCTTTGATGTATTTTAAGAATTGTTCTTTGAGTGGAACTGTAATACCCGAATTTTCAAAACATGTAAAATGACCAAAATGCCCTTACTATTTTAAATTTTGATTTTAAAACTTATAAAATACCAAATTAATTCCAAACCTTCGGTAATGAGCTACATATGAAGTGAAATAATTGTGAGACAACCTTTTAACATTTATACATGTCCAAAAATTATTGTCACACTTTAATATATATGTATATTTACCGAAATACATTATACTTAATTATTTATATTTAAAATAAAATATATTAAGGATAATTACAAGTTAAATTGGGAAAAAAAATCACAAAATTGATAGACATTTGATTTGGCCAACTAAGAAACGTGTGAAATGATCCCCCCCCCATATCTCGGAATTCTCCCTTATTTAGCTAATTCCCTTATATTTTCCTTCTAATAACATACCGAAAATCATAATTCACAAACCAAAAACTCTCGCTAGTTCATACGATTTTCTGGAGCAAATTGGGTATTTTTCAGGTCATAATAAAGGTTCAAGGAAGCTAGGAAAAATAGTCTTGGGGTCGTGGAGTCGTTTGTTTGATCCGTGGTGATTCTTTTGTTTCGAATTTAGCAAACCGAGAGGTATAAATTCTTACGCCTAATTTACACGTTCTAAAATTCATTTGGCATTTTTACTATGTTCTTTATATCACATATGAATCATATAAAATATTGGATTTGAATCATGCATGCTTATTTAATCATATGATAATTAATGGGATTAAAACCCTAAAAACGTAATTAATTTCTAAATGGATCATGCGATTTTTCTGGGTCATGTACATAATTTTTATGGGTTATATTATAATCATACAACTCTGGAAAAATGATATTCGAAATTGTGGAAGTCTAAAACCCCTTTGATTAATTTTGTTTTCTAATCGGAGTTTTGGGAAAATAAAAGAAAAAAATACAAAACCCTAATTATACGATTAGGGTTAGGTTTTTGGGATTTGATCTGATTCATAAATGTGTCATAATGATTATAGAATGATTTCTAATGATTATGATAATTAAGGCTAGGTTTTGGTAATTTAAAAGGGTTTGTACCGATTGGTTTTTAAAAGTAAAGGGGGTTGTTTTGTCAATTCTGAAACTTAAGGGTTATTTTTATAATGTTAATTAGGTCAGTACCAAAGTGCAAAAAATATAATATGAGGTCCTTATGTGTAAAAATTGCAAGATATGGAATTATGTGTAAATTTAGGGTTTCGAATGAAAATTAATTAAATAGAGGGACTAAAAGTATAAATTCTGGAAACTTGAAGGTGTCTCGTGTAAATACTGATATTAAAGGTGTAATGTGTAAATTTGAGTATTTATGGGCTTAATATGTAATTGTTATTAAATTATGATTTGAATTATAAGTTTTGTAAAGTTAAGGGACCAAATGTGTAATTTCTGAATTCTGAGGGTCTGATTCGTACTATGCTTAATTCTGAGGTTACATTCTGTAATTTTGTAAAATAATATGCTTGTTTGGTAAACATGGATATTACAGGGATTAAATCATGAATTATGTAAATCTAGGGTTTGTTTTGTAAATATTGAAACTAGAGGGTTATAAACTGTAATCTGTGAAACTAAAGGGATTAGGATGTCATTCTGAATAAAATGAGTATTTAAATCAGTAACTAAAAGTATTTTCATGTTAGACCTTTGAATTTAGAATATTTGCATTTAAAACCCTAAAATATGAAAATCTGTCATAATTAACCCTAAAGTTTTGCAACTTGATAAAATATACCTTAAGCCCATAATAATCTGTAAATAAGGACTTAACCTACTATGTAATAATAGTATCTTGTTAAATATGGAAATCTGTTAATTCTGGAAACCTGCTAAATAAGGAAAGTTGTTATTTCTGGAAAGTTACATAAAAAGGAAAAGTTGCTAAAAATGGAAAGCCGACTAAAATAAGTAATCCGAATTAATCAAACTATTAATAAGACAATCATGAATTCGTGTAGATCCGCTGAAGATGGAGTTTGCTTCCGACCCTTATTGTTCTGTTGTGTACTTGCGGTATAAGGTACAGATACTCTGAACCTTCTCACAGGTTTCTCATGATCTCTTTCATTTTTCTGATCTGTCAGTTTCTGTATTGATGCCATTGCTATGATCCCCTTACTTTGAACCTTTCATATGATCCCCTTTGTTATAATTCCTGATATGAACTTTGTTATGAAACTTGATTCTGAACCATCTGTTATAAACCCTTTTGAAATATGAACTTGTTATAACACTCTGATTCTGATATGGTATCTGATTCTGAGTTCCCTTGATAAACTGAACCCTGTTTTATTCCTCTGATACTTGACATGATTCGTTCCTCACCTTGTGACCTGAATATGCAAACCTCTGAATACCCTGAAGATTCATTTTGACATTATAACTGAAATTGGAAACTTTCCTTGATGATATATAAATGTTTTTGAGAAAAGCTTTTGAATACGATGCTATACCAACTTTGAATTGAAACTGCACTAAGGGTTTTATGAAAATCTCTTTTAAAGACTATCTTTATAAAAAGGTTTTACTAAACATCATTTCATGAAAGTCACTGAAAGATTATTTTAAATACAAGTTTAATATGAAACCTTTGAATTAAAATCTTTTCTATGAACCTATAAACCTTTTTTATTATGAATCTTTGATATGACCTATTGAACCTTGATTTGAACCTTATTCTAAACCCGGTTATAAACCCTTGTTTTGAAACTTAATTTGAACTTTGATATAAGCATTAATCTGGTATACTATTTCTGAACCTGGACTTGAACATTGTTATAAACTCTGGTATAAACCTATCTAATTTCTGAACCTCTGATATACACTTCTGTAACATCTTACATGGACCTTATAATCTGAACCTTTTGACATGACCCTCTGTTTATGACATGATACTTGACCTTTGACCCACGGTTTGATACCCGAGCCACCTCACTAGGCATGAGGGTTTCATGTCCATGTCATTGATGCACCGATGGCATGACTCTAGGGCAGGAGAGTGATGACCTGTCCCGTCCTTGACTTTATTTTATCTGGTGTGTATTGGTATACTCTGGCCACCTGGGGCGTATGGTCCATAGGGGTGTAATCGAGCCGAGTCGAGTCGAGTATTTTTCGAGTCGATCTCGAGTTGTTCGCGAGTTGTCTCGGCTCGATTACACCCCTATATATATATATATATATATATATATATATATATATATATATATATATATATATATATATATATATATATATATATATATATATATATATATATATATATATATAGGGGTGTAAATGTGTAATCGAGTCGAGTCGAGTAGCTCGCGAGTTGTCTCGGCTCGTTTAAAATCGAGTCGAATCGAGTATTTTTCGAGTCGATCTCGAGTTGCTCGCGAGTTGTCTCGGCTCGTTTACACCGGTATGGATGCATCCTAGATTTGTTCTGTTTCTGTTATCTGTTTATATTATCTGTTATATCTCTGGTGACTGATGGTGTGTACGATACACGTCTTTCACAACCTCTGGGAGCTAGCTACTCCATTTGATACATGAGGACACCCCTCATATTATCTGGTTACTGAGAGGACACCCCTCTGATTGATGATGATGGCATGGTTATATATATTATATCTCTGTTTCTGGGCTCGTGGTGGATTACTGTTTACCTTTACCATATACATTACTTACCCTTGACCTTGTTATACCTTGCATTACTTCCTTTTACCTTTACCTACTTATTATTCCCTATCCTTTATCCTTACTCCTTTATTTATCCTTTGATTCTGATTATATCTGCATGACATATATTTCTGACACTCTGTACTATTCTTTATTACTGCTTTGTTACCGTTATATCTGTTCAGTGAGCTCTCGTAGCTCAGCCGCATTTCTTTTCCTGCGGCAGGTTTAGTAGGAAGCTGGGTATGAGTGGAGAGTACTATTGGACTTAGAAGACTACACTGTGATAGATATTTTGTTATAGAGATGACTAGAATAATTTATATTTTCAGACTTAGTGTTTATTCCTCTGTAAATTTTGTATTTCCTTGTAATTTCTTATAACCTTTGTATTCCTTTGTATTATTGAAGATGTATGCTTCTGATATGTCACCATTATTGTGACATCTCTACCCTTGTCGGGTCGGGGTGTTACAGGAACTATCGAATGTTAGAACATTTTTCAATTACATTTTAATTATTTTACATTGTATGTGTAAACGTAAAACACTTAACTCCAATATCGCAACCATAACTGTTTGTCGTTATAAAATCATGTTGCTATGCATGAGCACTCGCCTAATAAATTAGAAAATATGTAAGTGGACCGATAATGCCAAAATGTAAAAAATCAATGTTTCTATGAGTCTTAATTATAACCTCAAAAGCCTATTTTTATCATAAAAAAAAATTTTCTAGTGGGAACTTGATCGATAGAAACTATAAGTTCTACGGAGATTAAACTTTATTAATGATAAATCTATACTACTAAAAGATTCAGTCACATCATTAAATGTGGAGTATTAAAGTTGGAGTCGATTGTGGAGTCATAGCAATCAAGGTGAATATGAAGTGTTTGTGGAGTCATAACAATCAGGGCAAATGGCACAAAAATGTAATCAACTTATTGTTAGTTTCCAATCAAGGTACTCTACATTTTTTCTTGCACATAAAGGCGGCCAACTTTTTTTTCATCTGATTTAGGTTTTTTACTAACTTTCGTTAACCCACTAACGACCATTTCGTTACTAAATTACATGTTTGGTCCTTGAGTTTGTATAGTCATTTCACCACCACCACCTGTCACCTCTACCACCACCACCACCACTACCGACCACCACCATCCACTACCACTACCAGCCACCGCCACCATCACCACCAACCACCGCCACCATCACCAGCCGCCACCACCCACCATCTCTACCACCACCGTCTGCCACCACCACCATCAACCGCCGCAACCACCTCCACCACCACCGTCCGTTACCATCACCATTAACCGCCGCCACCACCACCATCCGCCACCACCGTCCGCCACCATCACCACCAGCCGTCTCCACCACCAAGGTAGTGGGTGGTGGTAGTGGCGGTTGGTGGTGGTGGTGGTGGTGGCGGCGGTTGGTGGTGGTGGTAGATGGTGGTGATGGCGGCGGTTAGTGGTGGTGGTGGCAGAGGTGGTGGGTGGTGGTGGTGGCGGACGGTGGTGGTGGTGGCGACGGCTGGTAGTGGTGGTGGATGATGGTGGCGGGTGGTGGTGGTGGACGTAGGTGGTAGAGGTGGCAGGTGGTGGTGGTGAAATGACTATACAAACTCAAGGACCAAACATATAATTTACTAACGAAATGGTCGTTAGTGGGTTAACGGAAGTTAGTAAAACACCTAAATTGGCCAAAAAAAAAAGTTGGTCACCTTTATGTGCAAGAAAAAAAAGTGGAGTACCTTTATTAGAAACAGACCCTAAGTTGATACCATTTTCCCTAACAATCAAGGTGACTATGAAGTGTTCATGTAGAGTCTTATAAAATATATAAATACTTCAATTTATGAATATTGATCACATCTAATTGTTGTAACCATAGTTGTCAAAATCACGATCCTGATCGTAGGATCGTACGATCCTACACAAAAAAAACGATCAGGATCTTAACAAGATTGTAATTTAAGTAGGATCGTAGGATCGCACGTAGGATCGTAGGATCGCCTATTTTCTTTTTAGTTTTTTTTATTTTATTATTATTATTTTTTTTTAATTTTATTTTAGTTTTTTTATGTTTTGCTATATTAACTTATTAATTATAAGTCTATGTCTTAAAGCCCAATGACTAAAAATTCTTCATTAAAGCTATTATTTTGATGCTGTTAATTGATTATCTTTTGCAAGATTAATGAGTGTCAAATCATTGTGCTTTTATGGACTATTTAGAAATAGTTTAGATTTTTATTTTTATTTTATTATTTTTTATTTTTTATTTTTTTTTTATGAAAAACGATTTCGTGCTTTGTAATATGTCAAAAGCTTGTTTTTGAAGTAAACCATCTAGATACTTGACCCAATTTTGTTCATAATTTATTTTATGTTTCATGTAAAAGCATGAATTATGTGTTAAAATTTTAAGTAATATTATCAGAATATCCTAATTTAATTGGGGAAATGACGCCTACATCCAAATGTAGGCAATTGCTTCCATCCTTTTTGTAAAAAAAATAAAAAATGTACAGTTTACTCCCTCCAGTAAGTCCCTGTTACATGTTTTTCCCCTGTCCCTACCTTTTTTTTCAAAGGGGATGTAGGCATCATATCCCCAATTTAATTTATTTGATTATCAAGAAAAAAATATTGTTTTGCCCTCTATTATAAATTAGAGTAAACGTCATAAATCGTCCCTGTGGTTTACCGGATCCAACGAAAATGGTCCCTGAACTTTTTTTTTCCTGGATCCAGTCCCTGTGGTTTACACCAGTAACGGGTTTGGTCCCTTGACCGGGTTTTCCGTCAGTTTGACCATTAGTTCAAGGGCATATTCGTCATTTTAAACAAAAAATATATTAAGAGTAAACCCATCGCTGAATCCCAACTCGATCTATCCTCCTCCTTGACAAACATATGAATGCGTATCCAATCTATCAAAATCAAATAGGCCACCTCTTCAAATCCGCCCCCACCATCTCTCTCTTTCACAAATCAATCAATCAATCAATAAACAAGAAAGCAATGGCAGATGAAGACGATGGTCAGAACCACAAGAAGAATGAGTTCGAAGATCTCCTTCGAAAGCTACTACCGATCGGAGCTCCTTTACTCGACGAATCCCAACTCAATTACTCAATCTCTGTTGATTACCAACCACCACCTCAGAAACACACTCTTTCACATAATCCCATCATTAAAAACACCACCACACCTTTTACTAAACCCACTAAAACCCCACTCAAATTCACTTCTTTAACACATCAAGATCATGATTTGTCTAAAAGCTTTGTGATTTCGATACCCTTTGAGGAGAAGAACAATACCCAGAAACAGAATTTCGAAAAGATTAGTATTAAAGAAGTTGAAGATTTTAGTACTAGCCATGAAAATGTTTTTTCTTTAAGAAATGACAAGAATAAGAAAAAGATTTGTAATAGGTGTGAAAAGGGTATTAGGTTAAGAGAAAAAGAATGTTGCATTGTTTGTGGTGCGAGATATTGTAGTGATTGTTTATTAAAAGCCATGGGGTCGATGCCCGAAGGTCGAAAATGCGTGGGTTGTATTGGGAAACCAATTGATGAATCAAGGAGACATAAGTTGGGGAAGTGTTCAAGAATGTTGTATAAGGTTTGTTGTGTGTTGGAGGTTGAGCAGATTATGACGGCTGAGAAGGAATGTTATGTGAATCGGATTCGACTTGAGCAGTATGTTGTTAATGGTAGTGAGTTGAATTGGATTTGACCTCAGCAGTTTGTTGTTAATAGTAATATGGTGGTGGTAGTGAAGGTGATGGTGATGGTGATCTATTAATGTAAGGTGGATGTGGTGATGGTGATGGTGGTGGGGGAGATTTGTATATATATGGTGGGGGGAGGCTTATTGATATGGGGAGGAGGAGGCGAGGGAGATGGCGATGGTGGTGACTTCTTGAAGAAGGTGGTGGTGGTGGAGAGGTGGTGGTGGAGATGGAGAGGGAGGTGGTGGAGATGGAGAGGATGAAGATGAGGGTATATTCGTCATTTCAGTCCTCCAATAATGGTCAACTGACGAAAAAACCCGGTCAAGGGAACAAACCCGTTACTGGTGTAAACCACAAGGACTAGATCCGGGAAAAAAAAAGTTTATGGACCATTTTCGTTAAACCCGGTAAACCACAGGGACGATTTATGACGTTTACTCTATAAATTATGTCGTTTCATTTTCCGATACAATCCATTTATCTTTTTGCATTAATCTATATACTGTAATAAAAAAAAGTCACAAAATCACGTACCAATAAATTAACACTATATATTTGCATTAATCTAAATGTTATCACGAAAAACCTATAATAAAAACATTGAACAAGAAGTAGGTGCACGCATGTAGTAACTTTGTGCAAGTGAGTATTGCAATATATCTAATATTCTACTACTACGGTACTTGAACATAAAACTACAACCCCTATACAAAAATATTAACATTTTCATAGGATCTTACGATCCCTATCCGATCCTACGATCACGATCTTGCAAAGCCGAAAACGATCCTAGGTATGATCCCGATCCTAACAATCTTGGTTGTAACCGATTTCATTATTTACAATCTATTCGTATCCTGAATAGTTACACATTACAAAGTATAAATAGCATAGTTCAACCAAAACTTCCCAGTCTCATTTTAGTCATTGTCTACAAGTAGTCGATTAGAAGATAAATACATATTGAATGTTTTGAATGTATAACCGTGTAGGTGTAAGTTGCTGTGATGTATAGTTTATTTCTTTGAACCGATTTTAATAACTGTTGTTTTAGAATCTCTAACAACTGATTGTAAGTGATAATAGTGAATGATTTTGATTGATTGTCTGATTACAATTGCATCGTACTTATAAATAGCACTAGACATAATATTCTACACTCGGGCTTGGGCCCGTTACAACACTACAACATAATACGGACTAACACTCCCCCGCAGTCCGAGCGGCGAAATCTCGAAAGCTCGGACTGGAGATTAAAAGCTAATAAACAATAAAGTAAAACTAATAAATAATCGTTGAAGAAGACATTCGACAGCAAGCGAAAGCACATCTTCAAGCAGCAACAGACATAAACACGCAACAAACCGGATAAACCAAAGTATCCGTACCAAACAGGATAAACCAAAGTATCCTGACCAAATGGGATAAACCAAAGTATCCCTTACCAAACATGATAAACCAAAGTATCCTGACCAAACGGGATAACCCAAAGTATCCCCTACAACTAAAACAAACGGGATAACGCAAAGTATCCCCTACAACTAAAACAAACGGGATAACCCAAAGTATCCCCTATAACTAAAACTCATGTACTATCATCAAAAGAAAATATGAGAAAACGAAAGTTGGTTCTAAAACTTTAACCCCCAAAGAACCTTTCAAACAAACGGGGCGTGTTTTTCCCTAGAAAAAACAATAAAGATCCACCATTATTTATTTATTTATTTATTATTATTATTGTTGTTGTTGTTATTATTATTATTATTATTATTATTATTATTATTATTTATTATTATTAAATAGAACAAATTTCAACAAAACACACCCAACCCACAAACCGAAACACCCATCAAAACATGTCAGACGCATACTGCCTAGACTACATCCACAAACACACGCCTCCCTCATCTCATTTGACTAAAACAAATCTGCTTTCTTTTCTGCTACTATCCGAACATCAAACACAAACCCTTGATCTTTTTGTCTTCTGTAAAAGACTTCACAACCGAAGCTTAAAACAGAGATTTGTTACACGCCTTCATACGGGAGCTTTGGAATAATTGATCTCCACATAATTCGATCGAGGGTTGTTGGGAAGGTGTTTGGGTGTGGGTTTAATGGAGTTGGGGTGATGGACCTTATTGAAGGAATCAAAAGCGCAAAATTAAAATAAAAGAAATAGAAAAGAGTGATGGAGAGAACCTCCGAACCGCCGGCCGAAGCCGACGGTCGGAGAAGGAGGCGTCTATTTTTGGTCTGAGGGTTGGAGGATCGGTAGGCTTACTGATACCATGTAAGTGATAATAGTGAATGATTTTGATTGATTGTCTGATTACAATTACATCGTACCTATAAATAGCACTAGACAGAATATTCTAGACTCGGGCTTGGGCCTGTTACAACACTACAACATAATATGGGCTAACACTGATAAGTATTACTGAGAAAATGAAATTTTGGTTGCAGGATCTTGCAAAATTTGGGTGCGACCAAGAGACCAACATGTTGTGTTTTGGTCTTAAGCAACCAACAAAAGGTAAGCTTGCAGAAGATGAACAGAAAAAGTTGAAAGCTGAATACGATCAAGTTTCTACTGAAATATCTGAACTTGCTGCGTCTTTGTTTTAGGCACTTGGTCATTACAATGTTTGTAGGCTTTCTTTCGTTCAAATGGCACACTTCATTTTGACTGTATAACCTACTTAGTGGTTTAAATCTTTGTTGGTACTTAAATGTTGTTTATATCAGTAGTAAATTTAAAGTAATCCTTTTGAAAAAGTTGCTGAAAAGTGAGTCCCAAAAAATGACAGAAGTTGTTTCTTTGTTAACATCTACTTGGGTAACACTACCATGACATGACTGATAACTTTAGTATGATATGTTCATTTCTTTGATGATAAATGAAAATTGGATTAACAAAAATAAGTGATTCTTTTTATACAAGGTAATAACTGAACTCATGTTTTGTTGCTTCTTAATTTCCCTCGGATGAGATGCTAGAGAACATAAGAGCATAAGGTGTGGTAACCATGTGTTAAACTTTAACACACTGTCACATCAGCTTTAACCTTTTCACCTTTAACTAAAAAAAAAATACCCCTTATCATAACTCACCCTTAACTCACCTTTACCTCAACTATTTTCAAAATCAACCCCTAAACTATAATTAATACTTCATTTAATAACATAACATTTAAAACACGAATTACATTAATCATTAAAGTCAAAACACAAATTACATTAAACATTAAAGTTAAAACACAATACATAGTACGATTAATAGAAACTAAAACTACAAATTAAGAAAAGGAATCATCTGAAACATAACCCTCCTCACTCGAAGAGGACCTAAACTCGCCATCATAATACTTTCCTTCCATAAAGTCAAACCAGTTCTTCCTAAGATGCTCTGCATCCCTGGCTTCCTGCTCCATACGAGCAGTTTCTTCTTGTAGTTCTCGTTGTTCCGTTTCTCTCCTGACTTTCTCATCTTGCTCAAGAAGTCAGAGTTCGTCCTCAGTTAGTCCAAACGGATTTGGTTGTTGTTCCACAACCGGTGGATTTGGTTGGTGTTCCACAACCGGTTCATTTTCCGGTGTGAACACCGGAAAGATATCTTCCGGTGGAGTGTTCACCGGTTCATTTGGAAATTGCTGGGAAAAGTCGTGTTCATTTGGGAATTGTTGGGAGAAGTCACGGTGAGTTGGGAATTGTTGGGAGAAGTCACGGTGAGTTGGGAATTGTTGGGAGAAATCTTTGCGAGACATTGTTGAGAATCTGTGTGTGAGTTGTGTGTATGAATAGTGTGTGTGATAAACAACTCTGGTGGTGTTGTATATATAAGCAACTTTAAATTTGAATTTGAATAAATCCCGCTCCATTTTGAAATTAAATTATCCCGCTCGTAGTTGAATTTTGAATTTTGAATTTGAATTCGGTTATCCCGCTTAAGAACAAAGGGGGTGTTTTGATTTTTTTTTTCTTTTTAAAATCCAACGTCTACATAGTACAATCCAAGGTTAGAAATGATTTTTTTTTTCTTTTTTTTATTCGGAGTAGCCTTAACGCCGCGTTAAAGGGTTAATGTGGGGGCGTTAACGCACCTTTAACGCAGCAAGAGGGTGTGGTTAACGCACCCAATGTTAAGTTTTAACGCAGAAGAGCGTTACCACACCCTTTGCTCTAAGAAAGATGATAAGGTCATAATATATTTGGTTACCATTTATGGAAAAGCAAACTTGAGAAAGCACAACTTGAACACAATACACACAATCTGTTGTCTATACTTGCTGAGAAAATTGGGGTCATTTGTTCATGTATAAAGTCTGAAACCTTCCAATGGATATATAATAATTTTTGTATGAAAAATGGAACCACATTAGCGAAATATAATTGGGGTCATTTGTTCACTATAATTGAATTATCCAAGCAAACTTAATCAAAAGCCATCTTGGCGGTGCTCGTTATTGTCACTTAGCGAAATATAAAGTATTCAATCCATAGCTCATAAGGGTGAAAAGGAATCTAAACCCGTTATACTATAAGCCCATTGTCTAAATCTTAGACTAGAAACATAGAAAAAAATTAAAAAAAAAAAAAAAAAAAAAAAAAAAAAAAAAAATCTTAACTATAAACTCAACAAAATAGTTACATCTACCTAAACATTAACACAATTCTTACAACAATCAACAAAATTCTCCCGAGGCAGCCCGAGTTATAGGTTGTTGTATATTTGAGCATCACCATCATACTAACAACTCAACAATTTACACAAACATTATGCGATGAACAATTAGATAATCATGTGTGCATCACACGGGTTCGTAATGTCTCGTTATATATATAGTACAAATATGATATCATAAAAAAACATCAACGGCCCACGAGTCATTTTGGGCCAAATATCTATCATCTAATATGTTAAAGAATAAATTCCTCGTGGGTAAAACTTTATTAATGATAATGTTTACGTATTGTATTTAAATCAGTTTAAAGATGGGATGGGAATGGTTTTGTTGTTTGGTTTCCTGTGTTGAATGGTAAGGACCCGATGAGATTGATATAGATAAAAAAGCTCGAGTAACACTTTGTTAGGAATTATTAGAATAATAGTTTATTTCATTTCTGCTGTTAGTATTAGTGGTTCCTGCTGGCAGGTATGTAGTTCCTGCTGGTAGTGGTTCCTGCTGGTAGTACACTTTGTTTCTGCTGTTAGTTGTCATTGCTGCGGGTAATATCGTATGTTTAGAAAGTTTGTTAGAGTTAATTTAGGAAGAGATAGTGTATATCTCTTTTACACTTTTTCTTAGTAATGCTGCATTAGGGTTTCTTGTAGTATAAAAGAAACATGCGGCTATGAGTTTTGTAATCAATTTGAAACATTATTAGTTAATAAAAGATCCATAGAGGATCAAAGTTTATTAGTTACTTCTTCTTCTTTATTAGTTTATATTCAGATATTCTCTTGTAGCGTGCTTGTGATTACATAGGCATTCTACCAATCCACAAAGGCTCAAAGATCTATCAAGGAGGCACGTTCCAACAAGGTTCAACAAGTGGTATCAGAGCCTGGTGAGGATCTCTGTCGAAGAAGAAAACTTCTCTAAACAAATCTCTTGAACCTTTACACAATGTCTTCATCAGAAGATAAATATGAAATGTGGGCCATGAAGATTAAAGCCTTGCTACCTTTTGATTCTGTGGTAAATTGGACTGGACATGATGAAGCTGATAAAGAAAGTGTCAATCAAACAGTCAGTATGGTTGATGAAGCAAAGGATGATGTGGAAGAATTTGCCTTAATGGGATATTCATCTCAGGTACAAAATTGTCCTTTTGGCTGTCATGAAATGTACTCTAACCTTAAGAAAGAGTTTGATGACATAGAGCCTCAATATAAATAATTGTTTGTTAAAGTTCAAGCTTATGAAAATGCTCTTAAAACTTTAGAAAAACAAAAAGCTTGGTACCAAGCAAATCAGATAGCATATGAAGAAAAAATTAGAGTTTTGGAAAGAGATCTAGAAAACACAACTAACTTGCTAAAATATTCTGAAAGTGAAAATGCAAAGGTAAATTTAGAAAAACAGAATGTGCAGGCTAAGTTAGATAGTGAAGTGGCTAGGGTTAATTCTTGGCAGAAATCATCTACAGATGTAGAAAAAATAAATGAGAACACTCAGTCTGGGAGGTCAAAGAAAGGTTTAGGGTATCATAAAATTGATGACACTATTGAGCCAAAATGGTTTGACCCTACCCCTAAGGAGGTTAATTACCAAATCCCTGTTAAGTTTGTAAAAGAAGGAGGAATGAATGCAGTTCCTCCACCTATCAGAGGAGTTTTTAAGCCTGTCCCTATCCACTCAGACCTTGACATAGACTTAGATGAATCACACCTGTCCTATGGGAAGAAGTCCAATGACTTGCCTACTTCAGACAATGAATCTAATGGCTTTGTCTCTTATGTTAACAGTGACAAGTCCTCTGAACTCAAGTCTGATGACTATACCTCATGTGATTCAAGTGATAAGTCTGTCACGCACAGGGCTGATGTTTTATCCACAAGAGTGGCTGATGATGAATCTATTTCTAAAACAGCTTCTTTTGACAATAGTTCTCTTAATTCTGTTAAAATCAATTCTCCTTCAAGTATTGGTTGTGATACTTTTGTGTGTAATAAAAGAAGACATGAAAAGAACAAAGTTTTTAAAAGGAAATCATGTGTTGTTTGTGGTAGTTACTCTCACCTCATTAAAGATTGTAATTATTATAAGAGTAAAATGCATGTTTGTGTTGAACAACAGCAACCTAGATCAGTGTGGAAAAATGTAGAGAATATACCCCCATTTGTCCCTAGAGCAAATGCATTTCCTGCTGGTAATGCAAAACAACCAGCACCTGTTGCTGCTGGTAGGCATTTCAGACCTGCAGCTATTCCTGCTGGTAAGCCAGTTCCAGCTGGTACATCTAATTCTGCTGGTTGGAAAAGGAATGCCGCAAGACCTTACATCAGACCTACAAGCAGTTACCTTCAAAATGATTATTGGCCTGTTTGTTATGACCCAATGTATATGGGAGGGACAAGATGGGAAACTGATCTTCAGTACTCAAAAGGTTGTTCTTGGAGACACAATGGTCATTATTTGAGAAAGGGATCCAAGAGAAATGGTGGATCCCATCATTGCTGTGTTTGAGGGGAGGCATAAGCCTAAGGGGAGGCTTATGCTTGTATATTGTGTATTATCTAATTATTTCATTTCACTAACTTTGTCTAGCAGATGGTATTTGTTTGTGTTTTCTTTGTATATTGTGTTTTCTAACCATTTTGCAGGTAGTTAACTCAAGTTCAAATAATAAGTCTTCAATCTTATATAAACAAGAAAAACAAAGTTTATTCATTAGTTATAGTGAGGTTACAGATCGATCAAGCAACATGAAATAACAACACCCAAACTGCAGATGAACCCAGACACCAGACAACAACAACAACAAACAAAAGGAACAAACACCTAGTCCTCAGAACCACAGCAACAACCCAGCCAACTACCCCATCTTCCCTTTTCCTTTGCCCTTGTTATCAGGCATGACCTTGTGAACTCCTAAGCCACTGATCAAATTATACACCTTTGGAGAAGCAAGTCCCAATACTTGTTGCCTTGGCTTTAGAAGAGGTTCACTTTTATCTGGAACTGGAATCTTGCTCATGGCTACCACAACTTTCTCCATTTCTCTTGTGAGCATGACTGAAAGTGGAGGATGCGGCGGATATGCTTCCCAAGAACCTTTATAATAGGTCAAAGACTTTGACCATGAAGAGAGCTCATCATCCGAGCTTGAGTCATCTAAAGAGGAGGGGGAAGCTGGAAGATCTTCAGACGAAACTTCTTCAGCCTTTGCTTTGCCCTTTTCGTTTCTGCTGATCTGAGTGGAGTTGTTGGGTGGGAAATAGTTTGCCCATCCTGATGACTCAGATGATGAATCAGACGATAATTCTATAACGGTTGGCTTGGAAGTACTCATGGTGTATGAATGGAGGATTAGGGTTTATGTGTATTTGTGTTGAATGTTGAGGCATTTTATAATGCCAATGGAGGCTTAAGGAAATTCAATGTTGGGTTGGTTTTAGGAGTTAATTTGATACTGGCGTGGGTTTAATTAGGGCGGTTTAATTATCGTGGCGATTGAGGAATTGAGTGGATCCAGTGCATAAGTTTGACTCATAGTCAAACCACTTCATTGCTGGTGGTTGACCAACTATTCCAGCTGGTTGACCAGTGGTTGCTGCTGGTTTCGTTATAATTGGGGAAGTTATTTTGGGATTGAATTAAAGTCAAATTGGTCAAAGATACGTTCGCAAGATACTTGCAATTTAAATTGCTAAGTTTGGTAACCATATAACTGACCTAAATTGTTCATCCCATTCTCCAAATCATCATTTTCCTCTAACACTCATTTCATCACTTCTCATTCACCCAACTCGTCAATCGATTCATTACTATGGCGGCATTACAGTACAAAGATGATCACAACAAAGTGGGGTATCTTGAAATCTCTAAACGAAGTATAGGGTATGATGAGGTACTCACCTTCCTGAGTGGGTCCTCTATTCAGTTTGCACTGACTCATTGTCCGACGGTGGTGTATGACTCGTTGGTGAGACAATTTTAGGCTACTGCTGCTGTACGAATAGTTGTGGGTAGACCTCAGGAGATAGTAGCAACAATTGATGGGAATGAGTTCATCGTTATTAAAGGGTCCATTCGCACTCATCTTCAACTGAATGATGAGGAAGGGTTGTCTAACTTCACAGAGCAAGAAATTCTGGATGGAATGGCGGCCATTGGATATCCAGTCACTGGTACTTTTACCTTTTATAAGAATAAACTTTCTCCTCAATGGAGGTTTCTCATTCACACCCTTTTACAATGCATTAGTATCAAGTCAGGAGGTTGGGATCAATTCTTAAGTCCTCTTGCCTCTGGTCTTATTTGTCTGTCTGATGGGAGGGTGTATAACTGGTCTAAGTATATCTTTGAGGGGATGGTTGGGAACTTAGTACATGCTAAACACAAATTCCTTATGTACCCTAGATTCTTGCAAATTGTCTTAGGTGTTCAGTCCACTGACCCCACACCTAGGATCATGGCTAGGTTGACTGGTAAACTGTTTGCTACCATGAAGTTTAGATTTGAGGGGGAACATCAGCCTCTATTGCCAGCTATGTTGCCAAGGGGCAATGATTCTGCTGGTACAGCTGATGCTGCTGGTAGTAATACACCACCTGCACCTGATGCTGCTGGTACTAGTGCATCCATTCCAGCTGGTGTTGAGACTTCTAATGCTGCTGGTGCAAGTGCATCAGTTGCTGCTGATGCCCAACAACCACCCTCTCCTAGGCCCAATACCCTAGTTGCCCCTAGTAGTGAGCCAGTAAGCAATGTTGAACCTAATGTTGACCAAGCCACCACTGTTGAACAAAATGTTGACCCATCTGTTGACCAACCATCAACTGCAGTTGAGCCTTCTATTGATATGCCCACATCCTCAAGGCTATCCACTCCTAGTCCATCTAGGCAGCCTTTTGGTTTTGACACCAATATTGGAGGAGATTCTTCTGTCTCTCCACCCAGATCCAATGAGGCTGTTCACACCACAGGTATTCCTGCTGGTGGAGCTGAGGATCCTGATGCTCTCACTCCTATGTCCACTTTACTTGACAGGTATATGAAGAAAGTTGAAGCATTGGAGTCTGAACTAAAGGAAACTAAAAAGAATTTTGGTGAGAAGGTAGAAGCCTTGGAAACAGAGCTAAAAGACTCGAAACAGACTCTTGGTGGAGCCATACTTCAGCTACTTGACAGAGTCAAACATTTGGAAGCTCAACTGGGGAAAAAGAAAAGCAAGGTTGTGCTTTCTGATTCTGAGGATGATCAGACTAATGTGAATTTGGATGCACTTCATGTGTTGGCCAATGCAACCTTGGCTGGCGTACAAACTGGGAAACCTGAATCTTCTATGCCTGAAGCCTCTCCAAGTGTCAATGTTGCTGCTGGTAGTTCTGTGAATGCTGCTGCTAGTGACTCCATTCCTGCTGATATCATGGATGCTACTGCAACTACTCAAGAAGTTCCTGCTGAACATCATACTACTGGCATTTCTTCTGGTGTTGATATATCTGCAGATCAAGATGGTGCTACTCCATCTGTTCCCTCTGCTAGTACAGCTGTTCCTGCTGTTTCTAATCCTGCTGCTATTCCCTCTGGTAATGATGGTCAAGTTCAGTCTGATGAGCATGTTAGTTCTGGTGAAGGAGTTCATTCTGATGCAGCAAAAAGACAAGGAAAGGAGATTCTCATTGAAACTCCTCAATCCAAGAAGTCAAAGAAACAACAAAGACAAGAGGAAGCATCCTTGGCTGTGATAGCAAGGTTACAAGCACAAGAACAGGCTGAGAAAGAAAGGGAAGAAGATCAGCAAAAACAAGATGAGTTGTATGCAAGGAGAGTAGCAGAAGAGTCTGATGATTCAGTTATGTCCTTCATTAATGTTGATTCTGCGCTGAGAGCAAAGTTTGAGGCAATTAAGTCAATTCCAGGCTTGACTGCAGAGGAAAGAGCAGACCAACTATTAGAGTACATAAATGCTAGAAGAAATGAAGACACTTTGGGGGATTTTATGTCTTTGCTGAGAAAGAAGAGTCAAGCAGATGCAGAAAGGAAAGCCAAAGAGAAGAGGGACAGACCTATGACACAAGCTCAACAACGAGCATATATGAGAAATGTTGTCAAGAACCAGTGTACTGCACTCTATACTTCTGGTCTGAGCATGGCTCAAGTGAAGAAAATGTCAGATGAAGAACTCAAGAAGCATTATGACAGGATTATGAAACAAATTGTGTCCAGATCTAAACCTGCCTTAGAAGAATCTTCTTCTAAGAGGCTTAAGACTTCTGATCCTGCTGGTATTGCTGCACCACAAAAGGACACAACTATTCCTGCTAATGCAACATCTTTCATTCCTGCTGCTGAGGCTCAGGATACATCATCCATTCCCACTGAAGTTCCACCTTCTCCATTACTTCCTGATGTTGCTTCTGGTGCAAAATCTTCTTCTACTCCCAGCAAAATGCAGAAGAGTATAGCTAAAAAGAGAGTTTCTTCCAGGCACATTGAGTTACAAGCTGAGGTGATGCGTGGTTTTGCAACCTTACAACAGGTTTTACCTCTCGAGGGATCTCAAGAGGCTTACAACCCCACCAGGCAGTGTACCTGACCGATGTAGTATAGTGTAGTGGTAAGTACGGGGGATTGATCGTTCTCCACAGGAAATAGTGTTCGTTAGGTATGAAAAACTACTCTAATAGGTCTAAGGGTGAGAGAAGATTCTTTTTATGTTTTTTATATTTTTATGAAAGCAATTAAAATCTCGGGTTTGAAAGAGTGGGCGGAATTAGTTGCTAGTCAACTAACCCAAATTACTACGAATGCAATTAAAATAAAATAACAGAAAATGAAAAGGTTGGTGAAAACTTATGTGGAGAGAAATGTGTTTACTTAGATTTCCTTACTCCCTAACTATCTTTTACCGGTTGATTAGTGTGTATTAGTTGCGTGGATGACGGGTGTATTCCTTAATACCATTCGTGGGGTGGCGTACGTACTTCCCCAACTCTACAAGCTCCTACTTCACTCCTATGTCGAGCCGACTAGGAAGCTCCTAACATGGGATCACTAGAATTCGCTTGTGCATTAAATACAACCATAAAAACCTTTAGTACGCATTGGTTCATGTTTCTTAAGACGTTCAAGCAAGTTACCGAATAGGAAGTTAGCCAGTTTTCTTAAGCCTAACATAGATGAACAATCATCCAATACAACTAACAACACACTAATAACCAATAATCAATAGCTAGGTTTCATTAGATCTGAGCAAACACAAGATAAATCTAGCCTAGCATGTTAAACAAAAGACAAGAACAAGATAGAATCAAACAACACATAGACATATTGAATGATTAATTGATAACTTATCTTCAATGTAACATGGAAGATCTCAAGGCAAAAAGCCTTGAAAAAGCTGCCAAATTCGTCCTAGGGTTTTCACACACAAAGTTCCCCAATAAGTTCCACACTAAGTTCCACACTAATGACAAAGAATTGCAAAACTATATATAGATTTTTAGATCTGACGGCGTCACGTTATGGAGTGTGACGCCGTCACCTCGCCGCTTTTAGGGTTCCCGGATGACCTTCTTGATGCCGTCCCTCTTTAGCTCTCCAAAATCCGTTCTGGCCTATCAAGGCTTGACGCCGTCAGGATTATGCGTGACGCCGTCCCTCTTTAAATTAAGCCGTGACGACCTTGATCAGATTAAAGCGTGACGCCGTCAGAATTCCATGCAAATTTCTCTGGCTTATCATGAGTAATTTTCACATCCACCACTTTTGCCAAGCTATGACGCCGTCCAGAACAAATCCTGACGCCGTCAAAGGTAATTTCCAGCACAATTTTGAGACTTTGTCGTTTTCTTCACTTTTATGCTCCAAAAACGTCCAAAATGCCTCCTTTTCCAGATTTCTCCTCAAAAGTACCTAAAATGACAAAATGAACGATTTAGGGCAATATTTGATCAAATAAATACGATTTAGGGCTTAAATGACCCCTTAAAAGCGGTACACTTTTCGCTTCATCAAATACCCTTACACTTGAGATTTGCTTGTCCTCAAGCAAATGTGCTTTTATTCTAATCAAAATACAAGTTAGGGGTCATTTAATACTAATATAAAAGTAATTGCAACAAATAGTCGTTCCACTTTAATCATAATAAGCACGGAGATTACAAACTAGCACCTCACAAGTAGTGTTTAGATACTCACATCTCTCAAGTGTCATCAAAATAAATCTCATAAATGAAAACGGATAATATCTCTCACTACCTGTCATAGCAAATAGATTACCATAGGCTTGGGAAAGGATCGAAAACCTCCTCCACTAGGCGTAAGCACCTAAGATAAACTATCAAAGAGGGCTTTTACATGGGTTATAACGTTAGGTGTAGGGAAAAGGAAAACACGGTTTTGTTGGATAAGGGATATTTTACTGGTGGCGAGTTAAAGATCTTGATTAATTACATGTACTATACAATGTTGCTAAGCCAAGACTCGACTCAATCTTAAGCTAAAAACAAAATAACAAAAACATAAAATAAACATAAAATGAAACGGGATGGTAGTCCGTATGTTTTTTCTACTTTTCTTTTTCTTATTTTTTTTTGTATTTTTCTTGATTTTTTCAATTTTTTTTTTTTTTTTTTTTTTTTTTTTTTTTTTTTTTTTTTTTGCATACACTTTTGCCCTACCATCCAAAATAATACATCATAGGGGCGTTGCATTCCCCTTACACTTGAACTTTTACATAACTTTACAATTTACTATTCTAATGACTCGAATTAAGATAATCAAAACACTTGGAGTACTTTTAAAATATTTAGCACATATGGGGGTAATAAATGATGTTCTTCCCCATTACTCCATTACACTAGTACTTTACCCAATCGTCCCAATCGTCCCAAAACAATATGTACAAGGATATGACTCGACTTAGCAACCATGTAATCAACTAGATAATTAACTTGGGTTTAAACAAATGTTGTCACAATAATGCACTAAAAATGAGTGCATACAAGGTAGGCTAAGGCGATTTGGGTGTACATTTAAGTGGGGTGTAACAAATTCTTCCTTTAAGTAAAATGCTTAAAGGTCGAAACGAAAAGATAGGCTCTGAGGGGTGTACTAGGGGTATCGTGCACTAAAAATGAGTACAACGCAAAGGGTGTAGGAGAATTACTTGACCAATGTAGCCAATGTAATAATAACAAAAACACAGGTGTAAAACAATGGGTTTATCCTAATGCCTCTTATCATGTAGTAAATCTAACTACACGAATGTAGTCTCACTTGTGGCCTTGGAATGGTCCTAACGCAAGTTCTAGAATCTAAGTGCTACCGGTACACACATCATAGCATAAATGCTTTTCCTACCAATTCTAGGGGCGAACCTCACATATTTGGGGGTGGAAAATTTTTTTAGTGGTACGGTTTTTTGTGCTAGTCATATAACTCCTATCCATGAGACGCTCATTAAGATCAAAGTTTCACTCCTAAATGTTGTAAAAAAATTTTAAATTTGGCACTAAAATTGCCCTAACAGGTATTTATCTCAGTTTTATTACACATCTACTATTAAACAAACAAAAATCAAGCGTAAGAGCATTCTCTAATCGTACTTTTACCCCCCCCCCCTTACACTTAAGATGAACATTGTCCCCAATGTTCAAATAACAAATGTAAAAGCATAAAGTAAAAGAATGAAATCAAATACTCCCCTGATTCGCTCGGTGGATAATGAAGTAACACAGTTAGATCTTCTTCCAAAGAGAATGTAAAAGCTTCATGACTAATGCATCGCCAAAAGCTTGATCCAAAACATTTCCTTGTCCAAAATAACCTGTTAAACCTGAGAAAACAAACACGAAAACCTGCATAACATCGGCGGGATAAATCTATATATAAGGATATAATGCTTGTGGAATGATAATTTTGCAGATTCCTGGAGATTTGATGAAGCGAAAAGTGTACCACTTTTAAGGGGTCATTTAAGCCCGAAATCGTATTTATTTGATCAAATATTGCCCTAAATCGTTCCTTTTGTCATTTTAGGTACTTTTGAGGAGAAATCTGGAAAAGGAGGCATTTTGGACGTTTTTGGAGCATTAAAGTGAAGAAAACGGCAAAGTCTCAAGAATCGGCTAAAAGTTACTCTTGACGGCGTCACAATTAACATGGGACGGCGTCATGCCTTGGCAAGAAAAGTTGGATGTGAAATTTACTCATGACGGGCCAGTGAGTTTGCATGAGAATTCTGACGGCGTCACGCTTTAACTAAATCAAGGCGTCACGGCTAAATCATAAGGGGACGGCGTCACGTTCATGATCCGACGGCGTCAAGCCTTGATAAGCCAGAATGGATTTTTGAAGAGCTAAAGAGGGACGGCGTCAAGATGGTCATCCGGGAACCCTAAAAGCGGCGAGGTGACGGCGTCACAATGCATAAGGTGACGCCGTCAGATGTCAAAGTCTATATATAGTTTTCTAATTTTTTGTCA
Organism: Artemisia tridentata subsp. tridentata; assembly: GCA_021014915.2. NCBI lineage: Eukaryota > Viridiplantae > Streptophyta > Magnoliopsida > Asterales > Asteraceae > Artemisia > Artemisia tridentata. The sequence continues at coordinate 3,972,789 of CP139507.1, read as the reverse complement.
TTAGGAGAGAGCTTAGTGTGTGGAATTTTGGGATAAAACCCTAAGACGATTTTAGCTACTTTTTCAGGGCTTTTTGCCTTGAGATCTTCCATGTTTCATTGAAAGATAAGTTATCAATTAATCATTCAATATGTCTATGTGTTGTTTGATTCTATCTTATGCTTGTCTTTTGTTTAACATGTTAGGCTAATTTTATCTTGTGTTTGCTTAGATCTAATGAAACCTAGCTATTGATTATTGGTTGTTAGTGTGTTGTTAGTTGTATTGGATGATTGTTTATCTATGTTAGGCTTAAGAAAACTGGCTAACTTCCTATTCGGTAACTTGCTTGAACGTCTTAAGAAACATGAACCAAACGCGTACTAAAGGTTTTTATGGTTGTATTTAATGCACAAGCGAATTCTAGTGATCCCATGTTAGGAGCTTCCTAGCCGGCTCGACATAGGAGTGAAGTAGGAGCTTGTAGAGTTTGGGGAAGTAAGTACGCCACCCCACGAATGGTATTAAGGAATACACCCGTCATCCACGCGACTAATACACACTAATTAACCGGTAAAAGATAGTTAGGGAGTAAGGAAATCTAAGTAAACACATTTCTCTACACATAAGTTTCTCACCACTTTTCATTTTTGTTATTTTATTTTATTTGCATTTGTAGTAATTTGGGTTAGTTGACTAGCAACTAATTCCGCCCACTCCTTCAAAACCCGAGATTTTACTTGCTTTTATAAAATATAAAAACATAAAAAGAATCTTCCTCAACCCTTAGACCTAATTAGAGTAGCCTTTCACACCTAACGAACACTATTCCCTGTGGAGAACGATAAATCCCCCGTACTTACCACTACACTATACTACATCGGTCAGGTACACTGCCTGGTGGGGTTGTAAGCCTCTTGAGATCCCTCGAGAGGTAAAACCTGTTGTAAGGTTGCAAAACCCACGCATCAAGTTTTTGGCGCCGCTGCCGGGGAATAGTTATTGTTTAGGTTGAATTTTTATTTCTATTAGGTCTACTCACTAGATTCCTTTCTAGTGAGATTTTTATTTTATTTTTCTAGGTTTTCTTTAGTCTATCTATTTTCTTCGTGTCTTTGTTCGTAACCATTACCATCCGACATCATGGAAGATGGTAATATCCTTAACCCACCACCACAACAACCACCACCACCTCCTAGAGCCCGTACTTTAGGAGAGTATTCCCGTCCTAGCCACCACGGCTATCGAAACACCATTGAGCTCACACAAGGAGCCAATATCACACCCTTGCGATCCGACACCATCCGGTTGGTGCAAAGTGGATGCGCATTCCATGGACTTCGTTCTGAAGATCCTAATCAACATCTCAAGGACTTTCTTAAAATCGTTGATTCTATAGACCTTGATGTTGCCACTCGAGAGACGACCCGATTGCGTCTCTTCCAATTCTCTCTGCGGGACCAAGCTAGTCAGTGGCTAGAACGTCAACTCGCAGGATCCATCACCTCTTGGGATGATCTCACCACTCGTTTCCTTGCTCAGTTTTTCCCACCGGGAAGAACTACCAAGCTAAGGAATGATATCTTGATGTTCCAACAACGTCAAGGCGAAACTCTCTACGAGGCATGGACTCGATTCAAGGACTTACTCCAAAAAGTCCCTCACCATGGCATAGAACTTTGGCTCCAAGTCCAAATCTTCTATGACCATATCAATCTCTCCACAAGGCAAACCATTGACCAATCGGCCGGTGGCAAGCTACGTGATCTAAGTGCGGAACAATCATGGGCTCTCCTAGAGGATCTTGCTCTTTATGACAACGAAAGTTGGAGTGATCCCCGTGATTTGAATAAAACGGTCAAGGCAATATCTTTGCCTTTGAACAATTCAAGCACTTCCGACCGTAGGATCGTAGAACTTGAAGACCAAGTCAAGTTTCTCATGAAATCCTACGAGGCTCCTAAACCTTCAAGCCAAGTGAACAAAATCACTTCTTCATGTGAATTATGTAGTGGTCCCCACGACACTCGTGATTGCATGGAACTCCCCGAACAAGCTTTTGTGGACCACGCATCCTCGCGTACCGACGGAGCGGGAGACAAGTGGTACACTTTCAAGCCCGAGCCAAACCCTTATGGTGATTCATACAACCCCTCATGGAAAAATCACCCGAACCTTAGGTGGAAACAAAACCAAAACTCACAACAAATCAATTCTTCCAACCCACCTAATCGTTTCCAATCAAGCGGTTCCAACTCGAACCGTACTTTCAACAACAATCCTTCCGGCAATGGTAGTACCAATAACTTTGAAGGATTGATGTCTCAATTTATGGCATCTCAAGAAGCTCGTTTAGCCAAGTTTGAAGCCGATTTCAAACAAAAACAAAGCGAGATGACCGACAAGATTGACACCTTGTTGAAAGCCCTCAATGACCGAGAAATGGGAGCACTCCCTAGCAACACGGTCAAGAACCCGAAACTAAACGTCAACGCTATTTCATCGGTTTCGTCCCCTAGTTCTTGTCCACAATATTATTCGGTCAATTCCATGAGCACGTGTTTCAAACAAACCCAAATCATTCCAAGTGACCAAGAAGTTATGACATCCAAATTGGTCAACAACATAGTTGAAACACCTCCCACTCAAAACCTTGACGATGAATTCAAGGAGCTCCACCTTGAAAGTCCGGTTGTTGATGAGAAGAAGCTCAAGTTAGGCGAAAAAGGGACCGCCTTTGTTCAAAACAAGCTACCTAAGAAGTTAGATGATCCGGGCTTATTTGTTCTACCTTGCAAGATCGGTAATTCGGAGGCTTATGATACATTAGCCGATCTTGGATCAAGCCTTAACCTACTTCCGTTACCTCTCTACACCTCTCTAAAACTTGGAAAACTTGAAGAAACCGAGGTGATAATAGGCTTAGCGGATGGAAGTGTTGCTTACCCGGTTGGAGTAGTTAAGGACGTGTTAGTGCACATTGGAAAACTAACCATTTTAGCCGATTTCCACGTCCTTGATATGGTTAGCGACCCTACATGCCCCTTGTTGATAGGTAGAGGATTTTTAGCGACCGCTAGTGCTATGATTGATTGTAAGGAATCCAAGATAGCGGTAGGAGAAGGGGATACTTGGTCAGTCTATGATGTTAAGAAACATGCCTATGATACTAGTGAGGAACCGACACCCCATTGGTTAGAATTAAATAGGAGACCATCTAGATATGGACCTTGGATCGATAGAGACTTCATAGGACCCCAACGCCCATTTTACCTAGAAGAGGACTTTGTTAACCGAACGCATTCGGTAGAGCAACTCTTGGCTAGGGACACCGAATTGGATCCATTTGAAGACCATCTAGTTTTTAGAAGGATGATTTATTTCCTAGGAGTTTTGCCAATTAACCTAGGAATGAATAAGTGGATTTGTGAGGAAGATGATCATAAGTGGAATTGGGATAAACCACCCAATGATGGAGATGGGTCATGGCATATCAAGATGACATTGTATGACCCGGATGGAGAGAAGTTTGAAAAGACATATCGTACTAAGCGGACCAATAGGAAACTTCAATCCAAGCTTAACCCTAAAGACGTCCTTGATGACGAGCTTACTTACATAGGGTAGCGTGACTTTGAGTCTAGCTACAAGACTCGTTAATAAAGAAAGGCGCTTCTTGGGAGGCAACCCAAGCTTTATTTGTTTTATTTGCTTTGTGTGTTTATTTATTTGTTTGTTTGATTTTATTTGCTTCCGTATGTATGTTTAATTTTTATTATTATTGATTCATGTTCAAAACTAAAATTGTGAAAATGCTTTATTTTGTTTTTAACTTCGTCTTAACTACATATAAAGGTATTTTGCAAAAGATAAGTGTAAGGGAAAGTCAAACCGGTTTATTAGAACAAATGAACATGAATCATAATAATATTAAATTAACATACATATTAGTATTTGTTTGAGTCAAATGCTTGTATCGAGTCATAATGATGTTTTGCAGAATTTCCAGGAAGTAAGGTAAAGGTTTTTCCAGAAATTTTCCGGAAACTTAAAATGAAAATTTTTGTTAGGTCATTTCTGACGGCGTCAGGGGTTATAACCTGACGGCGTCAGATTTAATTTCCAGAAATTTTTGAAAATTTTGTTTTCATAAAAAGTTTTTATTAAAATCTCCAACTTATAATCTCCAGGAATCTGCAAAGTTATCATTCCACAAGCATTATATCCTTATATATAGATTTTATCCCGCCGATGTTATGCAGGTTTTCGTGTTTGTTTTCTCAGGTTCAACAGGTTATTTTAGACAAGGAAATGTTTTGAATCAAGCTTATGGCGATGCATTAGTCATGGAGCTTCAACATTCTCTTTGGAGGAAGATTTAACCGTGTAATTTCATTATCCAACGAGCGAATCAGGGGAGTATTTGATTTCATTCTTTTACTTTTTGCTTTTACATCTTGTTATTTGAACATTGGGGACAATGTTCATCTTAAGTGTAAGGGGAGGGTAAAAGTACGATTTTAGAAAATACAATTGCGCTTGATTTTTGTTTGTTTAATAGTAGATGTGTAATAAAACTGAGAGAAATACTTGTTAAGGTAATTTTAGTGCCAAATTTAAAATTTTTTACAACATATAGGAGTGAAACTTTGGTCTTAATGAGCGTCTCATGGATAGGAGTTATATGACTAGCACAAAACCGTACCACTAAAAAATTTTCCACCCCCAAATATGTGAGGTTCGCCCCTAGAATTGGTAGGAAAAGCATTTATGCTATGATGTGTGTACCGGTAGCACTTAGATTCTAGAACTTGCGTTAGGACCATTCCAAGGCCACAAGTGAGACTACATTCGTGTAGTTAGATGTACTACATGATAAGAGGCATTAGGATTAACCCATTGTTTTACACCTGTGTTTTTGTTATAATTACATTGGCTACATTGGTCAAGTAATTCTCCCACACCCTTTGCGTTGTACTCATTTTTAGTACACGATACCCCTAGTACACCCCTCAGAGCCTATCTTTTCGTTTCGACCTTTAAGCATTTTACTTAAAGGAAGAATTTGTTACACCCCACTTAAATGTACACCCAAATCGCCTTAGCCTACCTTGTATGCACTCATTTTTAGTGCATTATTGTTACAACATTTGTTTAAACCCAAGTTAATTATCTAGTTGATTACATGGTTGCTAAGTCGAGTCATATCCTTGTACATATTGTTTTGGGACGATTGGGACTCGTGGGTAAAGTACTAGTGTAATGGAGTAATGGGGAAGAACATCATTTATTACCCCCATATGTGCTAAATGTTTTAAAAGTACTCCAAGTTTTTCAATTATCTTAATTCGAGTCATTAGAATAGTTATTTGTAAAGTTATGTAAAAGTTCAAGTGTAAGGGGATGCAACGCCCCTATGATGTATTATTTTGGATGGTAGGGTAAAAGTGTATGCAAAAAAAAAAAAAAAAAAAAAAAAAAAAAAAAAAATCAAGAAAAATACAAAAAAATGAAAAGAAAAAAAAGAAAAATAGAAAAAACATACGGACTACCATCCCGTTTCATTTTATGTTTATTTTATGTTTATGTTGTGTTATTTTCTTTCATTAGCTTAAGATCGAGTCTAGTCTTGGCTTAGCAACATTGTATAGTACATGTAATTGATCAAGATCTTTAACTCGCCACCAGTAAAATATCCTTTATCCAACAAAACCGTGTTTTCCTTTTCCCTACACCTAACGTTATAACCCATTTAAAAGCCCTCTTTGATAGTTTATCTTAGGTGCTTACGCCTAGTGGAGGAGGTTTTCGATCCTTTCCCAAGCCTATGGTAATCTATTTGCTATGACAGGTAGTGAGAGATATTTTCCGTTTTCATTTATGAGATTTATTTTGATGACACTTGAGAGATGTGAGTATCTAAACACTACTTGTGAGGTGCTAGTATGTAATCTCCGTGCTTATTATGATTGAAGTGGAACGATTATTTGTTGTAATTACTTTTATGTTTGCATTAAATGACCCCTAACTTGTATTTTGATTAGAATAAAAGCGCATTTGCTTGAGGACAAGCAAATCTCAAGTGTAAGGGTATTTGATGAAGCGAAAAGTGTACCGCTTTTAAGGGGTCATTTAAGCCCGAAATCGTATTTATTTGATCAAATATTGCCCTAAATCGTTCCTTTTGTCATTTTAGGTACTTTTGAGGAGAAATCTGGAAAAGGAGGCATTTTGGACGTTTTTGGAGCATTAAAGTGAAGAAAACGGCAAAGTCTCAAGAATCGGCTAAAAGTTACTCTTGACGGCGTCACAATTAACATGGGACGGCGTCATGCCTTGGCAAGAAAAGTTGGATGTGAAATTTACTCATGACGGGCCAGTGAGTTTGCATGAGAATTCTGACGGCGTCACGCTTTAACTAAATCAAGGGCGTCACGGCTTAAATCATAAGGGGACGGCGTCACGTTCATGATCCGACGGCGTCAAGCCTTGATAAGCCAGAATGGATTTTTGAAGAGCTAAAGAGGGACGGCGTCAAGATGGTCATCCGGGAACCCTAAAAGCGGCGAGGTGACGGCGTCACAATGCATAAGGTGACGCCGTCAGATGTCAAAGTCTATATATAGTTTTCTAATTTTTTGTCATTAGGAGAGAGCTTAGTGTGTGGAATTTTGGGATAAAACCCTAAGACGATTTTAGCTACTTTTTCAGGGCTTTTTGCCTTGAGATCTTCCATGTTTCATTGAAAGATAAGTTATCAATTAATCATTCAATATGTCTATGTGTTGTTTGATTCTATCTTATGCTTGTCTTTTGTTTAACATGTTAGGCTAATTTTATCTTGTGTTTGCTTAGATCTAATGAAACCTAGCTATTGATTATTGGTTGTTAGTGTGTTGTTAGTTGTATTGGATGATTGTTTATCTATGTTAGGCTTAAGAAAACTGGCTAACTTCCTATTCGGTAACTTGCTTGAACGTCTTAAGAAACATGAACCAAACGCGTACTAAAGGTTTTTATGGTTGTATTTAATGCACAAGCGAATTCTAGTGATCCCATGTTAGGAGCTTCCTAGCCGGCTCGACATAGGAGTGAAGTAGGAGCTTGTAGAGTTTGGGGAAGTAAGTACGCCACCCCACGAATGGTATTAAGGAATACACCCGTCATCCACGCGACTAATACACACTAATTAACCGGTAAAATATAGTTAGGGAGTAAGGAAATCTAAGTAAACACATTTCTCTACACATAAGTTTCTCACCACTTTTCATTTTTGTTATTTTATTTTATTTGCATTTGTAGTAATTTGGGTTAGTTGACTAGCAACTAATTCCGCCCACTCCTTCAAAACCCGAGATTTTACTTGCTTTTATAAAATATAAAAACATAAAAAGAATCTTCCTCAACCCTTAGACCTAATTAGAGTAGCCTTTCACACCTAACGAACACTATTCCCTGTGGAGAACGATCAATCCCCCGTACTTACCACTACACTATACTACATCGGTCAGGTACACTGCCTGGTGGGGTTGTAAGCCTCTTGAGATCCCTCGAGAGGTAAAACCTGTTGTAAGGTTGCAAAACCCACGCATCAAGATTATAAGTTATAGATTTAATAAAAACTTTTCATGAAAACAAAACTTTCAAAAATTTTTAGAAAATTAAACCTGACGCCGTCAGAAACAATCTGACAGAATTCTCATGTTAAGTTTCTGGAAAAAATTTGGAAAAACCTATACCTTACTTCCTGGAATTCCTGCAAAACATCATTATGACTCGATACAAGCATTTGACTCAAACAAATACTAATATGTATGTTCATTTAATATTATTACGATTCATGTTCATTTGTTCTAATAAACCGATTTAGATTTCCCTTACACTTGTCTTTTGCAAAATACCTTTATATGTAGTTAAGACGAAGTTAAAAACAACATAAAGCATTTTCACAATTTAGTTTTGAACATGAATCAATAATAATAAAAATTAAACATACATACGGAAGCAAATAAAATCAAGCAAACAAATAAATAAACACACAAAGCAAATAAAGCTTGGGTTGCCTCCCAAGAAGCGCTTTTCTTTATTAACGAGTCTTGTAGCTAGACTCAAAGTAAGGCTCATCTAGTGTCGCTTATGCTCACGTATCCGAGTGTGAGCCATCTAATTGTTGCCTCATCTTTCTTGTATTCATCATTCAGCTCCAAACATCCATGATAGTATCTCTTGTTTTTCTCATGTGGATATTTGAGCCCCTTCCTCTTATCATTCTCACTTAACAAATCAAGAGGCACAAGTCTATTGCAAGATTCAATGGAGTAGTTTTTAAACCTAGGATGTGCTCGGGGCATTTGGTAAGTAAAATCTTCATCCCCATCTGAGAATGTAATTAACCCGTCCACAAGTTTTTCGTCAAGGTTGGTCAACCTTTTGAAGGGTTCTCCAAAAATGACTTGGGTTAATTTGTTATCAATGAATTCTCCTAAGTTCTCCATAACCATGAATTCCACCAAATACACAAAACTTCCAACGAATACGTGCAGTGGCTCAATCCTAGCAACAATGTTATCCCCTTGATATTCTAGCTCATCTACCATGATTTTATTATAATTAGCGCGAGAGATAATGTTCATAGGCAAAGATGAGTTAAGGTAAGCATAAAAATCATGATAACCAATCTTGCACGGAAATTGCATGTTAAAGAGGCTATCCTTTTTGATCTTAGTCCTAGGGTCAACATACTTAAAGGGATCAATTTCCTCTTTTCCCCATTCCTCGTTAACTACTTCTCCATTACCGGCATCCTCATCGGAGTCTGAGTAGTAAAACGGACTAACATAGTCATTCTCATGGTCAGACTCCTCCATCTCAGAATTGTTACCAAAGTGGTGGTCGGGTGAAAGGTTGTTGTTTTCTGCGATGGGGGCGGGAACGGGTAGTTGGAAATTTGCACGGCGGAAAATACGAATAACAGGGATCAAGCGACCACCATTACTCATGAGGAAGGTGGAAGGTGTCACAAACAAAAGTACAAAGAGATAAGATAGACTAAAGAAAACCTAGAAAAATAAAATAAAAATCTCACTAGAAAGGAATCTAGTGAGTAGACCTATAAAATAAAAATTCAACCTAAACAATAACTATTCCCCGGCAGCGGCGCCAAAAACTTGATGCGTGGTTTTGCAACCTTACAACAGGTTTTACCTCTCGAGGGATCTCAAGAGGCTTACAACCCCACCAGGCAGTGTACCTGACCGATGTAGTATAGTGTAGTGGTAAGTACGGGGGATTGATCGTTCTCCACAGGGAATAGTGTTCGTTAGGTATGAAAAACTACTCTAATAGGTCTAAGGGTGAGAGAAGATTCTTTTTATGTTTTTTATATTTTTATGAAAGCAATTAAAATCTCGGGTTTGAAAGAGTGGGCGGAATTAGTTGCTAGTCAACTAACCCAAATTACTACGAATGCAATTAAAATAAAATAACAGAAAATGAAAAGGTTGGTGAAAACTTATGTGGAGAGAAATGTGTTTACTTAGATTTCCTTACTCCCTAACTATCTTTTACCGGTTGATTAGTGTGTATTAGTTGCGTGGATGACGGGTGTATTCCTTAATACCATTCGTGGGGTGGCGTACGTACTTCCCCAACTCTACAAGCTCCTACTTCACTCCTATGTCGAGCCGGCTAGGAAGCTCCTAACATGGGATCACTAGAATTCGCTTGTGCATTAAATACAACCATAAAAACCTTTAGTACGCATTGGTTCATGTTTCTTAAGACGTTCAAGCAAGTTACCGAATAGGAAGTTAGCCAGTTTTCTTAAGCCTAACATAGATGAACAATCATCCAATACAACTAACAACACACTAATAACCAATAATCAATAGCTAGGTTTCATTAGATCTGAGCAAACACAAGATAAATCTAGCCTAGCATGTTAAACAAAAGACAAGAACAAGATAGAATCAAACAACACATAGACATATTGAATGATTAATTGATAACTTATCTTCAATGTAACATGGAAGATCTCAAGGCAAAAAGCCTTGAAAAAGCTGCCAAATTCGTCCTAGGGTTTTCACACACAAAGTTCCCCAATAAGTTCCACACTAAGTTCCACACTAATGACAAAGAATTGCAAAACTATATATAGATTTTTAGATCTGACGGCGTCACGTTATGGAGTGTGACGCCGTCACCTCGCCGCTTTTAGGGTTCCCGGATGACCTTCTTGACGCCGTCCCTCTTTAGCTCTCCAAAATCCGTTCTGGCCTATCAAGGCTTGACGCCGTCAGGATTATGCGTGACGCCGTCCCTCTTTAAATTAAGCCATGACGACCTTGATCAGATTAAAACGTGACGCCGTCAGAATTCCATGCAAATTTCTCTGGCTTATCATGAGTAATTTTCACATCCACCACTTTTGCCAAGCCATGACGCCGTCCAGAACAAATCCTGACGCCGTCAAAGGTAATTTCCAGCACAATTTTGAGACTTTGTCGTTTTCTTCACTTTTATGCTCCAAAAACGTCCAAAATGCTTCCTTTTCCAGATTTCTTCTCCAAAGTACCTAAAATGACAAAAGGAACGATTTAGGGCAATATTTGATCAAATAAATACGATTTAGGGCTTAAATGACCCCTTAAAAGCGGTACACTTTTCGCTTCATCACGAGGATAGTTCATTCATCCAGGAAGCTTTAGATGATGACTCTACTGATGAGGAACCAGTTATGTGGTATAAATTGGTCAAATGGGAATTGACTTCTACACCTCTGGGGGTTCTTAACACTATTCACAGGCAGGATGGGTCTTTCAAGCATTTCACTTTTCTTAATGAGATTCTCCATCTAGTGGATAGACAGGATCTTATTGCTCTATATGGATGGGTGACCAATTACTTTCAAGATCACTCTCCTGTTGATACTGGTTTATTGTTGCTGGGTGATCTTCATGTGCTCTTTGATTCAACTTACCAAGATGGTCAAGGTTTCAGAGTATGGGATAATCAGGATCAGTGGAAGATTAGTGGTTGGAAGTTTTATCCTCTCTCCAATGTTCATGTTTTGGAGACTGTTTCTGCTTTATATGTGTATATGTTTTCGGATCTACCATATCCACTATCAGTGAACCTTCTGGAGCAAATGCTTAGGCATAAGTTGGAAGTTCCTCCTGATATGGTGGGTAGTGATATGACTAATGCTGAACAGTTGATAAGACTTATAAAGGGGAAACTTGCTGATTCCAGAGTTGCTTCTGCTTGATCATGGTACTCTTTAGGCTTATTGTTGTACATTTTTCATCTTTTTCATTTTCTTTCTTTCTTTTCTTTATGTTTCTTTTATTTTGTTTCTTTATTAGTTAAAAAAAATAAAAAAAATTGTATATTGTCTACTAACTTGTATGTTTGAGTAACATCAGGTTGCAGGTACAGTGTTGGTTTCTTACCACACAACAAATGGTAATCAACTCACCATGTCTCACAGACAAGAAAGAGTTGACTCACCATGAGGGTACGGCTCTGGTGTGATTATCAAATCCGTTGACAGCTGTAATAGTTTGCTCAAAACTATAGGGTATTCAACTCACCCATGTTTCATTACTGAGAGTTGAATGGTTCTCAATTCACCATGGTTATCTTAACCCAAAGAATTGGCTAGTCCAAAAGGGTACGGCTTTTGGTAAAGACAAATCAAATCCGTTTATAGTTGATGATTTACTAAAAATCATATGGTTATCAATGTACCATGGTCTTACACACCTAAACATTGGCTACTCCAGTAGTGATGGCTATTGGTAAAGAGACATCAAATCCATTAATTTTCAATGATTCACCTCTCACAGGAGTTAACACACCTGGAAGTGATGAGAATAGTATGAAACTTACAAGATTTGATGTACAATAAGTCATGGTTGCTGTGAAGATCAAGTACATTGCCTTTCAGATGGTGACCAGATTAAGATGATGTGTTTTCCTGTTGCTGCTGATTCATAGAGCTTGCTGCTGGAAGTTTGTGCTTAAAGATGACGTTGCTGCTGGTTACTTTCTGATGCTGCTGATTCAATCCTCTATCCATGGACGTCAAAGATCTATCTAGAAACTTGAAGTTAACCAAGTCAAATTCAAGTTTAGGGGAGGATTGTTAGGAATTATTAGAATAATAGTTTATTTCATTTCTGCTGTTAGTATTAGTGGTTCCTGCTGGCAGGTATGTAGTTCCTGCTGGTAGTGGTTCCTGCTGGTAGTACACTTTGTTTCTGCTGTTAGTTGTCATTGCTGCGGGTAATATCGTATGTTTAGAAAGTTTGTTAGAGTTAATTTAGGAAGAGATAGTGTATATCTCTTTTACACGTTTTCTTAGTAATGCTGCATTAGGGTTTCTTGTAGTATAAAAGAAACATGCGGCTATGAGTTTTGTAATCGATTTGAAACATTATTAGTTAATAAAAGATCCATAGAGGATCAAAGTTTATCAGTTACTTCTTCTTCTTTATTAGTTTATATTCAGAGATTCTCTTGTAGCGTGCTTGTGATTACATAGGCATTCTACCGATCCACAAAGGCTCAAAGATCTATCAAGGAGGCACGTTCCAACAAGGTTCAACACACTTAAACAAGAACCATACTTCACTGCTGTGAGGCAACATTTGCCCAAGTGTGTGAAACTTGTGAGGTTTTGTGTGTTGCTTTCCTTTTATAAAGAGGCTTGGGGTTTAGAGATAAGCCCTTTGGGGATGATCAACAACTGCTAGGGAGCCAGGTGTTGATAATCTGAGAGCAGACAAGGAGACAGGTGTCATGCGACCTTTAGCTTGTGCAGGAGAGTGCTCTGCTTTCCTATTTTGTTGTTCGCGTGTTCCCCACTGTGCTATGTCAGACTCGTAGGTCTTAACCGTTAGTGACAGTTGTCTATTTGTGCATGTACTATACAGCCTGAGAATTGTTACCAGGCCTTGCTTGGCCTGGGTTTATGTAGTTCTTGTCAAAGTTGACTCGTGAACTGATATGGTTTGGGCTTGATTCAAGCGTGTGATTAGTTAGTTTGGGCTACTAATAATGATACACTATCAGATAAACTATTTATAGAGTACAAATATAATAAAACCCTGATGGACCGAAATCGGGAAAGCTCGAGACTAGAGGTTATTAATCGAAAAGTAATACTATAATGATATAACTTAAAGGTAACTTGTTGACGAGCCATCGAGTTGTATGCGGCGAAGTCTTTGAAGTACATCTTGATAACTCTTCGTACTGTAGTTCTTGCATGCTTTAGTTTGTTTGATTTTGAAAAGGAAAAACAGTAAAAGAGAAAAAACTAAACTGAAGAAAAATATATGGAGTAATTTTTGGTAAGAGAAAAGTCCAAAATACATCCCTGTGATATGCCAAAAGACCGCTTTACATCCTTTTTCTTTTTTTGGAACAAAATCATCCACCGTTAGTAAAGTTGGCACAAATACATCCCTCAGTTAGTAATATCAGTTACTATGGACTAACGATGCAAATGATTTTCCGTTATCTCCTAACAAGAGTTAAAATAGTTGCATCATTAGTCCTCCTTAAGTTAAAATTTTTGCATCGTTAGTTCTCATTGACTATAGAGTTAAAATATTTGCATCGTTAGTCCTCATTGACTATAGAGTTAAAATATTTGCATCGTTAGTCCTCATTGAGTTATAAATATTTGCATCGTTAGTCCTCATTTGTTACGTTTTCGTCGATTTTTTTACGTTTTCGTCGATTTGTTACGTTTTCGTCCGATTTTTACGTTTTCGTCGTTTTTTACGTTTTCGTCTTTTTTACGTTTTCGTCCGATTTTTTCGTTTTGTCCGATTTTTTACGTTTTCGTCTATTTTTTTTACGTTTTGTCCGATTTTTTACGTTTTCTCTGATTTTTTTACGTTTTTCGTGTTTTTTTTCGTTTTCGTCTGATTTTTTAGTTTTCGTCCGATTTTTTCGTTTTCGTCTGATTTTTTACGTTTTCGTCTGTTTTTTTACGTTTTCGTCCGATTTTTTACGTTTTCGTCTGTTTTTTTACGTTTTCGTCCAATTTTTTACATTTTTCGTCTGTTTTTTTACGTTTTCGTCTATTTTTTTACGTTTTCGTCCATTTTTTTACGTTTTCGTCCGATTTTTTACGTGTAATGATTTAAAAAACAAATATAATCTTTTATTATTATGATCTTTATGCATGGGGAAGGAGCAATTCATAAAAGAAGCTATAGAATGTATCCACACATAAAAAAAAATTATTTTCATATGTTAAAATGAATGAAAACAGAATAGGTTGTTGGACTGCAATCTTAGTTCACTAAAGATAATTTTACAATAATCCATGACTTACATACTTTAAGAGCTATTTGGACTCATCAAATTATGGGATATATATTTAAGTTTTAAGACTTAAATTATCAGTAATGGTGTGTTAAATTGTGTAACATTCTATAGCTTCTTTTGCATTTTCACACTAAACCAAAATATTGTATAAATAATTGTAGAGAAAAGTAAAAAAAAAAACAGACGAAAATGTAAAAAATCGGACGAAAACGCAAAAAAATGGATGAAAACGTAGAAAAACAGACGAAAATGTAAAAAATTGGACGAAAACGTAAAAAAAACAGACGAAAACGTAAAAAATCGGACAAAAACGTAAAAGAACAGACGAAAACGAAAAAAACAGAGGAAAACGTAAAAAATCGGACGAAAACGTAAAAAAACAGACGAAAACGTAAAAAATCGGACGAAAACGTAAAAAAACAGACGAAAATGTAAAAAATCAGACGAAAACGTAAAAAATGGACGAAAACGTATAAAAATGGATGAAAACGTAAAAAGACAGACGAAAATGTAAAAAATCAGACGAAAACGTAAAAAAACAGACTAAAACGTAAAAAAAAACAGATGAAAAATTAAAAAATCGGACGAAAACGAAAAAAATCGGACGAAAACATAAAAAATCGGACGAAAACGTAAAAAATCGGACGAAAACGTAAAAAAACAGACGAAAACGTAAAAAATCGGACGAAAACGTAAAAAAATCGGACGAAAACGTAAAAAAACAGACGAAAACGTAAAAAATCGGACGAAAACGTAAAAAATCAGACGAAAACGTAAAAAAACAGACGAAAACGTAAAAAAATCGGACGAAAACGTAACAAAGGACTAACGATGCAAATATTTTAACTCAATGAGGACTAACGATGCAAATATTTTAACTCTATAGTCAATGAGGACTAACGATGCAAAAATTTTAACTTAAGGAGGACTAACGATGCAACTACTTTAACTCTTGTTAGGAGATAACGGAAAATCATTTGCATCGTTAGTCCATAGTAACTGATATTACTAACTGAGGGATGTATTTGTGCCAACTTTACTAACAGTGGATGATTTTGTTCAAAAAAAAAGAAAAAGGATGTAAAGCGGTCTTTTGGCAAACCACAGGGATGTATTTTGGACTTTTCTCTTTTGGGAAAGTGCTTTTTGTAGGTAAAGAAGGTTTTAGAAATCAAAAGAAGAGAATAAGATTAGAAGGAAAGAAAAAGAAAATCATAACAAAAATGTAAAAAGATTTGGATGTTATTTAAAAAAAAAAAAAAAAAAAAAAAAAAAAAAAAAAAAAAAAAAAAAAAAAACTTTTTAAGCGTAGTTGAGAGATGAATGAAAACACTATTTTTATTTTTGACACAAAAAGAATTTGTGATGTAGTGACATCAAGGAATAACAACCAGAGACCACATATCTTGTCGAAAAACTAAACTAATATATGACATTAATTTAGAAAAGAAAATATTGGGAGAAGATCCAGATTGGTATAATTCGGGCTGCCATCTTTTTTTATGTCTTTGTTTGAGGACGCGTTGAAGCAACAATGAAAAAGAGATAAAGGCGGCGATTAAGGGTTTGCCATAAATTGAAGAACGAGATAGAAACATATCAACTTAAACGAGTGTGCACTTCACACTTTCTTAACTAATATCCGAGCATAATATGAAATTACTTTGATCTGTAATAAATCACAACTACTTAAAATACTAGTAATTGACAAAACTAAATCATAAACATTGATTTGATTCGGACCCGTTTTCTCATCTTCTACAGAGAAGCTTTTACGGAGACGTTCACTTTTTGAATGCCCATAGAACAATGTCGGTGTTTGATAAAATTGTTAATTTGAAGAAAGTAGTATATTTAAGCTAGAGTGACAGGCGAGGAATAAAGATGTGGTTTTTATGAAAACGACATGTGTCTCCTTTTGTTCCTCAACTTGCTAAGGGTGGTGGCAACCATCACTACAAAAAAAAACCCATACCTCCCAACCCACCAATAATATCATTCCACCTCACTCACACTTTTTCCATACCTCTCAACCCTTTTTTAGTGGCAACCATGCTTTTTTCATACCTCCCAAACCACCAAATTTTTTTTTTTTTTTCATCATAAATAAATAATTTAATAAAAACATAAAATATTTCATTAATAATTAAAATAAAAATACATAATACTTGGAAAAAAAAATATAATTAATAGAAAATTACATAATACGTAAAAAAAAGAAAAGAAATAACTAGTCATCGAGGTATGCTAAGTTTTGAGCCTCAACGTGCTCCGTAAGATCATATTGGAGACGATAATGGATTTGTTCGTCGAGTAACTCCGGTAGTACACTATCGTCATATACTGGCGCGACCGGCGGATCCATTATATGAACCGGTGATATTGCCACCTCGTCGTCTTTTAAAATCATATTGCACAATATGATACAAGTATTAACGATTTGTCGAATCTTTTCGACCGTCATAGGACGGAGAGGACGACTGAGAATCATCCATTTTGCCTTAAGACGACCAAAAGCTCGCTCGATATCTTTTCTTGCAGACTCTTGTAACTTCTTGAATCTCTTTTCCTTCGGATCAGTGGGATACTTATATGCTTTAACAAACGTAGAATATGTAGGATATATTCCATCGGTAAGATAATATCCACGTTTGTAAAGACGTCCATTTACAGAAAATGAACTGTTTGACGCCGTTCCATTTCGCTCCGTAAGATACAACGGAGACTGATTCAAAACATTGATATCGTTGTTTGCACCGGGAGGACCAAAAAATGAATGCCAAATCCACAAATCGTACGAAGCGATGGATTCAAGCATAATAGTCGGGTATTGGTGATCACCTCGCTTATATTGGCCTTTCAAATGTCTAGGACAATTTCGCCAAACGAAATGCGTACAATCAATGCTACCAAGCATTCCAGGAATGTGATGTTGTTCTTCATGTGCCTCGTATAAGCGTGCAATGTCATGAGATGTCGGCCTACGTAAAAACTCTCGACCATATAATTCAATAACCGCATTGCAAAAATGATCAAGGCATTCTCCTGTTAATAAAAAAATATAACGACAACATTAATAAAAAAAAATATAACGACAATATAAAAAAAAAATATAACGACAACATTAATAAAAAAAAATATAACGACAATATTAAAAAAAATATAACGACAACATTAATAAAAAAAATATAACGACAACATTAATAAAAAAAAATATAACGACAACATTAAAAAAAAATAACGACAACATTAAATAAAAAAAATATAACGACAACATTAAATAAAAAAAATGAGATTGCTAACCTGACGTTCTTCGTGCCATGTTTAAATAGTCATCAAATCTATCCGGAGGTTCACCCGTTGCGAGTTGCTGAATGGCCGATGTGCATTTATGTAATGCCGTGAAACTTTTTGTCCCCCTCCCATCATAGCCCTCTTGAAACCATTCGAATCTCGCTTCAATATCACCAACAATTCTTAAAAACAACCTTTTATTCATACGAAACCTATGTCGAAAAATATGGTGGGCAAACTTTGGTTGTTCAACGAAATAGTCATCCTTTAGATTTTGTAAAGCTTTTTCACGAAAACGGGTGACAGACGCTCGTGGTTCGGTAGAGGTTGCCGTGTCCTCAATCGAATCGTACATGGCTAAAAAGGTTGATAGAGTACTACCCGTTGAATGATTTTGTTCGAAAGTCGCGGGGGGGAGATATAACTCATCGGATGAAGAAGATGATGACAACATTGTGTGAAATGTAAAGGATTTAGTAGTGATTTGTATTGTGTGTGGTATTTGAATAGGTGTAGTTTATGTGTATTGTGTGTAGTATTTATAGGAATTTTTTTTTTTTTTTTTGTCCAATGCTCCAACGTCTATTTTTTGGTTCCTAGCTCCAACGTTCCATTTCAAACGGTAACATTTCTTCTCCAAACCTCGCCTGTGAAGTTCCCCGATGAAGCAAACCGCCCACCCAAACCGCTGGGGTGGCGGCGGTGTTCCCCGGCGGTTTGGGGCAAACCGTTTGCCAAACCGCTGTGGCTGCCACTACCCTAATACACTGTTTGTTATTAAAATTAAAACAGTTGTAATAAAGAAATGTGGATAGTTACTTTGTTAGTGGACCCATTTGGGTAACCCACATTAATAATTAAGTTGAGCTGGGTGGTCTTGGATTTATTAGTGGTAGGACTATTGTTATTTTACTCTCAATCATATGAGTTTCAAATAATCACTTCAAACAGAAAAATAAATATATAAAAAGTCAATCAAAATGAAATTTGGTCCGTAGTGGCATAGTACATGAAAGATGTGGGGCTTTTGGCGTCGGCATCCAAGGTAAGCAAGCCTTTGCAATCTTCTTGGATGTTGAGAGAAAGATATCATATTGTATTTGTATTTTGAATAATAAGATGTTACTATTTAAACTACCTGCATTATTTTTTCTTGGTTCCATAAGTCATAATGCTGTCACTATCACGCTAAAGTATGTGAATTGTGCAAAACAATTATGAAGTGATCACGTTAAATTATTGAAAATGAAAAGTTTTACCTTGTGCGACGATATGTTCAAAACTATATAGATTAGGCGGCCAAAAGTTCGAAAAACATGGCTAACAAAAAAGAAAGTTAACATAAAATATGATTAGCTTTATGAGTTAATGAGTATTTAATTTCCTTTATAATGCATGCAGAGTGTGAAGTTGTCCAGGTGTACAAACATATATTAAGCTTGTCACAGTGGACCGTGTTGGTGTATATGTCCGGACGTCATGATTCGTCCGGACGATACATACTTGGTCCGGACAAGACCTTCGGAGCCGGACGCCACATTATGTCCGGATTTGTGATTAACCGTTCGGCCATCCTTCCGACAGAACCGCCGTCAAGCATATTGAGTAGTCCCATCAAGCTGTCACTTCCCCAGATTTTGCGGGATTATGTCTACCACGTGATCTGACATCTACCTGCTAAGTCAGACATAGGTCAACGCACAAGTTTCAAGGTAAACAGGTACAGTAGATGTGGGTAGTATAAATACCCACATCTCATTTGCAATAGAATTAATTTTACACCTACTACTGTTACTCTCACACCACTATTCATATTACCCGATACTCATTCTCACGCCGGAGGTTGGTCCTGGGATCTAACCCGGGGCGAGCCTAACGCGTGTTCTTCTTGTGTAGGAGTGAATAAGGTCCGAAGGAGCCCATCCGAAGGACAAAGCATAGAAGTGAAACCTACCTGCAAGGTTTTACTTCAACAAATTGGCGCCATCCGTGGGACCCGCTATTCAATCTACCAGAGCGTTGAAATGGCTGGTCCTTCCTCTCACTTCCCAAACGAAACCGATAACAACCAGAACCAACGACTGAAAAAACCGAAACGCCTCGAAAAATCCGAAACGATCGGCATGGTAAGAAGCCAGCCGGAGAATAGAAAGAGAAGGTACGGGGGGCAGGATGAGGAATGGATGAACGTCCCGATAGTTTTTCCCCCAGTCGCGACCGGTGATCTGTCGGAGGAACCACTAATCGTCGAAGGTGACATAGAGGGGTATTTAGTCCGAAGGATATACATCGATGAAGGATCCTCCGTGAACGTAATGTATGAGCATTGTTTCAGCAACCTCAGCTCAGACATAAGGGCAAGGCTCAAAGAGACGAGCACTTCTCTGGTGGGATTCTCCGGAGAAACGAGCAGGCCGTTGGGCAAAATCGAATTGGATGTGTGTTTCGGCAACCACGGTATGTTACGAAAAACAACTATGAAATTTTGTGTGATACAATCCCCATCTCCCTATAATGTGATACTGGGCCGAACCGGCCTTAAGGAGTTAAGGGCAATCCCATCGACGATTCATTCGATGGTCAAGTTCCCCACACCGAAAGGTGTGGCGACATTGGTCGCACGGTCGGCTATGGTGCTAGAATGCAGGCGACTGGAAAAGAAACAAATAATGGAGGTGCCTCGAGAGGCATAAATTGTCAAATCGGAAGTGGGTAGGACTGAGGAAATCCTAGTGAACCCCGCACATCCGGAACAACTGGTCACCATAGGAACGGGGTTTTCGAAGGAATGCCGGAAACATCTAGTCGAGCTGTTGAGGAAGAATAAGGACGTGTTCGCATGGCAACCCTCGGATATGACCGGAGTTCCACGACGACTGATCAAGCACCACCTGAATGTCAACGTTGACGACACGCCGGTAGCTCAGAAGAAGCGTAACTTATCCGAAGAAAAGAATCAAGTGGTACTAAAGGAGGTGGATGAATGGCTGAAAGCGGGAATCGTTCGGCCAGTTCGCTATCCCACGTGGATCTCCAACCCAGTACTAGTAAAAAAGAGCGATGGAAATTGGCGAATGTGTATTGATTTCAAAAACTTAAACTCCTCATGTCCGAAGGATTACTATCCGCTCCCGGAAATTGATTGGAAGATCGAGTCGGTAATGGGGTTCAGGTACAAGTGCTTTCTAGACGCTTACAAGGGTTACCACCAAGTCCAAATGGCCGAAGAAGATGAAGAAAAGACGGCGTTCTATACGGAACAAGGAACATACTGCTATACCAAAATGCCATTCGGCTTAAAGAATGCCGGAGCCACCTACCAACGTCTCGTTGATTCGGCTTTCCGGAGTCAGATTGGTAGGAATCTGGAAGCCTATGTGGACGATATGGTGATCAAAAGCAAAGGAGAAAAAGAAATGTTGGCAGATATTGCTGAAACCTTCTACAACCTGCGAAAAATTAACATGAAGTTAAATCCGAAGAAATGCTCCTTTGGCGTGGAAGAAGGAAAATTTCTAGGCTACATGGTAACCTCCGAAGGTATTCGGGTAAACCCGAGTAAAACAAAACTCATTGCACAAATGAAATCCCCTTCGACTTTGAAAGAAATGCAGAGCCTAAGTGGCAAATTGGCCGCTCTAAACAGATTTCTGGCAAAATCTGCCGAGAGGTCCCTTCCATTCTTTGAAACTCTGAAAAACATTACCAAAGAAAACAAGGACGAATATAGGTGGACCGATAAGGCTGAAGAGGCATTCCAGTCACTCAAGAAGCTCATCTTAGATCTCCCATCCCTATCAACACCTAAAACAAAAGAGACCTTATATGTGTACCTGTCAGCGGCAAAAGAGGCAATCAGTGCGGTCCTGCTAACCGAGAGAGACGGGAAGCAGTCGCCTATTCACTACGTAAGCCGAACCTTACAAGAAGCTGAAAAAAACTACTCTCCGGTCGAAAAACTGGCGCTGTCGCTACTACACATGTCAAGAAGATTAAGAAGGTATTTTGAGGCCCATCCCATCCGAGTAATAACGGATCAACCAATAAAGCAAGTTCTAAGTAAGCCTGAGGCCTCCGGAAGGTTGACAAAATTTTCCATAGAGTTAGGAGCCTACAACATCACCTACATACCAAGGAACGCAGTTAAGGGGCAAGTCCTTGTAGACTTCATATCGGAAATTCCCGTCGGAATGGAAGAGTCACATCCGAAAAAAACAAGAAAAAGGAGTCCACGACATCTCCAATCCGGAGAACTGGATACTCTACACAGACGGTGCGTCAAGCAGTAAGGGTTCCGGAGCGGGTCTCGTGTTGATCGGACCCTGCCAGACCGAACACACTTACGCTCTCCGTTTAAACTTCAAAAGTACCAACAACGAAGCAGAGTATGAGGCGCTCCTCGCCGGTCTGCGGCTCGCCAAAAAGATGATGGTGAAATACCTAGAGGTCTGAGTGGACTCAAAGCTAGTAGCAAGTCAGATTAATGGGGACTTTGTAGCGACCAAGGAAAGTATGATCCGATATTTGGCAAAGGCGAAAGAATACATCGGCGGTTTCAAAAAGTTCAAAATCTGTAACATACCGAGAGCACAGAATCAAAAGGCGGACGTTTTGAGCAAACTAGCCTCGGTAGCTTTTAATTATTTGACCAAAGAAATTCTGGTCGAAGTGTTGGAAAAGCCGTCAACCGAAGAGAAGCAGGTCGGAGCAATTGTAGAAGAAGAAGAGGATAACTGGATGACACCGATCATCCAATGTCTGAAAGAAGGGGTGTGGCCTGATGACCCCAATGAAGCAAGGGCACTACGGATGAAAATCCCTCAATATACAATGGAAGGAGATGTGTTGTTCAAAAAATCATACCTCAGCCCGATGCTAAGATGCGTCGGCCCTCTCCAAGCAAACTATGTCATCCGAGAGGTACACGAAGGGGCATGTGGGATGCACCCCGGTCAAAGGTCGGTCGTAGCCAAACTAATGCGGCAAGGATATTACTGGCCAACCATGCACAGAGACGCCGGGGAGGAGATCAACAAATGCGATTCCTATCAGATCCACGCTCCGGTTCTGAAGCTACCTAAAACCGTCATGACATCTATCATGGCACCGTGGCCCTTTTACCAATGGGGAATGGACGTACTGGGTCCTCTACCGGAGGCCCCAGGGAAAGTGAAGTTTGTCATTGTGGCTGTCGATTACTTCACAAAGTGGATAGAGGCAAAGCCCCTTGCCAAAACCACCGGCAAAGACGTAAAGAAGTTTGTGTGGGAGAATATCGTTTGTAGGTTCGGACTCCCAGGCATTATAGTCACGGACAACGGAACAAATTTTGTCAAAGACCCGTTCAAAAGTTGGTGTGAGAAGTTAAAAATTAAGCAGATTAACACAGCGGTGGCTCATGCTCAGGCAAATGGGCTAGTCGAAAGGGCCAACAAAAGCCTCATGCACGGTATCAAAACCCGCCTCGGGAGAGAAAGAGCTGGATGGGTGGATGAGTTACCAAACGTTCTATGGGCCTTCCGGACTTCACTCAAAACAAGTAACGGGGAAACCCCCTTCAGCCTCACATACGGTAGCGAGGCGGTTATTCCGGCCGAGATTGGAATGCCCACACACCGCACCATGCTTTACAACCCGGAAGACAATGAAGAACAACAGCGTCTAAACCTTGATTTGTTACAAGAAAGACGAGAGATGGCAGCTATCCGAGAGGCCAAGTATAAAACCAAGGTCGAACAATATTACAACCAAAGGGTCCGTCCGGTGTCTTTCAAAGTAGGAGATTTCGTGTATCGAAGAAATGAGGCTAGCCGAGTCGAAAACCAAGGAAAGTTGGGACCTAATTGGGAAGGCCCATACCGGGTCGTCGAGGCCTATGACAACGGCTCATACAAGCTCCACACGATGGAAGACCGAGAGGTGCCTCGGACGTGGAATGCAATGAATCTACGAAATTGTTTCTTGTAAAATCGGTACGCCGAAGTTTCCTAACATCTACATCTATAGTGTTCCAATAAATAAAAGGGGCATTTCTACACTGGGGGGGACATGTTGGTGTATATGTCCGGACGTCATGATTCGTCCGGACGATACATACTTGGTCCGGACGAGACCTTCGGAGTCGGACGCCACATTATGTCCGGATTTGTGATTAACCGTTCGCCCATCCTTCCAACAGAACCGCCGTCAAGCATATTGAGTAGTCCCATCAAGCTGTCACTTCCCCAGATTTTGCGGGATTATGTCTACCACGTGATCTGACATCTACCTGCTAAGTCGGACATAGGTCAACGCACAAGTTTCAAGGTAAATAGGTACAGTAGATGTGGGTAGTATAAATACCCAAGAATTAATTTTACACCTACTACTGTTACTCTCACACCACTATTCATATTACCCGATACTCATTCTCACGCCGGAGGTTGGTCCTGGGATCTAACCCGGGGCGAGCCTAACGCGTGTTCTTCTTGTGTAGGAGTGAACAAGGTCCGAAGGAGCCCATCCGAAGGACAAAGCATAGAAGTGGAACCTACCTGCAAGGTTTTACTTCAACAGACCACAAAAAATCGGTCGAGTGAGGAGGGTGACCGATTTCAATATCGGTCGAGCCCTATGTGGCACATGGGTCAAATATCGGTCGACAAACCAAAAAAAAAACAATCGGTCTAATTTACGACCTATTCTATACACACATATAAATTCAAAAAATCTAACCGTTTGCTATGTAAAAAAAGAAAAAAAAAAAAAGAAAAAACTTAACCACTTTACAACCTTATAAATACCAACCTCAAACACACTTCTAAACACACAATTCAAACAACTTATTATCCATATTCACCATGTCAAAAAAAAAAAAAAAAAAAAAAAAAAAAAAAAAAAAAAAAAAAAAAAAAAAAAAAACTCCCACGTCAAAAGACCGACGATCCCGACTACCCCAAAATGCCATATCAAGATTATTCCCCGCTTCGTAGTGCTAATCTTGAAATGGATTTTGAGGATTATATGGCAGACTATCCGACTCAACAATACTTGACCCAAAACTATCCGAGTCAAGATGCTTCGATGAGGCAATGTTCGGGTCACGGTGTAACAACCCGTAACTTTCCGGACGTATTCCTTTACGAGAGTATCCCTGTTTTTCATTTACGAATCTTTCTGAACTAATTTGGTTTAAAAACGTGAAGTTATCTCGCGAAACATGAAATTCGTACACAACGCGTGACTTGGCACAATAACGGATAAAACGCGAATATTAATTAATTCGGGCCACGAAAAATAAAAATATACGTATTTATAACCAAATCTAATGGAAAAATGATTTTAAAGTTAACGGAATAACTTTTGGATGCTCGGAAAATATTTATAACACGAATATTGATTCTCGTTTGCGTTTCGTTAAAGATATGAGAAAAATAACACAATTGGTCCCTGAGGGCGCGCTAGGGTTCACCACTAGTCCAACATGACCCCTATATATATACCACTATAATAACACTAGGTTTTGGTTACCCTCCTCTCCCAATTCAGCCGCACCCTCTCTCTCCCATTTTTCCGGTCAATATCCGGCCATCTGAGCCATCACCACCGGTCACCACCATACACCGCCACCACCATCATACTCCACGCGCCAAGAAACTCCCACCATCACAACACACCGCCACCATCAATTATTGATCGAGATTGTATAAATCAATGAAGGTTTGAAGTCATTTTACACCGAGTGTGGAGTATTTCTGGGTTTTGTTGGCTTGTGCGTATCACCATAGTCACCACAGCCACCTTCACGCCACCACCACCTCCTTCATCTCGCTCTTCCTCTCTCTCTCTCTCTCTCTCTCTCTCTCTCTTACTTGTGGGTAAGTCTTCACCCACGATTGGTAACCTCGGTATAAACCGATTTTTATCTATTTTTGTCGTTTGTTTTCGTGGATTAAAATGAGGATAGAAACTTTTTGTTTACAAGAATTTCTTAGTTAAGCTGATTTAAACGTTTTGAAATAATTTCGTGTGGTTAAATACGGACTGAAGTGGTGGTTATATTGATTTCGTGTGGTAAGAAGGTATCCTAAAGAGTGTTTTGCTCGGTTACTATATGGGTCGAGTCAACTTAGCCGAGTCAACTCGGCCGAGTTAACTCGTTTTGAGTCACATTTGCTCATGAGTTTGATTAGTTGTCAGTTTGGTCTCGGTTTGATTATGAGATTGGCTTATCGAGTTATTTAGGCTTGGCTGTGTTTGTGGTAAGATTTGGCTGAAATGGCGTTGGGTGATTATTTGTCTCGGGTCGACCCGTTTGGGTCTCAGATTTGGATTTGCGATTCTTTTAAGTCATGGCTCGATTTGGACCCCCTTGTCGAATGGTTGTTCACTGCTGTTAATATTTTGAGTTCATAATCTCGGCTTATGGTTATTGTTGTGTTTAGTTGTTTTGGTTAATGAGACACTCACTAGAGTGAGCTCGCTTGCTCTATGTCTTAGTTCGACTACCACCCACGTAGGGTGTTGGTATGTGCTTGTCGTTCGGCTAACGAGAAGGCTACAAGGGTGGTCTTGTGTCTTGTTGGTCGCAATTAGAGATAGAAATAACATAAAGGTGTTTGAAAAACTTGTTTTGGGCTCAACAGCCCATGGGTACTTTAAATGTGTGGTTTATTTTAACTTTGATGCTTGTGGTACGTTTCGGATTTTACTTGGAATTGAAATTGGAACTTGGATAATATAGATACATAACGGAATAAATATTTATTTTGAATTGACTATTATATTGGGACATTGGACAAGTAATGGATCGTTATTTGATTTACGATGTTAGGCATTGGACTTATTGGACATTTTGGGACTCGAGACGGTATAATATGTTAGATTCGAAATGAATTTAATATATTAGACACGAAACGGACACAAAATCTTCAATAAAACCAAAACTAATAATTACGCGAATGATAACGAAACATAAAACTTATAAAATATTGTAATTACAGATTTGGTTAATTAAAGTCGCAACGACTTGAGAAAACTGATTTTTATTAGTTAAACTTATTCCTATTTATAAGACGTTTATGTTTTATACAAATTATTTGGGATATCGGGGTAAATACCGAAACGTACAAACTAATTTATTTTATTTAAGGTGTTTATTTATTGTTAACTTCTAGATTTGTCTTCTTTGGTTTGAGTTATCGTCAGTATTCTCTCAACTATGTCGATCTCTATTTCTCTTTGGCGTAAGTTGTACGTCGAGTCTATGTTTTCTTACCACCACACGAAACGTTGATACTAAGCTTTTGATAAGTATTGAAAACTGAGTAATCCACGAAAACTACGACACGTTGTCTTTTATAGACTTTATTATTGTGCGAGACATATTTTGAGATAATTGTATACGTATTAGGTTGTGCCGACCCTAGACCGTTGTGTACCGCTGTGATTGTACCTCCGTGTACCGTTGTGCCTGTACATCTTGGAACTGTCGTGCCGTACGTCTTGAGATTGTTATGTTTTGCTTCTCGATGCCAGTTGTGATCTTGCATTGCTGTGGCTAAGGTGAGTTCATGGCCCCTACTTTTACCGGTTTTCTAACTATTTTGGGGGAGAATACATGCTCATTTCTACTTAAACTCAATACTTGTTTTTACTTGAAACGTAATTTGTTTGCTCCAACGTACTGTTTGGCTAAAATATCTGACCTGGCTACTTGAATGCATTATGTGTTTACCTGTTTATTGATGTGGCCTGAAACTGTGATTGTGGTTTATGAAACTGTTACGCGAGCTGGCTAAGGACTATTATTCCATGTCTGCTATTGTGCGGAGTTATTGTTATGAGCTGCATTAGTGCAGGACTATTATACGCAAGGGCTCTTTGTGCCTAATACCAGTGGGCTCCTGTGCCTATAGACTACTATAGTGTGCACCTATAGGAAACTGTTATTGTGATTTGACTTTTGTGACTTAGCCAGCGTAACAGTTAAACTTGCTTGACACTATATGAGTGTAGTACCTGTATGATTGATTATGGTTCGAGATGCTTTGACTACGTTATTATTTGCTGATTTGGTTCTGGAACTATGACTTAGGCAGTGTTAGCCTACGTTGGACTTAACTTGTTTGTGAACGATGATTTGAACTCGGAAACCTTTTGGTTCAACTATACTGTTTTAAACTAAAACCTGTGAACTCACCAGCGTAAGCTGACCCTTTTAGCATGTATTTTCAGGTTTAAGGTGATAGCTTATTTCTGGAGGCGCTTGGCAAGGGGCATGGTCATAGTTATAGACGACTCTGATAACTATATTGGGATCGCTTTACTCATTTTATGGGCCTATTTCCGTACTACCTTTGAATAATGTAAATTTAACATTTTTGTTAAAGATTTTTATTCTAAATGATTGAGGTAAAAACCGTTATTTGTACTTGTGTTGTGATACCAATTAAGTAGCACCCCAGTGACATGTATGCTCCCGCTGGACCCGATTTTCGGGGTGTTACAGATTGGTATCAGAGCCTAGGTTATAGAGAACTAGGTTTATTTTACAACCTAGACTATAACCACTTTTATGAAAACTTAACCCTATGACCGCCACGTGCCTGTCTGCCAAGCTGATGCCTCGCGTATGATTTTGTTTGAGGATATAATTGATATGACGAGATAGTTGATGATATATTAGATGAGATGTTCATGATATATTTGACGAGTTGTTTGATGAGATGCTTGATTATATATTTGTTGAGATGTGTGTCTGACTATTGGATATTTTATATCCGCCTGTTTTAGCTGTTCAAGCATTTTCATATGCTTATGCACGCACTGTACCTGTCGCGGAGTTACGCTATTTCCTTGCATAATCTCATTATTGAATGTCGAGTTTGTACACTTGTTGTGGTTTTGGGAACGATTTTGGATATAACGGACATACTACTAGTATAACTAGGCCGAGTATTCCAAAATTCATTGAACATCGGGTGAATATAGACTGATCACCTATATTCAACCAGGGACAGTGGGACATAGCCTGATCACCTATGTCTGACTCAGAGGTGAATTTTGCAATACTGGGAGTAGTTATAATGGTATTATGTTCGGGTTGGTCCTTGATTTTTGGAACAGTACAGTTTTGCGTGTGTACACGGACATTGGATATTGCTTCCACCCACACAACACATTGGCATCACAACACCGCATGAACCATAATGCCTCTGGCACCACTATACTTCTCCATTATATGGAATTTCTGTTTGTCACCGTCTGGCCGTAATTTGCATCGGGTCGGGTTAGACCCGATTGGCACCGTTTGAATCCGAGTTACTTATTTGTAACCCCTTAAGAGCGTAATAAGCCGTCTGAGCTTATTGGAATGTTTGGATTCAATTTTGGTTTTAACTATGGTTGGATTCGATTTTGGCCATGTTTAAATTTGATTTTGGCTACGTCTGGATTTGATTTTTGCCACGTTTGGATTTGATTCTGGCTACGTTTGGATTCGATTTTTGGCTATGTTGGATTCGATTTTGGCTACGTTCGGAATTGATATGGGCTATGTTTGGATTGGTTTTGATTATGATTGAATTCGGATTGTCTGATTCTGTGATTTTGGACGTCATCCTGGATTTGGATTTGTTATTCCGCCTTGTTTTGTTGTGGCCTTGTTACAGTCGCCTCTACCATAAGCCTTGTGCTCAATCGATGTTGTTCAATCGAATCTGTTCAATCAACGTTGTACCTGTCCGCTTTAAGTACTACGTACATTACTGATTCAACCAACAGATTGCTTGTAGCAATCAGCATATTCCCTCAGAGTTGTACTCTGAACTCGCTAAACTCTCTATTTGGCAGAGACTCCACGCCCAACAAAAATTTTAAGACCTTAAGGAGTAACCTGAACCGCTTTCCTTGGGACAATCACTGAACTTTTCTCTCGTTCCTCGGGAATACCAGTTATCTTTGCTAATCTCTTATAGGATAATAAACTGTTTTGCCATTAATTTTACAAACTGCCTTTGATTTTTTCTACCGACCAATTTGCGGTCATCCTACAAATGTTTTACTGCCATCTCACAAAAATCAAAATTTTGATCTTACTACCATTTTATAAATGACGAACTGTTTTCCCGTTACCCCGTACACTGTTCTACAAAATCATTTAGCAAAACAATTTTCATAAAATGTTCTGCTACGATGTTATGAATCAAACTAAAAATCAAAATTTTGACCTTGCTACAATTTTTTTTTAAACGATGAAATTGTTTTCCTATTATCCTATAAGCCGTTTCACAAATCATTTCACCAATCATTTTGTAAGTCGATTTGCTGTTTTTGCTACTATATCAGAAGCTAGACCTCAGGAGCGAATCCCGCACCTCTATCCGAATAATTGAATGTGGCAATGGTTGGGATAGATGTCTCCCTTTGGCCACATCCTCTTATAACAATTTGACCTACGACTCCAGTATTTCAACGGCACCCTACAAGACACCTTATGGTCGCAAGTGCCGATCGCCGACTTGATAGGTAGAAGTTGGGGATACCTAACTTACTGACCTTGAACTTGTTCAAGAGACTACCGAGAAGATCGTTCAGATCAGAACCGAGTTGCAAGCTGCTCACGAATCGTTAGAACAGTTATGCTGACAAATGACGTAAATCTCTTGAATTCCCAGTTAAAGTCTAGATTATGCTTAAAGACTCATCATGAGAAGGTGTGATACGTTTAGTAAACATGGAAAGCATAATCCTCGCTGTATTGATCCTTTTGAAAACCTAGCTAGAGTTGGACCAGTAGCTCAAAGACTCGAGCTACCGTCAGGACTCAGCAATGTTCGCAACGTTTTTATGTGCAATGTGAAGAAATGACTTACCGATGAGGCAGTTGCTATTCCTCCAGGAGAGCTCCAGATTGATGAATGTTTAAACCTTGTTGAGAAACCTATTGAAATCGTGGACCGTGAAGTCAAACGACTTTAGCAAAGTCGCATCCCTATCGACAAAGTTCGTTGAAGCTCGCAAAAAAAAAGGGTCCTGAATTCACGTGGGAACGCGAGGATGAATCCTCGTGTGTATACACTCATTTCTTTTCGACCGTAACGAGTAACTTGAATTGAATCGCGAGGACGCGATTCCGTTTAAGGAGGTGAGACTGTAACAACCCGTAATTTTTCGGACGTATTCCTATACGAGATTATCACTGTTTTTCATTTACGAATCTTTCTGAACTTATTTGGTTTAAAAACGTGAAGTTATCTCGCGAAACGTGAAATTCGTACACAACGCGTGACTTGGCACAATAACGGATAAAACGCGAATATTAATTAATTCGGGCGACGAAAAATAAAAATATACGTATTTATAACCAAATCTAATGGAAAAATGATTTTAAAGTCAACGGAATAACTTTTGGATGCTCGGGAAATATTTATAACACGAATATTGAGTCTCGTTTGGGTTTCGTTAAAGATATGAGAAAAATAACACAATTGGTCCCTGAGGGCGCGCTAGGGTTCACCACTAGTCCAACATGACCCATATATATATATACCACTATAATAACACTAGGGTTTGGTTACCCTCCTCTCCCAATTCAGCCGCACCCTCTCTCTCCCATTTTTCCGGTCAATATCCGGCCATCTGAGCCATCACCACCGGTCACCACCATACACCGCCACCACCATCATACTCCACGCGCCAAGAAACTCCCACCATCACAACACACCGCCACCATCAATTATTGATCGAGATTGTATAAATCAATGAAGGTTTGAAGTCGTTTTAGACCGAGTGTGGAGTATTTCTGGGTTTTGTTGGTTTGTGCGTATCACCATAGCCACCAATTCCACCACAGCCACCTTCACACCACCACCACCTCCTTCATCTCGCTCTTCCTCTCTCTCTTTCTCTCTCTTGCTTGTATGTAAGTCGTCACCCACGATTGGTGACCTCGGTATAAATCGATTTTTATCTATTTTTGTCGTTTGTTTTCGTGGATTAAAATGAGGATAGAAACTTTTTGTTTACAAGAATTTCTTAGTTAAACTGATTTAAACGTTTTGAAATAATTCCGTGTGGTTAAATACGGACTGAAGTGGTGGTTATATTGATTTCGTGTGGTAAGAAGGTATCCTAAAGAGTGTTTTGCTCGGTTACTATATGGGTCGAGTCAACTTAGACGAGTCAACTCGGCCGAGTTAACTCGTTTTGAGTCACATTTGCTCATGAGTTTGATTAGTTGTCAGTTTGGTCTCGGTTTGATTATGAGATTGGCTTATCGAGTTATTTAGGCTTGGCTGTGTTTGTGGTAAGATTTGGATGAAATGACGTTGGGTGATTATTTGTCTCGGGTAGACCCGTTTGGGTCTCAGATTTGGATTTGCGATTCTTTTAAGTCATGGCTCGATTTGGACCCCCCTTGTCGAATGGTTGTTCACTGCTGTTAATATTTTGAGTTCATAATCTCGGCTTATGGTTATTGTTGTGTTTAGTTGTTTTGGTTAACGAGACACTCACTAGAGTGAGCTCGCTTGGTCTAAGTCTTAGTTCGACTAACACCCACGTAGGGTGTTGGTATGTGCTTGTCGTTCGGCTAACGAGAAGGCTACAAGGGTGGTCTTGTGTCTTGTTGGTCTCAATTAGAGACAGAAATAACAAAAGGGTGTTTGAAAAACTTGTTTTGGGCTCAGCAACCCATGGGTACTTTAAATGTGTGTGGTTTATTTTAACTTTGATGCTTGTGGTACGTTTCGGATTTTACTTGGAATTGCGATTGGAACTTGGATAATATGGATACATAATGGAATAAATATTTATTTTGAATTGACTGTTATATTGGGACATTGGACAAGTAATGGATCGTTATTGGATTTACGATGTTAGGCATTGGACTTATTGGACATTTTGGGACTCGAGACCGTATAATATGTTAGATTCGAAATTAATTTAATATATTAGACACGAAACGAACAAAAAATCTTCAATAAAACCAAAACTAATAATTACGCGAATGATAACGAAACATAAAACTTATAAAATATTGTAATTACAGATTTGGTTAATTAAAGTCGCAACGACTTGAGAAAACTGATTTTTATTAGTTAAACTTATTCCTATTTATAAGACGTTTATGTTTTATACAAATTATTTGGGATATCGGGGTAAATACCGAAACGTACAAACTAATTTATTTTATTTAAGGTGTTTATTTGTCGTTAACTTCTAGATTTGTCTTCTTTGGATTGGGTTATCGTCAGTATTCTCTCGACTATGTCGATGTCTTTTTCTCTTTGGCGTGAGTTGTACGTCGAGTCTATGTTTTCTTACCACCACACGAAACGTTGATACTAAGCTTTTGATAAGTATTGAAACTGAGTAATCCACGAAAACTACGACACGTTGTCTTTTATAGACTTTATTATTGTGCGAGACATATTTTGAGATAATCGTATACGTATTAGGTTGTGCCGACCCTAGACCGTTGTGTACCGCTGTGATTGTACCTCCGTGTACCGTTGTGCTTGTACATCTTGGAACTGTCGTGCCGTACGTCTTGAGATAGTTATGTTTTGCTTCTCGATGCCAGTCGTGTCAGCTGTGATATTGCATTGCTGTGGCTAAAGTGAGTTCATGGCCCTTACTTTTACCGGTTTTCTAACTATTTTGGGGGAGAATACATGCTCATTTCTACTTAAACTCAATACTTGTTTTTACTTGAAACGTAATTTGTTTGCTCCAACGTACTGTTTAGCTAATTATGATGTACTTGTATGAAATATCTATACATTAGCTAGGTAATCAAAACCCTTTTTGAAGCCTAAACCCAAATAAAAGACCTCTTTGATGTTTTATTTTGTTGTTTTGATACAAGTACAAGCTTATGGTAAGAGACATGAATCGCGTTTGAGCAATTGAGTGATCTAAAATCAAATCTACCATCGAGAGTTGTGTGAATTTAAAATTTCCTTTGTGAGGTGCTTGGTGATGTTAACAAAGCTCAATTTAATTTGCATACATTTCAAGGATTTTTCATGAACGTAATGAAAATACCATTGAGTTCAGTTTTTCTAAAAATTAGACTTGCTCGAGGGCGAGCAAAACTCAAGTGTGGGGGATTTGATAACGCTTAAATCTAATATGTTTTTAGGTGCGTTATTGCTAGTTTTGTGCATCATATTTGGTTATATTTGCATGTATTTGTTGCTAAATGATGAAAAAGTGTGTATGCAAGTAAATATAGCCAAGTACAGGAAAAGTGGAGGAAAACACGAAGAAATGAAGAGATTATGCACATAAGGAGAATTACGAGAAAGAAACCACATGATACTTCGAAGAATTGATTAGACCAAGACTTTTATGCTTTATATATCAAGAAAAGATCAAGTTCTATGAAGGAAATCAGTGGTACAGCGAAGGATCAAGCACGTAACGAGAAGAGAATAAAAGAAAATAAAAGTGCATGGCTGATTTGTCGTTTTTAGTACGTTTATTTTTCCAAGGGTAAAACTCAACGAATGCGTTTTCCCCGGGTCGTTTCCCAACGAAGGTCGAATATCGAGTTGTCGTTAACGTGTCGAATACGTGTGGTGAATGAGTGAAAAAGAGTGATTGATTTGTGATTTTATACTATGAACAATTAAATATGAAATAAAAACAACTAATTAAGCTAATTAAACAATTAAACTAAGCATACGAACTAAAAAAACGAAAATATGAATTTTAAAAAAAAAACGTTACGCGACGAATTATAAAACGTAAATAAAAATGATTTTCTAAAATTTAAAACCTAAAAATAATTTTCCTATATTAAATTTGATAAAAGAAAATTTTTGGAAAAAGAAAAATATATATTTTTTTTTTGGACTTTTTAAGAATTTATTTATGAATTAAAACTATTAAAAACTAATTAGGTGATTTATCTAAAATGCAAAAGTGAAAATAAAATAAAGGGACTGAAAATGTAATTTTGGAAACTTAATTTAAATCTAAAAAGTTTGAAAACAAAGACAAGGACTGGAAATGTAATTTCTAGAAAGTATTTAAAACTAAAAACGTATTTATACAAAGACAGGGACTAAAAATGCCAAAAAACAAACTACTTTAATACTAATACTACCTAAGCACGATTTAACTCAAAGCAGAAAGTTAAGGGACCAGAAATGACAAAGACAGATATTTGTTTAATTTTCTATATCAGTTAACAAACCTGACAAGCTAATTTCAACAGCTTTTAAAAAGCTCAAAGTTTAACCAATTTTAAAAATAAAAGCTGTTCTAGAAAGCTTATAAAGCAGAGATTACAAATATTTAAAAAGCCCTATCATGAATGCTTGATTGCTAGCTCGATTTCGGCTTAGATCAGCTAGTTAAAACACAATAGCTGCTGCACTATTTGACAGATCTGATAAAACAATGTGCAATACACTTAAACATGCCAAAGAGTACCACTCAAACAATACTTAGCTTATAGAACTCATGCACTAATTTAATACTTTTTATACTACTTGAAACACAAACAAACACCTCAAATCAAACTCAGCTTATGGCTGAGCTTGTCCTAGCAGTACTTGTTCTTACAGATTTACCCCAAGTCCAAAATCAAATAGTGAGCCATAAAACTTTAAGCACCAACTGATTTTAAGCCTAACACAACTTATCAAATCTGATTTACTAAAATCACTCTCAAAGTAAATGAAACAAGCTTCTATTACCCTATGATCTTAATAAGCTACTAAATGCAGAAATAGCTAACAAACAAGAGCAGTACTATAACCTGAATATGAATAAACAGACAACAAGCTAAGAAAAGTACTAGACTCACAAGTGATCCTGCTGTTATTAGATACCTCAGAACTCAGGTTATCAACCTCATTCAACCCAGGCTTATAGCCAATAACATAACCCCAATATCAAGCTTTATTCCACATCAGCACTCCACAGCTTATCACCAACTTATCAGCTTATCAGCTTAATATAATTTTTTTTTATTTTTTTATTTATTTATTTATTTTTTTTCTTTTAACTGATACTCAGATATAACAATAATACTAAGAAAACTTTAAATTCAAGAACAATAAACTACCATTAAACTAAAAACAAAATTGATTTAAACTTTAATTCGGATAAAAATTGATTTAAACTAGAACATTAACCTTGAATTCGGATACAAATAAAATCGATTTAAAACTAAGAATTACAATAAAATATTTAATCTAAAACATTAATAAAAAATTACAACCTCCTCGTTACAAAATTAAATTCGACTGAAAAATTTAAAGTAATAATAAAACAATTAAAATTAAATCCTATCTATCTAAAAAAAACTAGCCTTCGATCTGAGGAGTTATCCCGCTATTTATAGCACTTGGCCGATCCTTCTGGAGAGTCCACGTTGGCGATCCGCGTGTGTCCACAGCTATCTATCACCCTTGGATCTTCCCTTCATCTCCAAGCTTCAATTCTGGCCGTACGATCAAAAGTGTGAGGTGGTTCGACCAATAGCCTGCCCCCACGTGTCATTCCTTGTGTCAGGAGCTTCTAGATGAACCAATCATTGTCTATTCTACCCTTAATTGCCGTAAATCCGTACGGTTAAAGGTTTAGGGCTTGGTGAATAGTAATTTTTGAGAGGATAAGGGTGCGGGTGTTTGTGTGGGAGAGAAAGGGTGAATGTTTGTTTATTTTGTTTTGACCGAGTTTTTTAGCTAAAAAACTTTGACCGGGTGTGAGTTGGTTGGTGTTGGATCGGGTCAAGTGGTTAGGTAGTGGGGTCGGTTATGGGTTTAATTATTTTTGGGTTTAGTAGTTGGGTTAAAGGTTATGTTGGGCTTGAAATTAGTTGTTTGTGGGATGGGCTTGGGATGAGTTGAGTTTAGGATCCGGTTGTGGTATTTTTTAGAGAATAGGGTAAATTTAGTTTATCCAAGGACCAAAAGTGTAATTCATGAAACCTCAAGGACCATAGTTGCCATTTCTCCAAAAATAAATCCAAGGGCTTAATTTGACAATTTCTGATAGATGGAGGACCTCGGTTGACTTTTTGACCATAATTTCTCCTCGGCATCGGCTACAATTAACACTTCCATATCTCGTGCTCGTTTTTCCGGTTCTTTCTTGATTTTTGTCCTTTTCTTCGATATCCGTGCCTGCATATGTAAAAACACAAAAACACAATATATTTGGCATTTTGGTCGGGTTTTTGGTCTATTTGGGTCCGGTTTTGGTCTAGAAATGGTATGTGTTTAAGCACATACCAAAATTCCCCCAGACTGAGCTATTGCAATGTCCTCATGCAATGTTATAAAAAACTCGTTTTCGAAACCAAAAATTTCTAATCTCTTTTTACTAACTTTGAGAAGTAGCAAAATTTTCAAAAGAGATCAAGAAATCCAAAGTTCTAAAAACTCCCCGAATTTCCTTTTTATTCTATTTTTGTATTTTTCTCATTATTCATGTGACGGCTTTGTTGACAATCATTATCTTTCGATAATTTTTAGGGTCCTCGAGCAGGAAACACGACTCATAAAGAAGTGACCATACGGATAAAATTCGTCGTCCCTGATTTTTCACAAGTCCCCAAACTAAGCTTAAAAACGAAATCATTGTCATTTACAAGTTAGATTGCCAACACTACTCAGAAAGCTAATTGTGGACTTCTCGTTCCCAAATTCCTATTTTTCCTCTATTTATTTTATTTTTGGTGAGAAATGAATTTCTTCAAATTCTCGTTTCGATAATTTTTTTTAAGCCGATAAAGATACCTAAGTTTAGACGCTAAGTAGTTTCCAAACCTTCCCTCGAAAACCGTTGCATACAAAAATAAGGTCCACATCAAGGTCTCTGATTTAACATGATTTTGAGGATATCCTTTTTATTTGCGACCGAAACAACTCATCTACGAGTCCAGAGACGGAAGCCTTTATTAGGATACCTCGGAGTCGAAATTTGGCATTTTTAATATTATTAAGCACATATTATTAATCCTTGGCCTTTTATAACAATCACAACATCGGCTGCGAACCGGCAAGCTGTGATAGTCTATTATGACCTTGGAATTTTTTCTCTGCCTTTATTAGAAGTCTACAACATCGGCTGCGAACCGGCAAGATGCAGAAAACTTTTTATGGCTTTGGATTATTATTATTATTCATTATTCATTATATATTTTGCCAAATCCCGAGTCCTACGGCTTTTATAACAATCCCAACATCGGTTGTGAGCCGGCAAGATGGAATAGTCTATTACACCGTAACACTGGCAGTACCTTGATGCGTACCCAACTTCCATAAGCAAGGATTTTCTTAAGGAAGAAATAAAAACTAATTATCGCCAAAACCAAAATAGCTTTAATTATTCCTAGATTACTATTTTTATGATGAAACAAGCTTATGGGAACAAAAAGCCACAAGTAACTTTGATGAGCTCTAAAGAGAACCAACTACTCCACGTTTAGCAATCTAACTTATAAACAACTCTATCATTTCTCGTTCTTCGCAAATTTAAAATCTTAAGTAATAAGATCCGCGAATGCTTAGCCAAATAATCAAGTCATGCATATATAAAGTCAAATACGGGAACTTGCAAACTCTTAAAAATAATTCGCATTTTATAGCTCCTTGTGTAAAAGACTAGCACGAGCTTATAGATTATAAAATGGTTAAGGAGACAAGCTAGGGCTCAACACGCCCGGTCAAGTCAGAATTTTATTCCTACTCTCACCAGCGGAAAATCAACACAAAATGTCAAAATTTTATTATATTTTTGCAAAAAATTTTAAATTTTTCTCATTTTTTGGATTTTTTTTTTTTTTTTTTTTTTTTTTTTGATTTTTTCAATTTTTGAAGGAAAAACGGGGTTGCATGAGAAAACGGCAAAAAGTGCAAGGCAAAAATCAAATCGCAAGATTACCCCCCAGACTAAAACGAGACATTGTCCTCAATGTCTTAAAGGTAAGGGTTCTCCTACAAAAATCTAAGGCCGTTTATTAATTATGCCAAAAGATAGATGTAAAACGATAAGATTTTAGGATATCGGATGAGCAGCGAATGATGAAACTCGAGTAGCGTGAAGGAAACTACGAGCACGAGAGTCTTCAATCATCGGGCAAATCCTGGACATATCACAGAAAACACGAAACACAAGATATGGAAGAGGAAGCCCTCCTCACTCACTTTATTAGAAAATAGATAAGAAATAGAAGGATAAGCATGGGGTGCCTCCCACGAAGCGCTTGTTTTTGGTAACCGAGTCACATGAGCTTGACTCGACCCCGAATTTATTTGTCCTTGGGGGAGCATGTGGAAAAGATAATCTCCATCGGACTTTCGTTCAAGATGTTTGGATAAACACTGAAGCACATGAAAGTTCCACTCCGATGAGATACCCGCGGTATTTTTAGAAAGAATAACTAGAAGTGGTAATACCGGGGTCAAAGGTAATATCCTCACTCCCGCAGGAGTGAAGGATGGGAGAAGGCACAACATATGTGATGAAGAGCATAAAGATGTTGAGGATGATCATAATAAGCTCTTCATCATCAGCAGAAATTATGTCAAAAGTCTCGGGCGGGAGGGTTGGGATGAAATCTTCATGAGACGGAATGCCTCCCCCCAGACTAGAATCTTCCTCCGGATCAAAATAGAATTGATCGTATTCTGGAGGAGATATGCAATGAGTGAGTTCATCAGAGAACTCCTTATGAAGAGAATCAATCATATGATGATTTGTGAGCTCAGGTCCCGTCACAGACTCATCACTCTCCTCCATCTGAATATCAAAGATTGGGTTATCAGAAATCTCATATTCGAACTCAAACAGAGGGTTGGTGATAGTTGTATTGAAGGTTTCGGGAACAAGGTCATCAAATCTCTTTGGTGGATTGATTTCAACTTCCTTCGGAGGGAGAGAAAGAGATGGTTCTTGGTCTAATAATTTTTCAAAAAGAATATCTCCCTCCGGGTTAAGACAAGAATCATCAATTTCCGGCGAAATTGATTTATCTTTGAAGAACACCTCGAGCTCTTCCCGCAAGATCACACTTCCCTCAATCGGAGGAGAAGGATGGGAAGAGTCGGAATTAAGAATCTCGATGTGATAAACTTGTTCTGGAGGTGGGACAAGTGGTGTGCTCTTAGAGCTAGCAATTTCCACCGCTTCCGTTGTAGTCTCCGATTCGTCTTCATCATCGTCGTCAAGAATACTCTTAGAATTTGCGGCACAACACTCAAACCATTTGGTTGATCCAGGATTGATTTTCATAGCCTTGAGCTCAGCACGTTTTTCTGACATGCTCTTGACCGTGAATCTGGAAAGGTTTGGATCAACTCGTTTAGGAGCAATTACGGGATCGGACTTTTGATCAACCGTAGCGACATTGCATTTGTCGGTTTGAGGATTCGAGTTCGGATTAATATTGAACGTGACTTTTTCCTTATCGACCCGCAAAGTAATTTCTTCACCATAGACATCGATCAAAGCCCGCCCGGTCCTCAAGAATGACCTTCCTAGAATGAGAGGAACCCGGGGGTCGGCGTCAAAATCAACTACCACAAAGTCTGCAGGAAAATGGAACTGCCCCACTTTTACAAAGACATCCTCGGCTACACCTTTGGGAAGGGTTATGGACCGATCCGCAAGCTCGAGGGTCATGCAAGTGGGGGTGAGTTCGGGCAAAGAAAGTTTCTTCCAGATGGACAACGGCATTAGGTTGATGCTCGCACCAAGATCGGCCAAGGCGTGGCATTCAACCTTTCCCGGAAATTCACATGGGATGAGAAATTTTCCGGGATCTCCAAGCTTCTCCGGAAGCTTTTTGAGAATTGCCGCGGAGCAGTTTTCGTTCACTGGAGTTTTTGTCATTTCAAATAATTTTTCTTTATTGCTCAACAAACTTTTGAGTGTGGAAGTGAATTTAGGCATCAAGAGCAAAGCATCCGCGAAGCTTATATCAAAATGTAATTCTTGGAATATTTGAAAGAATTTTTCCATTTGACTCGAAGCTTTGTCACGGAGCTTTTGATCACTCATTCTCGAAGGATACGGAAGATTGGTCTTAACGGGAGCTTCTTTAGGAGCTTTTTCTTTTGGTTCAACATTTTTCGGTTCAGATGGATGGACGACCGGAGGTTGGACGTCTTTGGTTCCTCCGTTGTTAGTAGGAGGTTCCATGTCCTTGGTCACCTCGGTCTCACGGACGACTACCTTGGGAGGTAGAGAAGAAGGGGTAGCCGGAGCCGTGGGTCCATCATATGAAACACCGCTTCTAGTAGTGATCGCCTTAGCATCGCCCCTCGGGTTGGCGATCGTGTTACTTGGAAGAGTAGTAGTACCCGAACCCGAGGGTCGATCATTTAAACGTTTGTTCAATTCGGTTATCTGATTAATCATCATTCTATTCATTTCCTCTTGTTTCTTTTGTTGATGTTGACTTTGAAGAATGAATTGTTTTAATAACTCATCCGAGGGTGATGGGTTTGACACAAATCCTTGATTTTGATTGTTTGGAAGATTTGGCCCTCGGTTGTTTTGAACAAAACCTTGATTGTTGTTTTGAAAATTTCCCTGATTAAAATTTCCTTGATTCGGGGCTTGGTTAAAATTCCCTTGGTTTTGATAAACTTGATTGCCCCGATTTTGATTTTGATTATTTGGAACATTACGGTTTTGCACTTGCTGATTTTGATTTGGTGGGAAACCGGGTGGTCCGAGAAAATTGTTAGAACGGTAGCTGAGGAGATTACGGTCTCCTTGAGGTTGGTAACCGTTACCACCTTGATTGAAATTTCCAGAAGCAGCATACACATTCTCTTGAGTGTAGCCACCGGAGGCTGGGCACTCGAAATATTGGTGTGGACCACCACATGTCTCACAACTATGGTTAACAACATTCACTTGATTGTTGTTGTTTTGATTCATAGTCTGATTTTGATGAATTCTCAAGATAGCCGTAGACAAATCATTCATTTGTTTAGAAAGAGCAGCTATCTCGGAGGTAGAAGAATCAGTGCTAGATCTTGTTGACTCATTCCTCTCGGCAGAGGAATCCCAGAAATTATGGTGGGTAGTCATATTTTCAATGAGATCATAGCACTCTTCGGGTCGACGTTTCATAAACGTACCACCGGCAGCAGCATTAATCGTATCACGGTGTCGTAATGTCAAACCGTTATAGAAGGTATCTATAATAGTGACCAATAACATATTGTGGTTCGGACACCGATCAATCGATAACTTGTAGCGTTCCCATGCCTCAAACAATGATTCATCGGGAAGCTGACGGAAATTGCTAATCTCATTCCTTAATTTCGTCACCATCGATGGTGGGAAATATTTCGCCAAGAACTTCGTAACCATTTCGTCGAAACTACGAATGGAGTTCTTGGGAAGACGATCAAACCATGCGGTGGCATGATGCGTCAATGAATAAGGAAAGAGATATAGACGGAGGGCATCATCGGAGACCCCATTTTGTTTCATACTTTGGGTGACGGTTATGAATTTATCAAGATGCTTGTTCGCATCATCACCCGGCAAGCCATGGAATTGGCACGAGTTTTGGACTTGTTGAATCATATGATGCTTAAGTCCAAAATCGGCGGCTTGAATATTGACGGGGGCAATCGGGCCACCACGTCCGTGCATTGTGGGTTGGCACAGCTCCTCCATCGTTCGGAGATCGGGAGCTGGCATGTGATTATCACCTCCCACCGGCGGGGGTTGATTGTGTGGTTCATCGGCCATTTCTTCAACGTTTAAGAAATGAACACGGTAATTGTGACGAATAATCCTCTCGGGATTCGATAGTGGTGAAAGAAGAGGGTGAGAAGTAGAAGATCGGGTGTGCATACACCAAAAAGAAGACAAAAATGAAAATAAAAAATCTTTTTGTATTTTTGGTTGGGAATTATTTTTGGCTTTTTTAATATATTGAAAAACAAAAGACTTTATTTTCTTTTTGGTAACCGTTACGTTAACCGTAACCGTTTCCTTTAAAACTACGCGCAGCGTGGCGGGAAGGCAAAGGTAGCTCCGAAGATGCTTAAAAACCCGCCTTCTTCAGCTCGACAATTTAATGTCAAGCTTCCTTAAACCCCGTAATTAGGTTGTAGTAATAAAGTAATCCGATAACGATCAATTTCACGATTTGTTTTGTTGTTTATTTGGAATGGTTTACAACCGCCCTCCTTCAACGGAAGACCGAGGATTTATTATTAATGGTGAAAACACTTTAGGAAAAGTGTTTTTTAATTATTATATTTTTGTATTTTTTTATTTTTATGAAAACGAAAACTTCCGAGGAAGGATCTTCAAAACACGATTCTTATGGCGAAACTCCAACTCTTTTCAAGCCTTCCCCGGCAGCGGCGCCATTTTTTTTTGATTTGTCGTTTTTAGTACGTTTATTTTTCCAAGGGTAAAACTCAACGAATGCGTTTTCCCCGGGTCGTTTCCCAACGAAGGTCGAATATCGAGTTGTCGTTAACGTGTCGAATACGTGTGGTGAATGAGTGAAAAAGAGTGATTGATTTGTGATTTTATACTATGAACAATTAAATATGAAATAAAAACAACTAATTAAGCTAATTAAACTAAGCATACGAACTAAAAAAAAACGAAAATATGAATTTTAAAAAAAAAACGTTACGCGACGAATTATAAAACGTAAATAAAAATGATTTTCTAAAATTTAAAACCTAAAAATAATTTTCCTATATTAAATTTGATAAAAGAAAATTTTTGGAAAAAGAAAAATATATATTTTTTTTTTTGGACTTTTTAAGAATTTATTTATGAATTAAAACTATTAAAAACTAATTAGGTGATTTATCTAAAATGCAAAAGTGAAAATAAAATAAAGGGACTGAAAATGTAATTTTGGAAACTTAATTTAAATCTAAAAAGTTTGAAAACAAAGACAAGGACTGGAAATGTAATTTCTAGAAAGTATTTAAAACTAAAAACGTATTTATACAAAGACAGGGACTAAAAATGCCAAAAAACAAACTACTTTAATACTAATAC